>JAPEVW010000062.1:145000-507451 GCA_027921565.1 Artemia sinica | reverse complement strand
TAAGAGAGAATCTAGACATTGGACTACATCAAAATGCGTTGGATGCAATAGTTTGATAAAAGTTGAAAAACATGCTATTCTTTAATTACGATAAATCACAGCAAATTGAGAAAAATAGGTTAGATAAAAATGCTTTAAAAAAAAAAGGGGAAAAATTAACAGTACAAATTCAAATAAATTTATGTAGGAGGTGATAAGAGTCCGTAAACCTAATGCAAACGAGATGATAAGACAAAAAAGAAAAACATTCAAGCCTTTGGTGCCAAAGTGAAATCACAGCACTAAAGTCTCAAACGACAACTTAACTTCTTAAAAAAAAAAAAAAAAAAAAAAAAAACTGATCAATACCCCCACCTCAGCATCGAAAAGGAATTGCACATAGCACGAAAATATTTTATGATACATCACTACATTATGGTACTGAATGCAATGGATCTTTTATTCTCTAGAGCAGTGGTTCTCAAACTGTAGTGCGCGTACCCCTTGGAGGCACGCAAAACTTTTAGGGGGCATGCGACAAGCCAACAAAAAAATTAAACAACCGTTCAACTTTAGTACTGGCAATTTTATTTATATTTAGCTGTACTTTACTTAGTACCGGTAACTGAAAAGGGGTACCAAAAATGCTTTGTGGGTAACCCAAGTCAACCAAAATTCTGAGTACAGCCCATCCATTGGCACATACTCTATGGAGAGTGAGTCGAGTCCGAAAAGGGACCTTCCACAGTCATCTTTTAGAACTTAATGAGTGTTATAAAAATTTTGTAAACTTAACATCACATTACTTAGTTTACCTGGTACCGGTAACTGAGAAGGGACCTTCCACGTTCATTTTTTAGAAGTTGAGTTTTTTAAAATTTTGTAAACTTAACATCAGAATTATCATTTGATATTTTTCAGGCAAAGCACAAGAAAAGATAAAAAAAATAAGAGCTAACTCATTCAACGAAAAGTTAAAATTACCTTTGTTGTATTCACCTAGTCTAATTAGTACAAAAAGGGCAGAACAGAGATGAGAAAATTAGAAGGCTAGAAAACTGAACAGAAAAAAGAAAGTTAAATCCTAACTACTTAGTTATAAAAAAGGCAGAAAGACTAAAAAGTTAAGATTAAAAATTGAAAGGTAAAAAAAGGAAAAAAAAAGATTAGAATACGCTGAAACGAAGAAACTGGAACTGGTCATCTTTAGGCAGGAAAGTACTACTTAAATAAATACATTAGTAACTTATTACACATTGTACTAAATATAATAGGCTTTTTAGGAAAATAAAATTAATACCTTTTAAACTATTTATTAATCTTAAGAATTGAATTTTGTCAAATAAATAAGTTTTATTAAATCAATATCTTCTAGTCTTTCCGAACTTGGGGAATTGCTATGAAACACAAAACATTTTCTTATTAATTACTTGACTTAAAAAATTGTGAATAAATTTCTATAATGTTCCATCAATTTTTTTAGGTAATCCTTTTAGAAAGACTATTTAATTGCTCGAGCGACTTTTTAAATTCATCATATATCTTCTCGTTTTCCTAGGATTTGAGTTTAGAATTGTTCTTATTTTTTTTCATTCTTATTTGAATAAAACAAAATTAAAAACAGAGAAATGCAAGTTTAGCAATATTTACTGGTAAAGTTAGTTTTCAAAACAAAACCATTACATTTTTTGTCTTCTCTACTTGAGGGAATAACTTGGCCAGTGCATTTGTACGCTTAGAAGTAAAAATAAATAGATTTAAGAAATGAGTCATCTCGCATAAAATGGTGAACTTACTTTGGCATCATATTCTTCTTCATAGGTTTTACCAATTGTGGAAATCAATTTGCAAAGACATTCCAGCTGCTCCTCATCACGAGATTTAAGCAGTTTCGATATACAAAAATTCATGATTTTAATTGTCAGCATCCGCAATTTGAATAATTCGCCGATAAATCTAAAAAAAAAAATAACATTAAAAATACCTTCTAAAGATAGGAGTTAAATAACAACCATACTTCAAAAAATATCTACCTCTTTTTTTTTTCTTTTTTTTGAACAGTTGATTAAGCAAAGAAAAGTGTGCAAAATTTAACGGGAAGTTTCAAAACTTACTCTTATCTAATAAGTTAACGGTAACTTCGGTAAATTACTTCACAAGTGGAAGTTTGTAATACTCATGAATTTAAAAGAAAATATTCTCTCTTCTCTAACAGATTGAAAAGATTTTTTTTTTTTTGCACCATTTTCTTTATAAGAGATAAATTAGAGCTGCTCAAGCTGCTCCTCCTCCTCCTCATAAGGTACATCTTTAAACGCTATGTCTGGCAGATCATCTTCCACCAGACTATCTCCACTATCAAGTGGCAGTGAACTATTGATAGGAAGACATGAAAGCAGCGTGAACATTCCTTCCAGTCTTTCCCGTCGATTTCCAGACATTTTTGATGCTGTACAGCGATGCTCATTGTTTTTTGCTATTTGAGTGACGGACAGACCATTAGAATTTTATTCGCTGCTTCATGCTTGATGTGATTTCTACGGTGAGTCTGTACTAGTCCATAACCTGGCCAGAGTTTGTCGCAGGAGGCTATGGTAACACGAATTGTTGAGATTTTTACAGCAAATCCCGTAAGCACCAACTTCGCAAAAAAAAAAACAGCCCACCAACAAGCTGCCAGTTCGACAGCTTTTGCAGTCTCAAAGTACAATGATTTGGAAAGTGGGCCACTTTTGGAGACGTAGCTACAGAGTTCTGTGTTCAAGACCCCGACAAAGTCAGCTTCAGATCTTTCGTTAAATGAATCATTATCTTTCCAAAATCGGTAGGGAAATTTAGCAAAATCATTGGTTCGACTTACTGCATCCGTAAACTCATCCCGTCAGTAAATTTGCACCAAAAAGCGGATTAAGTAGAGTAGCTGCATCCAGGGTGGGATCAATTACAAATATCCTCCTATTTTCTAGCTGTTTGTGGATTCGCCTTTCCTCGGCCTTTGAGACTGGCAAAACGGTAGTCTCCTGGAAATGCCGCTGTAGCAAATTGAAGTACGGGATGACACACGAAGCAAGAGCTTTCTCTCCTTCAAAGAAGTGGCAGCCAAGTGAAATTGGCTTCAAGAATTTCAGACAGGCTGTTAAACGATCCAGTTTCACATCATCAAAAAGCACTTTTCTGATATCCTGAATACCCTCATTTATATCACACCTTCTATCGATTGACCGTAAAGGTACCCACGACTCTTTCATGAAGGGCACGGATTGGTAGATGGCTCTGATTCGAACTTTGTGATCCGAAATTTACTTCATAGCTGGACTTGTAGCTCTTGTCGCCTCTGCAAAATATTCATTTTGACAACAGAGAATGGTATATTGCGTGCATAGAATACACGAGCCCAAGCTTTGTCGCAGGCTTCCTATTGTTCTATGGTCACTTTTTGGATACACTGAAGTTTTTGGTTGCTGCGCCACTTTGGTTACATAAGGAAGAGGGAGGGAACTTGAACGAACAAGGGGAGTCAGAACAGAAGACCCAGAAGTACTGGGAAGCGATGATGTTCCAGCCAAAGCGTTTGAAAGTACTGGAACTTGATTAGACCACCTTCGTCAGAACTATTGGAATCAGTGCCGACATCTTCAGATTCTGCACCATTGACTCTTTCACACGACTCTTTCTTCATGCACTTCTTGTTACAGCAGCGAATTGCTTAAGGATGGATGATTTCTGCACATCATAATAATCACGGTTGTCAATGGGTGCCTTTTCACATAGCGCAAGGTGATGCTTTTGGCGACAAGTCTTTTTGACTAATGAACAACTACAATGCTTGCAGATAGACATATTTGCTAGGGATAGTCACTAGGGGTGACATAATGATTGGGTGGTATTCGGGGATTTGGGGAACCATTCTTTTTTTTTCGGGGGGGGGGGGGCATTCTTTTTTTTTCCGGGGAAATCCCCGAAATTTCGGGGATAGTTGAAACCCTACTGAAACTTAAAAAATCTGCCGTTGAAGAGGTAATCGTTCAAAAGAACGCAAAGTTTTGCGCATCACTAGACTTTTTCTGGCTCGAATCCATGCGATAAATTGTGGAATTTATTTGGTACCATATGGCTTTACTCATCACGTAATCTTACCTTTAAGAATAAGCAGCAATAATTTTACATTCATAAAATCCTATATACCAAACCTTCCTTTTTGATACCTTAATTGCACAGCCTTTACAGAAGAAAAACTTACGTATTAAAAAAAAAAAAAAAAACTTTTCTAGGCTACCTTGCACCAAGCAGAATTAAAGCTGGTAATAATAGCAGTTTAACAAGTCAGAAATAATAAGTGAATTTTGTTTTTACCCAATACTAACGACTGTAATAAATCATGAAAGGTATTTGATAAAAATATGCAGTGATGGGCGGATAGAGAGCATGGAAAACAACTAAAGACATTGAGGCAGGCTTGGCTAAGATTGTAAAATAACATAAAAGTCAAAACATTGGCAAAAGCCAGCACAAGTATCCATTTGAAAACCAAGATTCCAAAGAAAAATATTCAATTTGATTTTGTGGAGACCTCCTTAGAACGACGCTTCATCCAGAAATAATTAAGAATCTAGTGGGATGATGGAAAGATTTTATTTTTGGGCACTAGTTGCTGTTGTGTCATTATCGCAATGCTAGATTAGAAGAGATTGGACGGGAATATTTTTTATTAATAGGCCTTACTACCCGCATTATACCCGGATATTATTCACAAGTCATAAATTCACCAAATTAAATTGACCTCTGTTCATACCAGAGGCTCTGCTATGAACGTCTTATTTATTCAGATCGACTGACTCATCACGTATCCCTTTTTTTTTTGCTCAGACAGAAAAATGACAAAGAGGTAGTCCAACATCAGCATAAGCTCGAAGAGGTATGACTCATGAATTGCATCTGATGAATGAATTTTTTTTTTAGATTTTAGTGAAGTGGCAGCTCTCTTAGGGATGGATCTGTTTCAACTTAGAACATTTTTGTTCATCAAAAGCTTAAACTTACCACTTCTGAAACTTACCAGTAAGTTTGACCTAAAACTTACCATTACCGGGTAAGTTACCCAGTGGTAACTTACATCTTCCAAACTAGCAAAGGAGCTTAAGGAAACTACGGAAATTAAAATCCTCATTAAGGAAAGGAAATTTCCTTAACGTGTGATTTCCTAACTAAGCAAACAAAAGGAAAAGAAACCCTAAAACATCCTTGAAAACGACTGAGGATTTATTGTTTCTAAGAAGGATTAACAAAACAAAAACAAAACCTTCTAAATTTTACTTGGTAATTTAACTAAAAATACGTTCAAAGACCACATTATTTATTCACGGTGTTCAAAAAAAATGTAAAAAAAGAAAAAAAAAAAGATTAAAGTTACACGACATTCGACAAAAAACGACGAACGCAAAGAAAAATATATATAAACAATCAAGGGACCAAAACGAGGGGGATTTCCAGCTGCTGAAAAAAAAAAAAGCAGATATTTTGACTAAGTAGATCTCTACCGTCCTCAGCGCTCAAAGAAGGAAGGAAAAAGTTTATATAAAACGGAAACTGAAATCTCAAAAGGTCAGTTTTTGTTTTATTTATACCTTGTTTTTCCTTCCAATTTTTCAAGCATTGAATACGCCTTGGGAGGTAAACCTGCTGTCTCTTCGTTATTTTACTTCTTTTGTTTTACACTTGTTGAAAATCACTAGTTTTGGTTTCTCAATTATTCTTTTATATTCCTTTATATTTTTATGTTCCTTATATTTTTTAAATTCCTTTATATTTATATTCCTTCATAGTCTTCGTTTCTATCGAAGGTCATTACAAGTTAGATTCATTTTCACATTTCATTTTTAAAGGAGATGAATCGAATATTTAGGTCGAGTCCTCTCGAACCTCTTTTGTCTTGACCCCTTGATTCGAGTGAAACCATTCGCTATATAAAAAGCTGGTGATTATTTTGAATTAGAAAAACCTTGGTCCTCTGGCCCCATCCTACCATTGTCAACTTCCACCACCAGACATATAATCGAGTATATGCTTTTCCTCAGGAAGGACATAAGTGAATGATTTACCCCCTACAGAGATTTCCAACATAATCTCTGTCAGAGTAAATGAGAGCAACTCGTCCCATTCAAGGGGTAACCAAGGGAGTATAACATTCAGGGGGATAACCAAGAAAAAAACAATATATTTTAATAGTTTAAATATGAAGTTCCTATAATTCAAGAATATTTAGAAATTGGAGGGGGTGGTAGTACTCCCCCTCTGTAAATGACTCCCCCGCTGACCTCAATTATTTTTTCACTACGTTCTTTAGAAACAACCTGTTATCTATACAATTGGTCAATCCTTCAATAGGAATTACCGGTTTAACAGCCGTATTAGAGGTAACATAGCCGCAATCAAACTTCGATATTTTGGTCAACGTGATTTATTAAGGGTGTATCAGCATGGACGCATTGTGGCGGTTAAACCCGAACGTACTAACACACACAAACTCAATGATTCTAAGTTTGAATACTACAATTCCTAGTGCTGAGCTATGAGCCACTAAACTCACACCCTCTATTCTAAAATTAATTTATCCAGCGGTATCCGCTTCATTTTTTTATTTAACTCGATAACAGTCTGCTTTGAAAATCATTTAATTTCTCCGAAAGAAACCACAGACCATTACTAAGACCAGACACATGCACAGAAGAGGGGTCGGGGCTACAGGTCTGAACCACCTGGCTACACCGGGGCTACAGGTAAAACCACCGGGGCTACAGGTAAAACCACCGAACTACGGGTAAAACCTCAACGACAATATCCTGTATTTTCGAAATTTATACCCTTTTTCTAACATCCATCCTCCTCCTCCTCCCCCCCCCAACAAAAAAAGATTTTTTTAATATGTAAAGAGCAACAACTTTTTGCACGAATATATGTTATTTTCCAGGAGTTGAATGTAAAATCATTACTGTAATGGCCATTGCACTTGAAGGCATAATATTCCTTCACATCAATTAATCACAGGCATTGTATATACCTTATATTAAATATGTAAATTATAACATATATGTAAATTAAGTTACATATGTAATGTACTTTCTAGATTAAAATTTTCTTGTATAGATTAAGATACTTAACATAAATATAAAAATATATAGATTCTTGTATAGATCTGATATTTCTTGTTAGGTCAAAAGTCATTTTGATAACTTACCTGATATTTCCTAACATAATACGTTTTGTTTTTGCTATCCTCTCGTTCAATTCCATTTGTAATTCTTTCTGTTTTTCCTCTGTATCGGCTTCCTGTAAGGCTTTCTGTTTCGATACAATTTCTTCTTCGTCCTTCTTCTCCTTTTCAAAAGTCTGCTGACATCTGTCGAGAAGAAGCTTCCTAAAACTAACTTTCCCAGTTCCATTGGCCGAGGGCACTTCTTTCTCAAACATCAATTTACACACTTCAGCGTATTTGGGAGCATAAATTGGTTCGTCAACGGCCTAAATAAAACAATGTATGTATGTATTTATGTACAAATGTGTAAAATGTAAAAAGTGTAAATAATGTAAAAAACACATATAAAACAAAAAGAAATACGATTTCTGCAAGCCTAGCAGAATTATATTACTTGCTGTAACGGAATTAATATATTTTTACACAAGACTCGTTCCAGCCTCTAAATGAAAGGTTTGATGTATGTAGCGTCAATGGCTCTTTTCTACAATTACATGAACTCGCCTTCCTCAAACGGGCTCTCTCGCATTGTTACCCCCTTTGTCTAACCAACAAGACTGACGCAAAGACACACAGCTTGATTCAATTATCCAAAGGAGGACACGCCAAGAACCGAACTTCATCCGCCATTGCACTTCTATCTGGAACGATCTTCCTGGGGATGTTATTCCTGCAAATCCCTCTGTTGACTCCTTCAAAAGAAGATTCAACAGACATTTAAAGCCTCGAGGTTTCTAAACAAGGTAATTAAATAGTGGCATATCAGATACATTTAAGTAAATGGTGCCGTAAATATAGGAATAAAATATAAAATTCATAACATGTCCTAGCATTGTGGCATCACTTGCACTCAAAGCAACTTGTCCGCTTTAAGCAGTTTGTCTTTCACCACCACGAGCAGCTTGTGCTTTAAGCTTTTGTGCTAATATTGGTAGTCTAAATGACTCATGTTCTCTGTTTCCAATAATAAAACTGCACATTTTTCTTATGTCCCTTGTTTTCTAGGACAGGTGGCCTGGAAATTTGATGACAGATAACTTGGAAAAAGTAATTTATCTCAGAGAGCTACCTGAAAATTCAACTTGACTCTGAACCAATGGACCCTTGTGATCAAACTATGGTTAAGAAAGGTAACTTAGCAAAATACTGACAAAGTATTATTATTTTTTTTTAGACAATATAGGCTTAGCAAAGGAGTGAAAGATTCTGGTTTCACCCAAAACAAGAAAGAGTAAAGAGGTTTCATCTGTTAGTGGACTCCGGTTCAAATATTGGTAGTACCAAAAGGGATTAAACGTATGGAAATTTTTACGTATTCGCTTTTCGTGTCTCTCTAAATAACTAACTAGATTGTGTTTTATACTAGTTGAAGGGAACATATTTCTTTACCCACTATAGTTCATTTGACACAGTTCATAAAGCCTCATTTTTATAGTTAAATCCAATTTTATGGCCCGGTTGGGTAATTTTAATTATTAAAAAAGCTTGCGTGTAGAAATGCTGCTGATCGTCTACAAAAAGTGAAATACCGACACTTCGTATCAAATTAGTAATATTTCATTGCATTATAAATAATTCTGCTGTTCTTTGCAAAAAGACAACGTTTACAATATCAAAACTTGTGATCGAATTTCTTTTTTTTGGTAACGTATTTTCTGGAAACTCATCAGAATGCCTTCTGCAAAAGATTGAAATATGACCTCTGTTGACTCCCTCTGTTGACTCCTTCAAAAGAAGATTCAACAGACATTTAAAGCCTCGAGGTTTCTAAACGAGGTAATTAAATAGTGGCATATCAGATACATTTAAGTAAATGGGTGCCGTAAATATAGGAATAAAAAAAGGCAGTTTTTGAGGAAAGATTGGCCATCTAAGTGCTAAAGTGGCCTGGATTGCACGACAAAAGCAGCAATTAGGCCTCGCCGATAATGCACAGGGATCAATAAAAGATATTGGTCATTAGGGTTTCTGCAAACGCATGACCGGTAAGACCAATTCTAAATTAATTTCAACTCTCCGATTTACTTTTAGCGGCAGGTTTTTCACATAATCAATGAGTGCTCAAAAAATTTTGATTTCCTGTAAAACTCAGACACGCATATTAAATCAGCTTTACAAGAACACATATTACGCTTATAGAAATGATATCAATAATATATTAATTTTCATTTTTTTTTTCAGTTTTTTTTTTGGACAGCTGAACTATTTTCATTGAACTTTCTGCTCTGAAAACCCATACCTGAGTGATTCTTGTTTTCATTTTACTTTAACTTTCTCACAAGAAGGGCACCTACTTTTAGTACAGATATCAATTTTCATCTTTGCAGGCCTCCCGCTAGATTTTTAGACCTTAATGAACTTTTGACCACAAAAATATAAACTTTATGAACTTGTGATAGTGCTTTTTATATGTGCACCTCAGAAACTTTAGAATTTCTCTAAGAAAAATAAAACAATTTCACATCGTCTTGATAAAGAAAAAAAAAAGAATAATATTCGACAATTTCAGATGAGTTTTGATAGAATAAGAAAATATGCCATTATATTTTTGTTCGGTCACGTCCCCTACTGCTGCCATCCATTCATTTACATTTATAGATGGCTTTTCCACGTCATAGATGGCAGCATAACTGATTTTAAGCTAGGTTACATTGGGTTAACTACTTTAAAGTTAGGGAAACTTCTCTTGCACAATAGCTTCGCTTGCCCTTTGTAAGGAAAACGACAGCAACTGCAAGTGCTTTCCAGCAGATGACAAGAAAAATATGAATTTTATGAACCCTTTTTCATAATTATGAACCCAGTGGCAGGCCTGTATTTGTGATGTATTCTGAATATTGATGGCTATTTTTTAGTGGCCACCCTCTGTTCCAATATGCAGACCCTACAAGTGAGATAGATCCAGAATAGTCTACAGTGACGAAACACAATTTTTCAATAAAAACTTGGAAGGAGTATCTTCCATCAAAAATCGGGCTCCGGGCTTAATAGCCAAAAAACTAATATTGGAACTAAGAATTTAAAAACCCATTTGCATTGGAAGCAAGTTATGGTGGTAAAAACGTTAACACTTGGAAAATGGACACAAATACAAAATTGGTAGTAAATTAAAAGTTTTATGTCCCAGTTGAAATTGCAGACCATAAGAAGCACAAATAGAACACGGGCTTTCATCTCTTTTATTTGTATTTATATCTGGAAGCTTGCTCTCCCAATATCACGATGAAAATAATTCCCAACCTTAAAGTATCAGGAATGAACCCCAGAAGAAAATATCAACGTCAGGTAACCTTACACAATAAGTTGGGTAAAACTAATTAAAAGTCTTTTTCACCAATTAATAAAGTTTCGGAGTCACCTGATCAAGACAAATATAAAAAAAGAAATCTAAATATAAAAAAGAAGAGAAGACGAAAAAAACTATCAGCCTATTAAATGAAATTTTTTTAATAATTAATGATGATAAATTATTTATTTTTCAGTAGTCTCTTTAAGAATGGGTCATTATGCCAATGGGTCTATTATGGCGAATTGAGACCGATGTGACCGCACGTAGGAGCAATGACATAAGGAGTAGAAACTCCGTGGAAGAAGTGAAAACTCTGGGATTACTGATCACAGAAAAGGCATGAATTTCAAGGAAATATTAACTTTCTTAAGAATCGACTTGTAAAGAAGCATAATAATAAAAATCAAAATTAGCGTGAAAAAGCGTAATAAAAAGGCTAAGTCGAACTATAGTTCATAAAAATATATATATTACCTGACATATTGTATCGTCTACAGTAACAAATCAGTAAAGTGAAGATGCTAGTACATAACAGTTTTGCAAGCCATTGTTACTTATGTGAAAAGTTAAATAAATACTTCTATCGAATATATGGAACTAAATGCTATAATCCAAGCTTAACCTAAAAAAACATTAATTAAGTCTAACTGTTTCGACGTCACTGGTACCACCTCTGATATCGATAGTTGCAATAACCAGTAAAGAACTAGTAATAGTTTAAACTTGGCTTAAAAAACAAACAATTCCACAGAAATAATATTAATTTAAGATTCGTAGGAAAAAAATAAGATAAAAAAAGCTTCAGTTAAAGCTTGGTATTAGTATTAAACATGTTATTATAATTTATCTTTTATACAATCAAAAACTCAGATAGTTGAGAGAACTGCCTCAAAATCTATTGTTCTTTTCGTGTGTGTGTGTAACACAATGACATGTACTTATAAAATGTGTTGTAAAGATTGTTTCTTGTCGGAGTAAATCTATTTTTCTTTTCGTGTATGTGTAACACAATGACATGTACTTAAAAAATGTGTTGTAAAGATTATTTCTAGTCGGAGTAAATCTATTTTTCTTTTCGTGTGTGTGTAACACAAGGACATGTACTTAAAAAATGTTTTGTAAAGATTATTTCTTGTCGGAGTGAAATTATTTTTCTTTTTGTGTTTGTAACACAAGGATATGCACACTTAAAAATTGTGTTGTAAAGATTATTTCTTGTCAGAGTGAAGGGACTAACGAACAGTAGATTTAGTGTTAATTTTGCTTGGGTTTATGCTCACGTTGGGATTGCCTCTGCCTATTCTTTCCTTGCATAACTTCTAAAGTGGACAATAAGGTATAACATTTGAGGACCAATGTTTGTCTCAACAAACGAATAATTCCGACATATTTTAACTTCATCCAAATCACAAAGAAAAAAATATTCGTAATTCATTCCATCTTAAGATATTTACCTTGTCAAAGAAGATTTGAATCATAGCACTTAATCTTTCCTCTGTATCAACCTCCATTTCCGTTATGTTCTTGGAAATTTTTTCAAAATTTTCAGGCGTCAGCTTATTTAGTCTACCTCTGATAGCTTTCTTAAGATCCTGCGCAAGAGAAACCATCATTAAATACAATTATGTAAATTAAATTGAACACTAAACAATTAAATAAAATCAGCCCTGTTGAGCAAGAACCACCATCGTATTGGTCTGGTCATAAATGTTAACTTTCATCATTTCACTGACAAAATAACTGAGTCAAACGAGACTTAAAAAACAGCCCATTGATATAAAAAGTTAGGTTACAAATTTATAGTTTGAAAGAATTTATAGTTATAAATATAAATTTAGTTATAAATATAAATTTAGTTATAAATTATAACTATATAATTTATATATTTACAGTTAGTTATAAATATATGTTATACCTATAAATCCATATATGAAGGGAGGAGAGGGACAGCAAGCATTCCGTCCAGCACATGTCGTTTGAAGAGGCGGATGCTTAAGATTGTTAGAAGACCAATTTCAATAGTTGCATTGGAATTTCGACCCCCTTATAATCCAACAAGTGTTAAGTTGTATCGTTGAACATTATAGTGTGTAAGGCTAAAAAAGACTACGCCTGATAATAATAAACTCTACCTAAATACTTAAGGGCGCATTATTCAAGTATGGTCAATATTATTATTTATTCTGTATTTGTTTCTTATATACTCGATTCTAAAAAATATGTTACCGCAAATACTTAAAACTCAAACACAGAATTATGAAAATTCGAGATATTTTTTTTACGATCACGGCTTTGGTTTAGGATCAATAGTCTTATAATTATTTAGTTAAATTCAGCCAAATATTTTTAAACATCAACTGACAAAAAAAAACTGATTTCTGTTGCATAAACGGACATGCGGTTTTGTAATTTGGTTCAACAGAGCCCTCTAAAAATATTCTGCAAACACTTATACAATAGGATTAGGCCTAGAGAAAAGGAGGGAAACAAAAGGAGACTGAAACAAAACAAAATTGTGATTTCCCTAGTTTTTTCAAGGTGAGTGTACTTTAGATCTATAGTATATAGCTTTCGACAATGTTGATTTAAGTGGTATACCTCTTTTACTTCGGCTTGAGGTCATTTTCGAGGGTTTTCAGATTCTTTTCTGAAACCCTGAGAAATTTGTTTCAATTGCTTGAAATTACTACTCAGCTATATCTGAGTCACTGTGGCAAAATATTTCTCACTAGGCAGATGAACTAAAGATTTCGATTAAAATAAATCGAGACACACTTTTTACTAGGTAATAGTTATTGCCGCAACCATTATTTTCAAACATTTAATTAAACATACAAAGAAAATCTTACAATAGTCTTCTGTTCTTCAGCATCAGTGACTTTCTTCTTGGCATAGGTGTCAGGAACCCAAGCATTTTCAACTTTTGGAAATGCAGCCTTCGGTTGAGCAACAGGAATATTTATCACAGTGGGTCTATGCATGCCTTTGCCCTGGCTCGGACGTTGAGGCAAAGGGGTTCTACCTCCTTGCATTGGAGAGCGAAGGTAAGCAGGGGACATTGCGTCAGCTCCTGCAGTGTCATAACGATTAGACATCTGCTTCCGTCCTTGATTCCAACTACCAGGTTGCTGCAAAAATAAATCCTAGTAGATCAAATACTTTAGTAGACGAACAAACAGCAAATTATGTTGATGGAAATGTTTCATAATATAATAACATAAGACTTGATTAAATGGAAACAGTTCTGGAGCCTAAGCTAAACCCCATATGTTGTCTAGACTTTTACTTGGGCTAGATTGGGATACCATGGAATGAGAGTTTTTGGTCTGAATCTAAGTTCGTTCAAAGTAGAATTTGCTCCATCAATGGGCAACTTTTTTTTCTAAGTTAACTAATTATCTTTTTAAAATAAAGACACTATTTATTAATTCATCAATATAGGGGGACTTTGAATATAACCATAATCTGTTACATCATCACGATATATACGAAAAAAAAAGTAAATTCAATTATAAATGACATTAACAACATAGAAACGCAGAAACTGCGAACAATAATTATTCTGAGCAAATTGTTTCATTCATGCAAAATCAATGTATTTTTATTAAACAACTACGACCCATTCGTCTACACAAGATCATGACTCCTTTGGGAATAGTGCCAAGACCACCCAGGTTGAAAAATAGTGATATGGAATAAAATATGTGAGCTCAAACTTTGTGAGATCCTCAGTTGTTTAAATTAGCAATTTGTGATGAGGAAGAGAAAATGATGGGATTCGTCTTAAGTAATCCATTAGTAGCGCTCATCTTGTTCATAATTATTGGAATTTGTGTAAATCGAATAATCTAAAACTAAATAGCACATGACAATGGGTCTAAATAATTGAACAGATAACAAGGAAAATATTTAAAACTTACTTTGAAAGATGGACCTGTAGAAGAGATCTCGGCTGGGATGTTGGGAGTTATTTTGGCCAAAGGCGAATCTTGAATCATCTTTAAAAATTCTGTATCGTATCTCTTCGTGCCTCCGGGATTTAAAGGGCTCCACTGACCTGAAAAAAATGCAAGCATACATTATTCTTAAAAGTAGATATTAAAGATATCATCATTTCTACGGACTTTCACATCAGCAAATATTAACAAATCATCAAGGAATGTACAGGATGATAACACAGAATTTATTCATCGTCTATAAAATCATCCAGATTTTCCAACATCAAACAAATTGACGCCTGCACTAGATACTAACACTACATTATTATTGTACACTCGGTAGTTAAAGCCATGAACTTGGTTCCACACTGAAAATACCACAAAAAAGGGAGTAACAGGAATGACAACTCTTGCCCTCCACCTAACACTGTTCCATCCACCTCGATCCAAAAATATGTTTCTCAAGAATTCACACATATACTTTTTCATCCACTCAGGTATGCGAGTTGTTTTAGAAGTATACCCCTTCAATTTTTAATTCTTTCTTTTTTAAGATCTTAATAAAGAAAGAAAAGGATAGTTTTGGAAGAAAAAAACTACTTTATTTGAAGTAATTTACTAGGTAAGCTACAGGTACTTAAGCCTGGTAAAGCTAATTTAGCATGTAGTCTAACTAAAAAATAAATATTGGGTATTATGCCGAAATAAAAGAACAATCTACTTTAAGGGATGTGGTTTTTTTTAATGTAATTTAAAGAACATGTAGTCTAAAGAACTAAAAAATATTGGTATTATGCCGAAATAAAAGAGCTATCTACTTTAAGGAACACGCTTTTTTTTATTATTTAAATATAAATTAAGAAAATGAAGTATAACTAAAAAAATAATGGCCATTATACCGAAATTGAAGAGGTAGCTATTTTGTACTTTCTCTCTAGCTGCTCAATTTTGCCGGCGGGGAACTTTCCGCGGGGGTAAACGCCGGCTCCCCCTGACCATTTTGGCCCATACCTTTTTACAGATAATAACGAGGGAGTAGGTTGTCCTTAGCTAGAACGAGGGTTGTTTCTCTCCTTAGACATAGACATAGAAGAACCCGTGCCTGCTAGGTAGGCTAGCTCTATATATAGTGCACATGTCTGGTAGCACACTGAAGCGCTAAAAAAAAAGTAGCTTGAGGGGACTCTTAAATAACAGTGTGAAGGTTACGGAAAAAGAATTTAAAAATAAATAAAAATAAAGACTATAGACAATTTAACCAATTTTGGACTAGTTTAGTTTTAACTAGTATCCGATACTTAATCTAGTCCGAATATAATCTTACATTTACAATATAACCGAAAATAATATAATCTAATATTTTAGTTATCCTATAATCTAATATAACGTTAACAAACATAGTAAAATCTTATATTGAATCAAATTCCAAGAAAGAAAAGAAAGCATTCATTTTGAAATAAAACAAAAAGACAAACCTTCTTTGTAGGGGGTATATTAACTTTACAGATGGATTTTCTGCTGTTCAGTTTCAGGGAGTGGAGATTCTGGCGGGGAGTCAGCTGGGAAACTTGATTCTTTCTCTTCTTCAACATCGGGTTCAACGTTAGTACTTTGTGGTGTTGGAATCGATTCCTCTGATCCAGTAACAGATGTTTCGAGGACATGAGGAGGCTCCTTAAAAATAAGTAAAGTAATATTAGACAAAAAAAATTTAAAAACATGGCAGCTGAACTTGTCAAGAGTTTCAGATAAAATTTGGCATCAATGATGAATTCAGGATGATAACGCAGATTGATTATTCATCATAACATATAAAAACACATTTTATACACACCGGGTACGGGAACTTCAATTTTTTTTTCCTGGAATTATTCGGTATTCTTATGTTTGGTTGCGGATATTAGAATGGGACAAAAGTGCGGGTTAATATTCGCATCTAAGGTAGCTTAACGCAGCTATTAGTTTGTACCTCCAAACATGAAAAGCCAAAAATATATTAGTGGTATATTAGTATATACAATATATAAAAGTATACAAAGTTTATAAAAATATATTGGTAGCGGTCGTACCCTGACAATTAATACTGTCTCGAATGGCTTACCAAAAAATAAGCATATTTTGCATTAAAATCCTTCCTTTGAGCCTCTTATGTGCCACCAATGGCCAATTCTCACAGGATTTGGGTAATAAATCCCTCTCTTTAGTAAATCCGCATACACCAATTTAAAATAAAACATAAAACTGATAAATAATTAAATTTATTAACAATTAAAAGCAACTTGGAAGTGATGAGACTTGAGAGCCATGGCTAATTGGAGTAAAGCCAAGACAGATATTCTCAGTGAGAGGCAAAGCTGGCATAACCCTTTTCAGAATTGCATAAAAATATTGTCATAAACTTGTTAATAGATATTCTATCATACATCCTAGGGCAGAACTAAGGTAGATAGGCATAGAGTAAGGGTAATTAAAATTAGCCTTGCCTTACTGGGAAAGCCCCCTGGAATTGCAATGGAGATAACCGAGATTTTTGGGTTGACCCATGACGAATAATGTCCACTGGACTTGTATGCAAAGGGGAGAGGGGGGGGGGCTGAAGTCGACTGGACTCACCGACGAACAAGCGACCTAAGCCTAATAGGCCCGCCCACCTAGAAACTCCTAATTGACTCCAGCACATGTCAGCCCAAAATCTTTGGCGCATATTCGGACTTCGCCGCCTAACCTAATCGTTCCACTCTCTATTGCTTAGCTGCCAAACCTTAGTGCCAAACTCTCAAGCTTTTGAAGTAGCAGGTGCAGGTAAAAAAAAAAGGAAAAAAAAAGGAAAGAGGAAGAAATCACAAAAGAAAAACCATTCAAAATCACCTTCCCTGCCGATTTTAAATGCATATTTGTCAATTGAATTGATGGGAGTAATTTATCTTTTTATTCAATTATCATAAATATAGGTTTACGAAAACATTAAGTACACACTTTTTTCTTTTTTAATTATTACTACTATTAATTCAATTACCTCCCTAAAAGGTTATGGTAAAACATTTACCGTGAAAACTAAGGTTATTTCCCCAAAAGAACTAAATGACCAGGGTATTCAAAAGCGAGGAGAACCAAGTTGATCTTCTCATAGGAAAATGTTACTCTATATAGGTCACCACAAGAATAGGATCAGTCCTGTCTTTCCTGGAACTGAAAAAAGTCAGCTCCAGGTTTTTTTTTTTTTTTTTTTTTTTAGGGAAAGGGAAAGATTATGTTACCGTAAAAAGAAACCTTTACTGCCGAGTCTAGGGATGTCTTTATTAATTTTTTTCAATAATTTAGAGGGGGTAAACATTACCAAATACTTTTTTTTATACAATTCAGCCACGCCTTATGTCACAAGAGGAAAGAGTTTTTGGGGAGAAATTCAAATAACAATACTTAGTCAGCGGGTGTTCCATATTGTCGAAACAGTTTGGGAATCTAGCTATGTGCGTCCTAGCCAATATTAGTAAAGCTGGAATGGTACCCCTACAAGATGATACTTGTCATCACAGTAGACAGAATATACCAGTAAGCTTATCGCAGATCATTTCTGGTCTTCGTGAACAAAAAGCTCCTCCCACTTATTTCTGCCTTAGTTTGTCTCGCTTGTCTAGCTTGTTTCTGCATTAGCTTTATTTCCGTTTGTTTCAATGCACTTTGATGGAAACAGTCAGAAACAGACTAACCTGTCTAGCATGTCTAACATGTTTACATCTGCCAAAACGTTCTCCGGAGCACTCGCACCCCGGTCCGGGTTTTTATAATGGGTGAGATAGAGAATGATCATACTGGATAATATATGAACTGTGCTTGTCATACATTAAAAATAATGGAAAAAAACATAAATGAATAGATAATCGAAAATAATAGAACATAATAAAAAACATAAATGAATAGATAAAATACAAGAAAATAAATAGAGGCAGAAATTCGTAGATCCAAAGTGACTTCCTGGTATTTTCAGGGGAGTCGTCATTTTAAAAAGTTAATAACAATTAAAATTCAAAAATTAACAATTAAAATAACAGTTAATAATAATAAAAATTAATAACAATTAAAGTTTAACTGGGAGTACATTACTAGCAGAAACTTCAATTCAATACGTATTTACTTCAAATTTATACAAATTAACAGCAAACCTGGAACGGTTTTTATTAAGTCATTCCTTAATAATTATTATAATGATTATCAGATAATGCACATTTTTAATGAGTGATGAGTAGAATATCTATACTGTCTATTTACTTCCGACTCTTTTTTTTTTCTCTCCTCAGCTTCTTCTCTACATGTATGAATAAATTAAAAAAAGATGCGTGGAATACAACTTACAACGACAACAGTAGGCACAGACAGATCAGCAATGGAATCGACGGGCATTACTGGATTCGACGGAATTAATACTTGGCTTGAAGATACTTCGGCCGCTTCAATTGTTTCTTCCTTTTTTTCATTTTCTGCTACAGGTGACGGAAGTGTTACATCTTGGACAGGCACCTCCTCACTGGGCTCTTCTGAAATAATACAAATTATGAGAAAAATTATTCATTTCGTCCGATTCTATTTTAGTAATTAAGTATTTTAGAGTCTATATGCCTAACATTGACATTACGCTAAGACTATGTGATAGAAGAGTGAATAATTGAACTTCAGGGCAAAATATCGTTTCAAATATTTTATTTTTTTTTTTAAAACAAGTAAAACGAGTATGTATTATTGCAATCGGTTGCGAGTAATTTCTGTCACTGGCAGCCAATGAAAACCACCATTTCTGGAAGAAAAAAAATTTCATCGGCTGCCAATGACGAAAGTGAAGCGCAATAAGCAATATTCTACACAGGACATGTTTCACCATCCTTCCTCACAATACTATTACTCTCAATACCACAAAAATCCTGGCTGATAGATGATCCGAAAGGTAAGTGCTAAATATACATTTTTCTCGAGAATAAAGTCAAGGAAAAAATGTATCCTATTAATGATTCCTAAGCTATTATTCGTATTTTTTCCTTTCTTCTGTTGTTTGAGGTGAGTGAAGGAGTATAGCGGATTATTTGGATAGTTTTTTTTTTGTTGTTTTTTTGGTCGTTACTGTGACTCCAGTAGTAATTCAGCAAGGAATTATGTATTTTTATTTATATACATATATTTTTTTTATATTATAAGTATTTCTGGTATATTTAATTTTGTGGTATAAACCAGAACTGAAGTTTTCTCCTCTTTTTTTTCTATTCCTGACACGCCCCTAGGACAACTTGCCTTTGCAGGTTCATGGGCAGGCTAGAAGATTTAGTTGAAAGACTTTGGTTTTTCATGTATTATATATACATACATATATATATATATATATATATATATATATATATAATATATATATATATATATATATATATATATATATATATATATATATATATATATATATATATATATATATATATATATATATATATATATATATATATATATATATATATATATATATATTAGGCGTATATAGATATACAGATATATATATATATATATATATATATATATATATATATATATATATATATATATATATATATATATATATATATATAATATATATATATATATATAGATATATATATATATATATATATATATATATATATATATATATATATATATATATATATATATATATATATATATATATATATATATATATATATATATATATATATATATATATATATATATATATATATATATATATATATATATATATATATATATATATATATATATATATATATATATATATATATATATATATATATATATATATATATATATATATATATATTATATATATATATTATATTATATATATATATTATATATATATATATTTAGGCGTTATAGAGACAATGTCCACCACTCCCCTCATAATTAGAGCGTAAACTTCAAAGCACCTTATTAGTGCTAGTCAGCTATTAGTTAAAACAGTATTGTATTTTTGAATTAACGATTTCATTTAAATGGAATAAGAAGAAGCATGGGAAACATATTACAACGCTATATCTCCCTGAAAATACTGACAAGGGAAGCTACCTGCACCGATCAAAGTTACCCAGCACTTGAAGTGATGACTGGAGTGGCCAGGCTTACTCGTGACAGAATTTAACTGCACGAAATAATGAAAGTGATTAATAAGAAAATAGGCGATATTGATCGTCGGCGCCATGTATACAAAGCAGTAGCATTATTCGAATACTTGTTTACATATGGTAGTGAAAAATTAATTGAATTAAGTAATTAATAATATGACAAAATAGGTGTCTAACAGGACAACAAGTAAATTAAATGTGAGACTCAAGTCTGGAGCATTTGACTCTGGAGCAAATGTCTGGAGCATTTGACTAAGCTAGAACAATGGAAAGGAAAATCATCAGAAGTTTCTCGAAAACCTCTCTGAAGAGATCACCGTGCACGAATGTTGAAACTGAAGTCATCCAACCTCAAAGCAATTCAGCTAATCCTGCAAAAGCGAAATCCATAGCATCAAGTAATGAAATCGAAATATGGGAACCTCTGAAACATCATTCACACGCTACAATAATATTCGAGGATAGTTTTAAACCCAATGCTATCATTGAGCTACCATACAGCCAAGCAGCCACCTGTCATTGCAGCAATGCAGCCACCATACAGCGTTCCGAAGCCAAAGTCAGGTGAATCATCTTAGTCTAAATTTAGGAAGATAAGCGAGAGAGCGCTTCGAACCGTGTACAATTGGACATAAATTCTTATCCAAATGTTAATGAAACAGACGGTAATAAGTCTAATCCATTTTTGCCTCAAGAACAGACTGGTTAACCAGCAAGTATAGAAATTGAAATATGGGGATCTACAAGTCATTATTCAAATACAGAAAGCCCTTTGGCAGATCATTTTAATTCGACACCTATCACTGTTTATCCTGAAGCATTTCAAAGCCTAAATCAATTGAAACAACTTTGGCTTAAAAATTAGCATTACAGATCTAAAAAAATCAGAGTGAGGTTATTCGTCAGTAATGAGAAAAGTTACTTTGTGGAAGTTTATCCTCTATCAATCTTGTTGTTCAATCCACCGAAGTTTCATGTAAAATTCTGTTCAAATTATTTGAGCATAGATTAGAAATTGTTTATACATTCAAAAGTCTGAAATATATTTTGTAGTTTTGAATGCGCTATCCAACATTTCACTTTTTATTACGAAGTCTGTACTAACTTGTCAATAACTATAACTATAATAACTATAAATAACTATAATAACTATATAAATAACTATAACTACTTTAAGAAAGCCTATAACGTCCCATGCGCAATGCAAGAAATCATAATGGAAAGCAATCTTGTGAGCGTGAAAAGAATGTGATATCTTTCCCAACATTTGTTTGGCGACATGTAGTATTTTAAACAGGAAACGCTATTTGGAGGCTAACAACCTTCAACACATGCATCGATTAAACTAACCAATGAGAGGTACATGCTCTGACACTGACCAATATTTACCCAAGTGGAAGATAAGTACATGAGAATACATAATAACCGAGAGGTCCACTCATTTGCACCTGGGAGAAACACCTGGAGAACATCTTGGACCACTGCATGTACCGGACAGCAGTGCCGTATCCAGGATTTTTGTTCAGGGGGGGGGGGGTTTACTAATTTTTGACTTTACGGGGGGATTTTTACTAATTTCTGACTCAGTTTTCGACTAATTTTACTGATTTTTACCTAGGTTTTACTAATTTTCGACTTATTTTCGAGTCGGTCAAAAATTCCGGGGGGGGGGGGGATTCAAGGACCGGGTAACCCCCCCCCCCTGGATACGGCCTTGCCGGACAGTACGCCTAGGGCTTGGCACATTTTTGCTACGATTGACAGGTGTCAACTCGTTTACGTGATTTCAGAAAGTTGGCACCTCCTAGACAGCAACCAGATATATTATAAAGGTGAGTGTGACTCCTCGTTATTGATAAAATTACCCTCATTACGCAATACAATTAGGTTAGGCATAAAGAAGGGGCAAACAAATATTCTAGCAATATTAGTTAAATATCAGGTCAATATGTCAAATATTCGTCCACAAATACACAAAACATACTAACTTTAGGTTCGAGTGACCCCCCCCCCCCTAAATATCGTAATTTTGACCTGTTTTCATAGTTTCACATTATCACTATAATATCACTATAATATTCTCAGATTTTCCTTCAGACAAAGGTACGCCCCTCCCCCCCCCCCCCCAGAATAATGTGCAACATTTGAACTTACTTCTGCCCTTATTACGAATCCTAGAACGTTTATGAGCAGAGCCATTATATAAAACCATGTGCACTATTGGAACAAGACAAAAATCGAAAGAAGTTGCATGATCCCACTCAAGTCGTCTCTTGACTGACTTAAAATATTCGTGGCCACGTGCCATGTAACTTTTGTCAATATAATCTTTCTCTCTCTCTCTCTCTCTCTCCGTATAACGTTTATTTGGGAATAATTAAAAAAAATAATAAAGAATGTTCATAATGAACAAATAAAGAAACAATTCACAATATTAAAAGAAGTTTCGAAATAGCTATGATACTCTTAAATGTTTTAACTGAACATAGTTATAAAAAACTGAACTTTTAAACTGACATAGTCGCGTCTGAAATTTAACAAATCTTAAGAATATCTAACGTTACTATCTAAAAACTTTATTTCTAAATACTTAATTTACATGCAACAGGGACGGAGAGGAGGGGGGACTGGGGTGAATGCCCTGAACCCGGCACCTGAAAATCATAAGCAGCACACAGCATACCCGTGTAAGCATGAATTTTATGTTTTTAATACATGGTTATTAAAGATTAGCCATTAGAAATACAAAATGCTAAACGGAAAGGTAGTTGACGATATATGCATTATTAACTAAACACAAGTAATTCGTGTTATCGAAATTTGCTTAAATGCATCATAGGTTTGACTACAGAATAGAATTTATACTCTCTGAATGCCGTTTCTGCAGACGCTAAATGATTAAACGTTGTAGAGAAAACATGCTCCCATACATGGTCAATATGGTCAACATGGTCATACATGGTAAACATGGTCAATATGTTCCCATATAGCATTAGCCATCATGGTGTCGGGTTTTGAAGCAGTTTTTAATACATTTTTAATATCCATTACTAAGTAAGTACAAAGTAAGTACAACAGTACAACAAAGTTAGTACAAAAAGTAAGAACAACAAATGGTAGTAGTATATGGGCGGATAAATTTTTAATTGAGAACTGAAAACTCTAATGATGATTTCCATTTTTTTTCAATCTTTTCAATTTTTCAATGCCTTTTTCTGCATTTTCATTGAAAAACGAAAATTTGCATCTCCTTGTATTTTGAAAAAAAAATTTTGTCCCCCCCCCCCTAAATTTTCATGAACTGAAGCCCCTAAAAGAATCCCAGAACAAAAGAAAACAGTAACAAGGCAATAGGAAAAGCGAAAGGAATTTAAAACGCAAAATTCCTCTGGGCTCTTTCGTTTATTGCTCCCAATTCTTTAGCAAATTAGTCTTACAGTTGTTTACAGGTTATATATTTAGTAATACGAAAATACGCTCCCCATTTTCTTACCAAATTGTAAATTGGTTTTACAATTGTTTACTGATTAACTAACTATTTAGTAAAACCAAGATTTACGATTCTTCTCAACTTTTCCGTAGAAGCTGAGGACAAAACATCAATAGCAAAGCTGCTGCTGTGAAAAGAAATCACATATATGTCAGTCTTTTAGCAATAGCTGAGAAATACTGGACAATAAATAGGTTACAGCTTGTTACGGGAATTCAATGGAAAATAATAAGTTTCAACTAAGTTGTAGTATTAGTATGTTGAAAAAATAAGGTTATAGGCAACTTTCATTGCTCAAAGTAATCAAAGAGATAGATCATATGGATTTGTCTCTTATTTTAGTTCAGATCATTTGCAAGATACTTAATATAAGCGGTATGTTCACAAACAGAAGTCTTAAAACTAAAAAAGTGCCAATGACGAATACTCTTTGAAAATTGGATTCACTTTCCAAGTCAAGCTAATGAGAGCTTTAAAACCAAACATATCATCTCAAAACTGAAGCTTTATTAGACAACAGATTAGCATTGCTTTAGTAAAGAGCCAAAGGGCTCATTTGTATTTTTTTAGACGAGATTGTGGGGAAAGCGCGGTCGTCAACAACTTATGAGGACGCTCATTTGATAGGAAGTTGAGATTTCTATTTCCTCTTTTCAGGACTGAAAAGGATTTTTGGGCAACCAGTCCCCTCCCATGCTTTTTAACGCTTGCTTGTTACGGCCCTGTGCTATATGACGCTTGCTTCTTAGGAATTTTAACTTGCGTACTGGATCTTTCAATGCAACCAGGCAATAGAACAGGTAAGGGGATATGAATATAAGCCTATTTCGAGGAAATATAATAACAGGCACATTAGTTCAAAATGCAGCGAATTTTTGGGCCAAACCGTAAAAATCATAAGCCGTAAGCGCAGGCCCACGGGGACCACCCTTGCGCACGACTTTGCTCTGTAAAATTGCCAAGCTTACCTGAATAATCGAAACTAAGTCACTAATGAGCCCTGAATTTGTGAAAAATATAAAAATGTCAATTATTTCCTGGGTAATGGGTGTTACACCTTACATTTAAATAGGCTACTGATTCGGTCAAGATAACCTTCATGACCTTCTCTTTTTACACATTAGCGTGAGTCATTTGCACAGTATTATCCGTCTGGGAGCTTACGGTTAAACACATTTCCAAGTACCATCCGAATTTCAGTGGCCAGGTAAGGCAGAAAAACACCTTGTTCTGCTTCAAGAACAAGAAAAAAAAACATCAGCCGATATTGATTTAATAGCCAAATTACAGAGCATGGTAGAAAAGTATCCCAACAATCCAAGTTCATTTGACCTTCCACTCTTTCTCTCCCTTGACTAAGCTTATTCATCTTTCTTTGGGTTACGATATTTTTCAAAGCACTCTCATGCATTGTTTTCTCAGTTGTTATATGCTTATAAGTTAATTATAGTTGTTATTATGTTTTATTTGTATTTTTTTTTCATTCTGATTTTAACGGCGCCAGATAATGCCACTAATCATGTACCTCGTTCAGAAACGTCGAGGTTTTAATTGTTCTTTGAACCTTCTTTTGAAGGAGTCAGCAGAGGGATTTGCAGGAGTAACATCGCCGGAAAGATCTGTTCTAGATACAAGTGCAATGCCGGATGAAGCAACTGTTATGGGTTATACGCTTATACGCTAACTCAATTGTTAAATGTCAATGAAAAGGCCTGAGCATGAATGTGTCGCCTTTTAGATTTGTCTTTATTAGCGGCATAACTTTGGATTGATTCCACTGCCCTTTTCCTAGATGTTTGTAAAGAATTCGATTTTGTAGCCCATGGGCCTTATTCTTCGTCGATCAGAAGAATAATGTCAGCTATAACGGCCGTTTCGTTCACTCTCAGAAGTAGATTTGTTCTTTCAAACATAAAAGACATGTTTCAGAGCGTTATTACGGTTTGACACCAATTACAAGGATGTAAATGTAGAAGGTATGAAGATACTTGGAATTGCATATTTTTCCTGGGATGGCTGTGAGAATCTTCTACAAGAAACATCTTGAAACTCCTCTCACTCTTTTTTTTTGTTCCGTAATGTTATCTAAATTTTTATTCTTTCATTCTCTCTTTCTTATCTTTGCTGATTTCTCAGTCATTGAGCTAGGGGTTACTTCGAAGCAGTTTTCAGTTTATTGTTGCTTGGATTTGTAATTGAAAAAAGAACTCGGAAAATTCCATTTTATACTTGCCGAACCCTCCATTTGCAGTTGATACCTTAAAGCTATTCTTTTAATTCAGGGTTTATATGGATTATTTGTTTATATATTTAATATTACTTATTAACAAAAAAACTAAACATATACACATCCCCTCCAAATCCCACAGCATGATACGGATAGGGATAAATCCATTTATTTAGACAGTGAAAAAAAGTTACATAAGTCCAGATATTTCGGTCACATATCCAGATATTTCGGTAGCATATTTATACGCAACAAATAAAATAACTTTTTGGGTCATTCACAAAATAATGAACTTCCGGATTATTCACTAGATTACTTTCAGAGAGTTCAATGACAAAGTTCATTCAAAGTCTTGATGTAAATTTTCTTCTTCTTTTAATCTTGCCCAAATGTAAAACAAATTTCCAATGAAGGTGGCAAAGCCTTCCGTGTCTTCTAATTGCAAACCAAATGTTGAGTTTATAGCTGTTAACTGGGTTGGACTCATTATTATTATCAATTTTAAAAAAAAGGGTAATTTCTGAATATCTTGCAAACAAAGTAATATAGGAGGATATTAATTGGACCAGCTAACATTTATCTTGGGTTAGGAGGTGGGACATAAATATAGGCTTTCCGAAAAAAACGTCACAAAGCATCTTTTGAGTTACCACAGTAGCTCCAAACGTTTTGATTATTTCCCTAAATAAATTCCTACGATAAATCTTACTACGGAAATTTTGAGAAAATTTGCGCAGGTTTCTCCAGATCGATATGGGCTATGTGCAAAAATCCGCCTAAAATAGTAATAATAACTGGCATATAGCTGACTCAAAGTAAACAAATCTAAAAGCGACTCACCTATTTCTATCTTTGGAGCTGGTTCTTCTTCTAACTGGTTTTCTGGCACCATTGGTTCATCTGTAACACCATTTAGAAGACTTGTGTGTTCTGGAGCAGGCTCGGCTGACTTCAATGGAGGTGGTATTGATGTGTCGATGAATGTTGGAGGTACCATCAATTCTGACTCCACTTGCTAAAAGCGAGAAGAAAGTCCTTCAGTTGCAGGATCAGAAAAAACACTGTTTCTAGCACGAAGGTGCAATCCCTATCAAAACATTCAGGATAGAGTTGGAATATGTACAAAATAGTTTAGCGGGAAATCAACATAAAAAAAAACTGCTCCAAGAGTGACTCAATAACCAATCAATGTTGTTTTTAGAAACATTCAATTCAGCAACAAAAAAAAATATTTTCAATTTTAAGTTTCATATGCATCATTGTCATCAATTTCAATAAATTTGTTTTAATCAAATGTTAAAATATAAATTTGTTTTATTTCAATTTCAATAAATTTGTTTTAATCAAATGTTAAAATATAAACATAATATTATCAAATGTAAAATTAACATATATTCAAATTTCTAAACTTAGCGTCTTAATTCTTTGCCTGAAAGGCATTTTTATGCTGAGTGAATTATAACCCTTCATGATTTATTAATTGAAGTAAATTTAAATGATACTTTCAATTTAATGATGGGCTAAAGCAAAAAGAATCATGCAAGAGCCATTCAGGATATGGTATTTGTAATTCAAAGCTAACAAATCTCAATTTAGACTATATTACAGTCTTCTTAATGAGAAATACGGTTGTGCTACATCTTGATATGTAAAACCAGGTACCTGTTTGGACTGGACGGGGGGGGGCAATCAAGTTACACTCCCATTTGTGTGCCATTGCACAACTATGTGCAGTTGCAACTTTGAATGCTATGGCTTTTTTCAAATAAGCTACTTTAGTTATTACTATTTACTGAAACGCTTCTTATGATGTTGCTAACAATTGTTAGGAACAATTAATGTTTTTTTTTTACCGCTGAAAATCTACCAATATTTTTTACCGCTGAAAATTTTTTACCGCTGAAAACCCTGCTCAATGCAAAACAGCTTCGCCGTCTAGGAACAAACTGAAAAGGAAAAGATCGAGTGTCTTCCACGCCCCCACAATGACAGAAAAAACACATTGCATATCTTACAAACAGACATCAAAAAGAAAGACAAAAATAAACGCCATAAGTTTACGTTGAGTTAATAACAATGGCAACAACACACTCTAAATTTAAAACTTTTCGTCCTAAGCCTTGTTTCAAAAAAAAAGAAAACGCAGCAGGCCACAAGCCAATAAAGAGACAGATTCGAACCCCTTGCCAAAAAACCTTTCATAAATAAAATATATTTTAAAACTGCAGACCAGCCTGACCTTTAAAATGTTATATATAAAATTGTAAAGCGAATAAACCTCCTAACTTTCAGAAATTTTGAGGTTAGATCCAAATAGACCTAGACCTTGAATTTTGATCCTTATTTTGATAAATTAAAAATGACCTTACTTTGTATACTTCCGAACTTTAGGGTCGAGCTGTAATCGTATCTGGACTCTTGGTAATATTAATGCTAAAAAAATTTATTCACGTTAATATGTTAATTGTCCTTTTAAGTCATTATGGTTACACTAGTAGCTGCAACCTAGAAGATCCAATCACTGTCCATAGTAGCCACAAGTCTAGAAGCACGTCTCAAAAAAAAAAAAAACTTTCTATAAAAAAAAAAAAAAAAAAAAAAAAAAAAAAAAAAAAAAAAAAAAAAAAAAAAGCCATTTGACACCGACACAGGAAAAGAAGCTATTAATTCGATCGATTAACCTTTACGAACTAAAATGAAAAGCGGACAATTGGAATAAGCAAAGATGAAAAGCCCAATTCAGCTAAATGACAATCTCTCATCTTGAACAAGGAAAATCCCCTTTCCTTGTTGAGGGATAAACAGCTAAGAATGGTTAAATTACGAAAAAAGGGTGTATAAAACTTTTTATATTAAACTTATTGTACTATAAACTAGTGAAAATTGGAGTGATAAGGCTTGGGTTCCGTAAGGTCTTAATCTGGCATTGATTATGTAGAATAGGAAAACAAAAGGGCACCTTTCATAACAAGGCAACTTAGTAAATCTCGTAACTGTTGTCATAATTTAACTTAGTAAATCAAGCATTAAGATAAATGTCCAAATTAACAATTTATCTTGTAAAGACTAGGCCTACATGTCTTTTCAGCAGCGAATGCGCCATCATGCGATTCATCATGCGACATTGCCTTCTCCGCAATCGCAAAATTAACACTAACTTTTCCAGATATTATTTCTAAAAGATAAGAACAAATACTTCTCAGACAACAAAAATAAATACTTTTATTTTCGCGGTTGAACGTGACAACAGTAGCGAGAATTACATAAATCATTTTTGGAATAAAATATTGTTAACAAGTTTCTTTTTATTTTGGAAGAGGGGTCGGTCCATGGAGGGAGTGCCAGGGGTCATTTCCCATTATTTATCTTTGACAATTTTTTTAGAAAGGGAGGGGTATCGGTCCATGGAGGACCAGGGATCAGCTCCCATAAGTTTTGGAATAAAACTGTGTTCCAAAAAAAGTTCCTTTTTTTGGGCTTCAAAACCCGTTGGGATTTTCTTCTAAATTTCTGGCTAAATTTCTAAATTATTGTGAAAGGTGCCTTCTTGTTTTCCTATTTTAGATAATCAGGGCCAGATGAAAGACCTTGCGGAACCCAAGTCTTATCATATATAAAACTTGTATTGAAAATCATATAAACATCAAAAAGAACGGAGAATTGTTTATTCTTAATAAAATTGTTGAATAAAATACTAAAATCAAATTAAAAAAAATTCAAATGGAATTGTTTGATTTACACTCTGAACATGTAGTGGGCATTTAAGGTTTATACATAGCGTTGTCGTAAAACTTCAAAAGGGCTCATTCAGTTGGAAACTGAGAGGGCTAGTGTCCTTTTTAATAGTCGAAAGTGATTGGAGGGTAACTAACCCCCCTCTCACGCCCACAATTCCTCCAAACACATCCAATCAAAAGTTTCATATAGCCATTTTGTTCAACGTAGTAAGAAAGTTCCGGAAATTAGGTCTTTGAGAATGACACCCCCCCCCCAGCTCTCTTGGCAAGGGTTGTAAGCTATGACCTGGGGGCATATAAGGTTTATATTGAAAGCGATGTCGTAAAAACTTCAAAAGGGCTCATTTTAGTGGGAATTGAAAGGGCTAGTGCCTTTTTTAATGGATGAAAGTGATGGGAGAGCGACTAACGTCCCTCTCACGCCCACCATTTTCCCAAACACATCCAATCAAAATTTTGAGATAGCAATTTTGTTTAACATAGTTGAAAGTTCTGGAAATTATGTCTTAGAGGATGACAACCACCCTAACAGCCCTTAGGGTAAGTGTTGTAATTTATGCCCTGGGGCATATAAGGTATTATAGAAAGCGGTGTCGTTTCAAAAAGGGCTCATTCGATTGGAAGTCGAAAGGCCTAGTGCCCTTTTTAATAGTCGAAAGTGACTGGAAGGCTTAACGATCGATGTGGGTATAATGTATTATTTTTTGTTGTTGTTTAGACCAGGGCACTTCGTATCGAAAGAGTTGTCGTGGGAACTTCGAAAAGGGCTCATTCGATTGATGAACGTGCATTGTCAGTTTCAGATGAAAAAAATACAAATGAATGTGCATTGTCAGTTTAATATACATATACTGATATTTGGTAACCAAAATGTTAATATTATTTGATTTACCAAAGTTATAAAAGTAATAACATTTATATTTTTTTCAGTAAAGTGCAAATTTTGTTCTGGTCTTGGGAAGGCATAGGGGTTTTGAGCCCAACTTATGTTAATTTCTGCTCGTTTTGAGTTTGACTCGTTTATTTAATGTAATTTCTGTTCGTTTTGGGTTTCATTTATTTATCGATGCTGATTTGTGGTAGTTTCACGTTTGGTAGATTATTTGATTTTATTTTTGCTCATTTTTTTTTAATGGAGTTCTTAACTTTTTTCTGAAAAACTTATTTTGTGGAAAAAGTTTTTTTAATTAATCATACATAAACATAAACTATGTTAAAGCAAGCAATATACACAGCTTAACCATCTTAACTTGAACATAGGCTAACTCACAAAATTAGGAAAGGGGTAGATTGTCCACGCTGCACCCATGAATTATTTATTTATACCTAAAGAGTACAAATAACATTACACGGACGAGAAGGAAAAGAAGGTTACCTGGTCCACACTGGACTCCAAGACCGAGGGCACATCAACCGGAGAGGACTCCCCAATAGTAGCAGCGACCTGTTTGGCAAATTCAACTTTGATTTGCTCTGAGATGTCAGCCTGTCTTGGTCCCTAATAAGGAATACAAATTACTAAAAAAGGACAAATTAATCTCCCATAATGTATATTCTTATGCTTTCGCAGTTTTGTCAGTGAAAAGTCAATATAAATATTTATATTGAATTTATACCTTAAAAACTGTACAAAGGTCATATTCGTTTCAGTGTCTCACAACACAAACATCGATAGACTTTCCAATAGTAGCTGCTACCATGTTGGCAAACTCAACCTATGTTTATTCTAAGATTTAAGATTCTAAGACGAACAGCTATCTGGATATCAACAACACACCCCTTAGAAAACTTATTACCCCCCCCCCCCCTCTATAAAAAAAAATATAAAAATTCGAGCATAACACTATGTTCTGAAAGAAGATAGTAAATTTTGCCCGCGACCCCACCCTTTCCGCTGGACAGCCTGAGATGTTACGCTGCTTCGGTCCCTAATAACAACAAAAAACAAAACAATTTTGTGTCATTGCTTGCACAAAGGGCTTGGGATCGACGTTTCAGTTGCTGGGTCCCTTTTTTACAGAGACACAGGAAGGAAGGGGGGGGGGAGGTTGTAAGTCTGTCACCCAGCCTTGCTGCGGCAGGAATATCCCTGGAACCCGTAAACCCAGCAGAGCATCAATCCACTGTGCTACCACCGGATATCGGTCCCTAATAAGAAAACTAAATAAAATAATATTATATGTAATTTTTTCCAAGGATTACTTTATCTTTCTTACTAAGCAAACCTTGAATTTAGCCTTTATAACCTAGGCTTTTATTCAAATAAATATTTTACATATTAATATCCATAACCAAATTACTTGAGCAGCTGGCTAGACGTATTGGCCTCTTGTCGTGGCAACGTACATCATGAACGCACTTTTTACTCCGTTTTGCGACGAACAAAAAATTTTTAGTCTACAACGAAGAAAATTATTTTGAAGCCCATCACTATGCAAGGCTTTCTTAATACCACATTACGAATTGACCCTAGTCAAGGGTCCTTTTTTATATTTTTCACTATTTATAGTATCGTATACTTTTTCTCATATCAACTAACAATGGAAATTATGTAACAGTGAGGATGGCGAAAAAAATGAGAGGGTGGAGGTCAAATAGAAATTACTCCGAACATTTACTCAACAAGAATATGGTTAATTTGCGAGAATATTAGCGCTAATTTGATTTCGTCCTCTTGGTTATGATATATAAAAGCAGATCTGATCCAAGCAAATTTTCCTATAGTGATGACACACTGAACCGGAAGCTATAAGAAACATCTGGTTTGTAATGTTATATATAATTACTCAGAGGAGTAAATTCAAAAAGTGCAACAATATATTTTTATATTTGAAACTTGTCAAAGATGTACCGACAACTTGAAAAAATCAGCATTAACAGGGTGTCTTTTTTTTAATTGAAAATCTTAGGATTAGGTGCGTTTCAAAAGATTTGTTTATGTGAATGTTATGTTGTTGCTAAGACTTTCTTTGGTCTCGACACATTAATAATTAGGTATTTGCCGATACATATCTTCTGCTGAAAAGTCAGATTTTAAGTCAGAGCCGTGTTTCTAGGAAAACAAATTGGGGCTACTGCATGAGTGTAACCAAAAAATTTCTCAGGGGGGGGGGGCATAACTACCAAGAGCTTTGTTTTTATCAATATTAAACGAAAATATTTTTCAATATCTTATTTTTCTATTTTAATGTTTTCTTGTTTCCAAAATAGAGAAGAACTGTCCTGTAGATTAATCTTTGCCTGGAAATATGGGTTCCAGGGTTCGATCCCGTCTGCAACAGGACCGACTCAAGGATGCTTGTAGTCGAAAAGCATCACAAACTAACCAAAAGATGGGGGATATTGTTCCCTGGCATCCTTCTGATGGTACCCACGGCTAAAGGTCCATTTTCCACGTTCTAGTCCATCATATAATCTATAATATATGATCCATTTTTTTTTGGCAAATGCCTTAACATTAATGTTATGAGACCTAAGAAAAACTTAGCAACAAAATATCATTCAAATGATCTTTTGAATCAAACCAGATCCTAGGATTTTGAATAAAAAATGCACAATCTGTATTTATTTGCTGTTTTTTTTTTTGTTGTCTTTGTCTTTGACAAGTTTCAAATAAAAAATATAGTGAGGCTGCACTTTTTTTTGTATTTACTCCTCTAAATAATTATACTTGACCATCACAAAAACCGGATGTTTATTATAGCTTCCGGTACAGCGTGTCATCATTATAGAAAAATTTGGGTAGATCAGATCTGCTTTTACTTTATCACAACCAAGAGAACGACATCCAATTAAAACTAATATTCCCGTAAATTAACCAAATTCTGGTACAGTAACTCTGTTCGGAGTAATAAATATTTGACCCCCCTCCTCAATTTGCTCAAATTGCTTTTTAACATCGATTGCTTGATGATATGCCAAAAGGTATACGATATTATAAACGGCGAAAAATAATAAAAAAGAGAGAAATCGCAAATGAGTTTGCGTTTGATGAGATGAGACTTATCCAAGCTAGTCTGCAAGTGGCACTAGTTCAGACCATTGTCAGTTTTAGCATTTACTGTTAATAAAATTTTATATGCTGGTGTTCTTCAAAACAACTTTTAACCCTAGAGGCAATTTTTGCAGAAAAACGCTGTACTTTTCAAGCTTAGACTACTTTCTAGTAAAAAAAAAAAAAAAAAAAATTGCTTTTTGCAGTATCTATTGATGGGGATGAAACAAGGCCGTATCCAGGGGGATATGGGGGGGTCACACACCCCTCCTCCGAAATGTTTGTCTGACTCGTAAAAACGTAAAAAATGGATATAAACAAATTTGTTATGCGTTTTTTGAGATATTTGTGTGTACCCCCCTCCCAAAAAAAGATCCTTTTGTAGCCCCCCCCCCAAAAAAAAACGATCCCGGATACGACCCTGGTTTGAAAGATCACAGTCGGTTGATACATTCCAGGAGCTGCTGTATGACATCTGCAATAAAAAGCGAGTCGCCAAACCAAGGAATAAGAAAAACGGGTACTTCTCTCATATATACTACACACTCGAGAATTTGTGACGCGAACAAACTAGTCAAGCAACTTCCGTGAACAGGCAATTGCTTTGGTTGACTAGGCAAACAGGGTTTCTCACTACATGAACAATATTTAAACTTCAGTTTTTTGGGATTGAGGGGCAAAAAAGGTACCTAGGTTAGGTTAGGTTATGTATTTAATATAATGCGCTCTGGGCGACCCCCCCTTCGGTAATTCTTTGTGGTAGTTTTCATAGTTTTGTTACTAAAGTATTATATTTTCATCGAACTTTGTTTTATTTCATTTGCATTAACCAAACTTCACTTCTTGAGTGTGTAGTATATAATAATAGAGAAGTACCGAAAAAAACGAATGAAAAGGTCGGCAATTTCTAAGATAGAAACTGGAAATAAAAGGAAGAGAAGGAAAATTCCTTGCATGTCAGATGTGTACTAAATATATACAATTTAGAATTACTACAGCTGGAATTCCTTAAGAGGGCAAGAATGTGGATCAGTAGGAAGATACAATTCCTCGTCTTGTAAAAATACAACATCGGACGATCGTGGCTCAAAATATGAAACAAAAACTAAATAAAAACGATTGCTGAAATACAAGGATTATTGAATTGGAATAACAAGCTTTACTGCAATCCCTCATATAAAGAATAATTTCTGTCCTGTTTTACGTTCTAACACTGCTCCTTGCTTACATTTGAAAAACTTAGTCTTTTTTAACTTGCCCTATAGTATTCATTCTTATCTCTTTTTTTCTGTTGACTCTTCTTTTTGCGTTTTTGGGGCTGATGGTTGAGAAATCATAGCAGGGTAAGATAAACGATAAAAAAAATTAATGTACTTACTTTTCCGAAATAAAAAGTCCCGCACATCTTATAAACTGAAAATTTGCAGAATCAATAAAAGATGCTAGGGTATATGGGAGCACTGCTATTGATGTTAAATAAAGATCCCCGTCTAGCAGTGAGTTAATCTACAGTAGAAATTTAGTAATGGTAACTCCCTTCAAAACATTTCAACGACAATAATAAAGCAAAGAAACCTGTAGAACAAGGATTTGACAAGCTACACAAGACTTGACCCGTCGTGGGTCATAGATAGATAGATAGATAATGTATTTAAAAGCCAAAGGGCATGTACATGAATATTCAATCAACTAAATAAAAATAATGAGCTTCAACTAAACAATTAAAACAAGAAAACAAACTTATACAAACAACTAAAAGTTTTCTTCTCGTTATTTTTTAACTACAAACTTTTCCTTAAATTCAAAACTTCCTCAAGGTAGCTGCGAACTGCCTCCATCATGGGTTTTGCCGTCGACTCCAGAATACCAGGGAGATAAAGGGCGTCCTTTCCAAAAAAACTCTCAGGTTTGAGAGCCCCCGGCACCCTGTGAGAAGATGGTTTACACCCTCTACACCCTGATTACAAAAGGGCCAAGAGTACTCCGAATCCGTTAAACCCCTATTTCTAACATAATTTCCAACGACCACGCAATGGAAGGCTATTCGCTCTGAGCTGGAACCATATCCCAAGGCACTTAGGTGTTAAATCTATCTTGAAATAAATTTCGAGACCAAAAACTAGTTTTATTTATTTATAGAAACTAAGGCTCTCTGATGACTCTACAGAAGCGAACCACAGCTGTACCTCTTGGTGTTCTATAACTGTTGTAACCTGCTCCGCTATATCTGTAGGTAGGCCCGGTGCACCTAATCCTTCATTACACAGGTGGGATACGCCTACCTCCTTTAATATACGGTGTATATGAAAAGGCCACGCTTTTTTCCTCCCTAACTTAAATAATTCTAAATATGCTAGCTTTACTAGTCTATCATTCAGCAGCTCTAGAACTTCCTCCAGAATCGGAACATCTGCCCTATTCTATATTTCCTTAGAGAAAATAGCCCTATGTCCCCTCTTACTGCTTGCGTGTGAATTGTCTGATGAACCCCGATTACTCTCTTATATACTGAAGCTCCATCAGAGTTACTCCTAGATACTTAAAACTTGATTTTTGTTGAATTTCCTTTCCTCTATAATAAAACTTCTGGTCCGTCTGACAAGTCTTATTACTCGTTCCAAATACCACTATTTCTGTTCTTTGAACATTTAAGGTTATTTTGTTTTCCTCAACATAATCACTTAGAATATCTATTAGCATCTGAAGCTCACTGGGAGACTTAGCTACCAAGACCGAGTCATCCGCAAAAAGCAGTACTGATAAAGCATACGTTCCCAACATCACCGTTGGTGCCCACTTCTTTCTGAAATATTCTACTATATCATTAATATATACCCAAAATAATCTTGAAGACACAGTACTACCTTGGTTGACTCCTCTTTTAAATTAAAACTCTTCTGACAAACCATATCTATTACTTTAACTATGCCTTTTGTACCTCGGTACATTTCCCTTCCTATCATAACAAATGTTTTCGGTAGACCTACTTTCAATAATTCTAGACACAGTAAGACTATATCAACACTATCGAATGCCCTCTCAAAGTGTTTTTTTAAAGTTTTTTTTAAAAGAGGCTCTATTAGAAATTTCTTCCATACCGAAGGCCACCGATGAAGAGAAAGAATCCGACTGAATAGAACTAACAACACAGGTAGGATCCATAATATAAATCTTTTATATACTTTAGTTGGAATGCCATCAATTCCCTGGTGCCGATCCTCCTTCCATTTTTTTTAAAAACACTCTCTAACCTCCCTTTCCGATATATCCTCTAATAATTCATAATCATACTCCTTCACTGGTAAGTGGACAATCTCTCCATCATCTAATATCTCTCTATCTAATTCTTGAAGATCACTGCAATTACCTTCTCTTTCCCTGAAATATGCTGGCCATGAACTAGGCTCTGGTGTTTCTTGGCTAGTTAGCCCCCCTGTCTTATCTTCCTCTTTCACCATCCTCCAGAATGTTTTCATTCTACTATCCTTATATGACGAGACCAATGCCTGCCTTTCCTTTTTTCTAATCACTCCTTTTTTTTCTTTCAATTAGCATTCTTATATTCCCTTCTACCTGTTTTAAATGTAGGAAAATGTGGCCCTTCTTACTTGGGTCATTTTCTAAATTCACTAAATCTAACATATTCTGTAGTTCCACTTCCCTCTGTTGACACTCCTCGTCAAACAACCCTACTTCCTCTTTCCTCTTTTTAACCAATTTCCTTTACATACATTCTTGAAGTCAAGCTCGAAGAGTACCATTCAATTGATGAAAAAAAAATTCTTCCAAGGAGCGAAGAAACTTGAAATAATATCTACCCAAAAAAAGAAGTGGGGAAAATAGTGTTCACAAGAGCTGGTGTGTCAGGTTGTGTACATGGTTTTGAAGTGTATCAAGGGGATTTTGGTTGAAGATGTCTGGTTGAAGTGACATAGCTTTATTTCTGATGAGTATCTTGTCAGAGAAAAAACTACAAGATTTTCTTTGACAACTGATTTTCGAGCTTGAAACTAATGAGTTTGCTCAAATCAAAGAACTCCCTTGCATTGGTACGTTAGACGAAGCGCAACTGACGGAATGCCCAATTCTCATAGATGGTGAAATGAAGAAAAAGAAAGATAAATGTCAGATTACAGGACTGACATTTATTCCAGCGTTATTGCAGTGAAATGGTTAGATAACAACATGGTTTGCTTAGCTTCGACGTATGCAAGAATAACACCAAAGGATACATGCAAACGCCGGAACGTCAAGGATAAATCCAGGGTTGACGGCCAACCATTGTTTATGAGAACACAACCGTTATATAGGGGGCATAGGTTTAGTAGAAATGCTGACAGATATGTGCCAGACTCATCTTCGAACACTAAAATGGTGTATGGGAAACTTCTGGTGGCTTTTTGACACAACAGTATGCAATAGCTGACTTCTTTTAAGGTCAGACGTCGTAGTGCTTACTTCAAGGAGAGACGAACCAATGATCTTGAGAACCTTCAGGTCTGAAGTTGCTGCAGGGTTCTATGCCTTGACGTGTGTTATGCCCCAACATAAACGTGGTAGACAATCCGCAGATGTCGAAGCAAATTCTAGTCCCATTCGAAGTCGCAATCGAATCCGACCGGCGATATCTGCTCAAGCCGATGAACTTGATCACTGGCGAAAAGACTGACAAGCAGAGCCACAAAAAAAGTGTAAATAAGGACATACCATTTTTTAATGTGAAAAACGTGACCTACCACTGTGCCTTACTGCCAAAAAATTGTTTTAAAGCCTTCCACACAAAGTGAATGCCCCATTTTCACATACTTGAGAGTCTAATGTTGTATTTTTACAACATGGTCTAAAATTGACAATTTTGAATAAATCATACTGATTTTTTTGTCAATAGTCTGACCTAGAGACCACATAGGAAGCGTTGGAGATTTTTCCTGGCATTCATTCATATATGGGCCTATATAGGGTTAAACTATAATGGCGCATGATCATATAATATATGATCCAAATTCCAGAATGATGATACAAGATGTAACACGACTGATGATGACACAATTTTCGGAGTGTACAGGAACTACATAAACCATTTTCGCTATTTAGTACTTTAATTTTATGGTATGTCAGACACTAATGCCACTGTTGAATGTACATGCGCTTACAAGGAAAGATGGGCTAATATTATTATCACTCATTTAACCATATTAGATAGCTTCTATAGCCGTTTGGGATTTGAGTTAAAAAAAAAATGTTTTGTTTCAGATTCTGGCACTATTCAGCCAGTGATCTTTTCCTGAAAATTTTATGCACCTTGCACTTTATTTTAATTTATTATAATTTTTAAATTAACTTTTATTTTAAATTAACACATTTTACATTTAAATTTAATTAACACATTTTTCAATAATGTGTAAATTAAATACACATTTAAATTAAAAATTAACACATTTTTTATTTTAAATGTGAGCTAAATTTATACAACTTTTTTCGTTTGCAGGGACATTTGGTTGGATTCCAACTATAACCCCAAAATTTCAGAAAAATTATGCCTTTAGTATCTTGAATATTAGTATTCTCATCATAGGATATTTACACTACATTCATTACGTTATAAATTTCTGTTCAAGCAGATATAAAACAAACCTCAGATGTGGATTCACTCCTACTACGACTAACTGAATCGGGTGATATGCTCACTTCCTCATTGGTATTAGGATCGACAATTGCAAGTGGCTTTCTCTCCCTCTTTTGTGGAGGCGGCTGCTGCTGTGTTGATGGTGGCACTTGAAGAGGCACTTGACCATTTGTATGGGGAAAAAAGCTGTAAAATCTGTAAAAACAAAAACAAATCTAAGAAACTACGCTTTTAATTAATTCTAGTATATTACTTCTTCTCATGGCTACCCCGTAAGCATTCAGTCAGACTGAACCCACTCCAGAAAAAATTTAAGTTTAACTTGTTTTGGTGTTTTAGTCCCGTCCCCACTTAAAGTATCCGAATACCATCCCCCAGCCAAAAGAAAAGTTTCAATGCATATCCTTTATAGGTAGCCATATCAGAGATTATTAAAACTCGGGAAAAAGGGAAAAAGTTTTATACGGACTTACGGACTTAAAAGGACTTACGATAAAAAGTATCTGTCTTAATAATAGTTAATTCCAACGGCGCTTCAATCATAAATCTAGAAACTAATTCAGTGTTACTAAAACAAATTGGAAAGCCAAGGAAATATTTACAACATTTAAAACACTGAGGAGTTCTGATAAAGTTATCTCAGTTAAATTATTGAGGAGTTATGTACAGAAGAAATGTTGAGGACATTGTACAGAAGAAATTTGAAAAGGACAGTCAGTCATTTCAGAGGTCTTTTGACGAGGTGGCTATGTTAACATTCACCTTATTTGCTTCACCCTTCTCCCTTAAATATTTTCAACAAGATGTCGATTCGACAGGTGTCAAAATATCGATGTTCAGTCGAGTCGATCTGCAAGAATTGAGGTATGTCAGTCGTCGGCCCTCCCTCCCACTGATCATGTAGCATAGTATTTGTAGGTAGGAACATTTATTAATGAAATTTATAAATGAAAATCTAGATGTTAGTTTCCTTTTTTTTCTTTACTTTTAGTACTTTGAAAAACGAATGCTAGAAAATGTCTTTCAGTATCAAAGTTTTATATATTAGCTTCGATTTGTATTTTAACTTGACTAAATTGAGGTATCATTGACGTCAGCCTCAATATTCCTCATTGAGTCTTCATTTTTTTTAAGAAGACAAAATTTCTTTTTAGGTAAAACCTCCACCAAACAAAAATACCCCCCCCGGGTGATTGTATAAGTTTCGGAGGGGACTTACTGGATTGGTAATCAGAAGTTCTAGTGCCCTTTGTAAGATTCAGACGGACCGAAAAAATCCTGGATTACGGCCCTGGTTATATGGATTTATCAATAAATGAACCTTTCAAAAATCAATTTGTGTTTGATTGACTATAAATTTTTGCATTCTTTTCCGAAAAGTGCCCCTCTACCCTCCCCCCCCCCCCCCTAAAAAAACAATAAATAAATTACTAGCTAAGAAAGAACTGTCAAAACTAAATATAAAATATTTTCGCTGTTGAATACGAAGTGTTTGAGAAGACAATCGAATCAAATCAATTTTATCTGGATACAAGAAGAGGATCCCCCTCCCAATATGGTAAAAAATACTTCATGGGAAAAGTATGGAATAGTTACCAAAGAATGCAATTTTTGACCCAAAAATCTAATCTGAGAATATCTAAAATCTAAGTCTGATGTCAAAGATGAAAAAAAGAGATAAACAAGCTAATAGGATGAATAATGGGATAAGATAAAGAATAAAAAGAAGAGATAAAATATCAATAAGCCTGAAAATCTAGGATAACAAATTTAAGTCTGAGAATAAGAAAAGGCCAAATGGGCCTTTCCTTCTAAGAAAAAGGCTTGCATACAGTTGATTTAAAAGGAACGGAGCTGTATGTGGGCTATATCGCCTCATTTACATTTTTTTTTTTTCTTGTCAAGGATTTCACTTTTTTTTTTTTAAGCTGGGCGAATAAATGGCTTTAGGTAGTTGTGAAGTGAGGAGCAGTCTGTCACTGCATATTAAATTACGCCCTCTCCTTTGTACGCCCTTTGCCGGCAATTTTGTTTATTAAATTTTCAGGAGGGAAAAATAAGCACATTTCATATGTACCAAAACTAAGCTGGATTGGCGAGTACTACTCCACTCCACCCTATTTAAAACCTTTATTTTTGCCAGTTCTCGCGTAATCTCCACATATATAAGGAATTGCATATATATATAAATATCTTAATTTATCATATAATTTCATATAAGTCTAATCTGGAACTTTCTGCTGCTATTATTATGTTGAATAGTTTTTAGTAATTATATTTAATATTTTATGGTTAATTCTGGCTATTTAGTCAAATTATTCAATAGCTCTTAACAAAATTGTTAAGGTAATACTATTTAATAAATTTGGGATGACGTTGGTCAAGTATTGTTCTGAAATATGGGCGCTCCAAAAGACGGAGGTGGATTTGTCAGATGATTTCCAGAGGAATTGTCTACGGATAGCTTTGGGTACCCATTTCACTTATCGGAAGTCAAACAAGATGCTGTGCGAAAAATGTGGTTCTATTAAGCGTTTTAGGGCTATAATGAGAGAAAGGTTGAGATGGCTAGAACACGTTCTACCAATAAAGGACGACAGATTTTCGAATATCGTCTTTTTTGGCCAACCATCTAGGGCCAAACGAAAAGCAGGTCGTCCCGGAACGAAGTAAGAGAAGGTCGTAAGGAAGGATTTAATGGAAATTGGAACTTTCTGGGAGAGTGTAAAGAAGGAGGCATTTTAACAGGTTGGGATGATGAAGGAGCATGTGTAGCTGTGTCGGCCTTAGGCGGCTTGGTGCTTCAGTGAGTTGATATTAGTAGTAGGATCCATCTATTTGAGACAAGTAATGACTTGGTCTCTTGAAGCCTTATGCACACGATCCTTGGTAAAATCATGGTCCTATTGAGTGTTGGAAAGCTTTGTGTTCTGGCACAAACATAAATGTATTTCTTATAGTACGAACTCTAAACTATGGATACAAAAAAGTCTGGTCCTTAGCAGGGAGGGGGGGGGGGGGGTCAAAATATTTTTCCTTTAGAAAAACATTTTTAGGCGTTTTTTAGGGTACAAGCTTTCATGTTTCCAGGAGAGGTCCTCTCAACCAGTGTTGGGTTAACCCCCCCCCCAGTCCCCACCTTAGCAGGGAGAGGGGAGTTAAAATATTTTTTCTCGAGAAAAAACATTTTAGGCGCTTGAACACAAGATTTACTGCTTATGGATTTTGGCTTTTGTAACGCCATTAGACCTGCGGTAGATTCCTCAACCTCAGGCTCACTGCATGTAATTTTTGGGAAACGGGAGTATCCATGACAACTAAAAATAAGAGGAGCAATTAGATGATTAAGGGAAATGGACAATTGCATGCGAGAAACAGTTACAGAAACACATAAAAGGCAGTAAGAGCCTAGCAACATTAGAGAAAACTGACAAATTTACAATATTTCAAGGGGAGAAGGATTTAAGCCTGGGTTCCCTCTAACTAGGCGTGGCCTCGTGGTACCCCTTCCTTGGTATAATATCTGACACAAAAAGCATGAGCTTACTCTAAGCTCTATATTTGAGAAAAAAATTGGAGTAGATACTGTTTCGTGACGAATGGACATCTACTGACTATATAGTGCGAAATTCTCGCTAGGTAAGATGGCCTTAAATACCCGTTGTATAACGTCATACAGTTGTTTTCCAAAGCTGAAAGTTACGAACACTAGCAGATAACATAAAAAAATGATTAATAGATTGTGCATTTTGGCCATCAATTTGAGGCTGATTGACAAGTAAGATGTCGCAAAATGAGGTCATAAGAAGCTTTGAACAGATAGGGTCGGAGGAGGAACGTGTGCAGCTGTGTTAGCCTAAGGCAGCTTGGTACTACAGCTAGTAGCAGAAGTAGTATATCCAAGCTTCAGCTGCATTACTAAGTTTTATTTTCCATAAAGAATTGTCAGCTGTCGGTAGCCTACCATTAATCAAACACAATTTAAATATTTACACCAAATGAGGTGTGAAAGGCTCCATCGTGACTGATGTCTGCTAAGTCAATTTTCTGTTCTTTCCTCACGCGAGTAGACTTAACTCGTTTAATTATCCATCTATTTTTAAAAATAATATAAGCAATTTGAAACTTACACTGTGCAGGATTATTTGACTGGGAAAACCTCGGCTGAACGAATGGCTGACTTTGATTAGTGTATCTAGGATATTGAGGCCCGACTCTGAGGAATTGCAGCAGGGAACTAGAAAAACAAAAACAATTATTAGCATTCGAAAACTACTAGAAAAGTAGAAAAATACGAAGACAAGAAAAATCTTAAATTTTTCTTACTACTATTACAATTAAACCTTTGCTCTACATCACAATTACATCTGCTCCCTTCCATCCCAATCAGTTCAAAGCTTCACTCTTGATCCCCAACGAGTTCCAATTTCCATTAAATCCTTTGTCATAGCCTCTCTTTACCCAGTTTGAGGATGACCTGCTTTTCGTCTGGTCCCAGATATATGGCCAAAACAAGCCATCTCTGGCTATGCAATATCCATCATCCATTAAATGTGTCCCGGCCATCTCATACTTTCTTGCATTATAGTCCTAGAAATTGGGACTGAACCAAGTTTTCCGAATAGTTTATTACTTGACATACGGTCAGTCAAACATAGACCTCAAACGATCCTTGGACAATTTATCTGGAGAACATTGAACAAATCTTTCTCGACCTTTCGAAGCACCCATGTTTCAGAGTCACACCTGACCCTTGTCATTACAGCGGCTTCCAATATGCAGACATCTAATATCTTCACATTCTTCCAAAGCTTTTCCAGCTGCGAAAAAAATAGCTTGTTATATGGCTATTCTAATTTTCACAGTGAAGCTATTCACTTGATGAAGTTTCTCATTACCTAGCATCACCTTATCACCCTCATTTGTTTCTAGCCTAAAAACTTAGGTCTTCTTAATATAATTTTCAACATGGACTCTCAACCTATTCTTGCAACCTGGACTCTCAAAACTTTCACAAGTTCATTAATTTTGATAGTACTTTATATCTAAAACAATCAAATCATGTGATAAAAACAAAAAAGATACAAAAACATGACTAAAAGCAAAACAAAAGTGATGAAGAGAAAATTATTAGCATAGCAAAACTACTAGAAAAGTAGAACAATACGAGCACCAAGTCATCCGGGGGGCAACACAGCTAAGCACGCTTATCTTTCCGCCCAATCTCTTCAAAGATTCACTCTTTGCACCCACCCCCAAACCACAATTTTTGAAATATAAAATTATTCCAATCCAACCCAAACTAGTAGCGTACACGGGAAGTAAATGAAATTATCTTGCGGCAATATAGACTTCTGATACAACAGAGACAACAAATCGCCGGTTGATAGCAATAACGTTGTGAATGACCTAGGCGAAACTAAGATACAGCATTGTCTAGCGTTATTTTGTACAAGCTTTCTAGTGGTATACTCCGTTTTGTCGTGCAATACCTCTCAGCTGAATAAATTAACAATACAGCTTTATCCTAAGGGCATGTTGGCCCCTTTTGTGAAAGCGAAATCTACCGTAAAAACCGGGGGATTAAACTGGAGACTTTTTCTAACTGCATAGCCACCATAACGCACATCTTCCTCGTGGTAATGCCTCATCATTAAAAAAATAAAATCACAACTTTTAACTTGACAGGTGTGTTCTCATATCAACGGGCTTCTGGGAAACACATTGAAGAAGTGCGCTGCGTAGTGCGGCCTGAAACAGCTGCAGGTCGTGGAGCGAACCAACTAGCAAGTGAAGTTACCTTGATAGTTGAAAGAATCATTTTTACCTGTGCCGGCGTTTTTTTGAGATTATATACTTGGTCGGATTCATGTGTACCAGAGAAAAGAAACTCAATAATGAGCTTCGCTACGCATGACAGACTTCGTAAGTACCCTAGACTACTGAAAGTAACAACGAAATACTGTGATCAGGTCATTCGAGCATAAAGGAAGTAGTTATAGTCTTTAGTTGTATTCAAACAAGTCTGAAGCACTTTGAGGTACATTCAGCCCCCCAACTTGGTGAAGCAGCTGAAAAAGTTAGCACCAAGTATCCGTCCATCATTATCCAAATCAAAAAATGCTAGATTTTCGACAGTCCTCCAAAAGCTACAAGTTCGCTAATGTTCCACTTTCCAAAGTGAAATAACTGCAATTTACACAAGACCACTCTAAAAGAGTTGGTTACAAACGTTCGTATCCCGAAGAATCACTCACTGAAATAACCATTGCTGGAGAGGATAAACTTAAAGCAAGGAAAGATTCTCCTTCCACAGAAGTGGTTGAGTTTCTTGTGGTCTTAAAGCCATTGGATCGCAAATCTGTTATTTCTATTGAAAAAGTCGAAGGTGTGAAGTCAGTTTAAAAGTTCATATGTCTTTCAGTAAAAGAGCGTTTTTACTAGCATCGGTCAAGACGACTGCCCACCCACCGCAGTACAAACAGCATGCCCAGAAGGAGCTAAAACGTCCCCCCCCACCACCAAAAAAGCCGAGAAGGGGCCAGTAAAGACCTAACCAGTTACCTTGCTTTGTCGTTTCAACCATGTAATCAAGATTTCTGATGTTGATTTATAATTATCTTGAACGAGAGTCCCGTTTAAATGATCAAAGTAGCGCAAAAAGTTTAAAACACCGCGTTTGAGCCCTAAGCTAAACCTATTGCTGAGAAAACCTCGGTGACAAATTGCAACACAGCAAAAAAAGAGCCCAAGTGCTGTCCTGCACTATACTTGTCGTAACTACCTAAGCAACAGAAAGGACGGACAAAGTATCATATCCAGTTTTCGTTTGACCTTTTTCTCTAGTAAATTTCATCCAATAGGACCAACATTCTACCGACAGGTCTTTGAAACATCTCTTTGAAAAGAAGTGTTACCACATTCTGCTTCAGTAGCTTATGCCGAAGTGATTACTGTTTTCCCCTCCCCCAATTTTTCTTCAACATTATCATCGGTTACATAACTTCCCTAGTTAGTTAATATGAAAAGATATATACAATACCTATTAGAGAAGAAGCGTCACAGACCCCCTTCTAAAGAACTGGAGCTGAATTAGTTCTCAATTGTTAGTGTCCAGTGTTTTAAAAGCATACACATGGTATAAATCTGGCTTTTCTAGAAAAGCCTATTTTTTCTTGGCAAATATTACATAGGTTACTTGTGAAAAAAATGTTAAAAAAAGTGCTAGGCCTAGCCATCAGTAATAAACATGGTAAACAAAGTGGCTTAACATAAACCTACACAGAAATTGTTTCAACAGATTTATAATTAATTAATTTAGTTCTGTTGAGTCAAACACTCAAATTTAATAAGGGAGTAAGAAACGCTGAAGATAAGCATTAACTTAGTAACCCTAGTTCGAAAGTTTAAGCAAAATATATCGGGGATGACTACATACGGGCTGAGTTTGATAGACGCTATGTCTGTATAACTCTTAAAAAAGACTACCTTAAAAACAAGGTCACCCTCACAAAAAACCCTTAAAAAGCGCCATCAACCCAAATTGTCCCAGAATCTTTATGATTAGAAAGAAGACAATTTACTAGTTCTTAAACGCTTAATTCTTAATATCTTTTTGTTAATTCTACAAAAATAAATCCTTGAGAAATGTTTCTGAGCAGTGAACAGCTGTTGAAAACCGGATCATTGATAGCAGTCATAAGCTGGCCATCAGCAATATAATGCTACTTATTGTCTGGGCACTGAAATGTGAAATACTCTGATTAAGACTATATATGGATTAATCCTTTAAGATGATTTTTAAGGGGAGGGGAGGGGTGTAACTATGAAACTTGAAACAAATAAAGTAGAAGAAGAATAAAAGAAGAGGGAAAGTAACAATCATATGTGAACTACAATGATCAGGGAGGGGATGAACAAGCGTTTTAGCGGAGGAAAGCGCGTTTCTTCTGAAATCCATGAAAAGCTGTGCTTTTAGGCCTAAGCTTCTAAGAAGTCTACGCCTACGCAGAAGAGGACGCTAAAATTGATTAGCTTGAGGTTGGTAATGTCAATATTGCCCTCTCTGAAAGGGAAGAATGTCAATATTCATTTCTATTCATAATTATTATTGATTATCTAAAAAAAATCCAAACTGTACAGCAAAATGTACAGCCGGTACAATGTACTCTCATTATATGAGTCATAGTTTGAGAAACAAAAAAAAGTTATGCTGATAACCTGTCTCAGAAGCATCCTGATTAATCTCTACTTTGAGTACTAAATTCTTTTTTTGGCTCATTCCCCATAGTTTTGAATTAAGATTATGATCATACGTCACTGAGAAGCGAAAAATGTATAAAGCAAGCAAAGGAATAAACCTAAGAACAAGGATCTTACCTGATGTGGTTGAGAAATCAGCGGTTGAGGAATCAGCTGAGTGTATGAGTTCGGGTAGGATAAGTAAACCATCTAAATAAAAAAAGGAAATAAGGCACCTTTTAAAGACCTGCAAATCTCCCAAATCCTTTACTATTACCACTATTAGAAGAAGCAACAATTTCGGGTTCTAGTAAAGAGCCAGCATTAATGGCGAGGAATGTGGCGGGAAAAAAAAATTATGTCCCGAATATACAAGCCCCTATCCAACCATTTCTGAAAGCAAACACTAGAAATAACGTGCGTGAAAGTTTCTAAATGTTTTTGAAAAATGGAAGAGGGACTGAGATCATCAATCCACCGTGGTCAATTTGAGAGAAGGGTTTAAATTCCAGACTGAAAAAAAGAGCATAATATGACTTTTGATTAATTTCAACCAAAGTTTTAGAAACTAAAAATCTACAAAAAACAAAAAAAAAATGCTATTTACAAAAGAAGCCGCATAAAAAAATATCCAGCCTTTAAGAAGAAGAAAGTGGAACTACTACTGGTCTAACTAAATGGATTGATCTATTATCAGTAAACACAGTCTTCCTCTTGCACATAATCCAAAAATATGAAGACATTTAATGAAAGTAAATCCGGATTTGTATCAAGGACGAATGTTTAGATGAATTTAAGGAAGAAAAAGAAGTAACTAACCAGCCAGTCAAGCTGTGTCCGAATTCTGATTGAGGTGACTATGCCAAACCAGACGACTAATCACCACACCCAGAAAACGAGTTTATTATTTCTCCAATTGACGACCAGACTGATGCAGTGACAATACAGAATGGTGCTTTTTAGGAGAGCACTAGATACGCGTCTGACTTGAATTATCGCTTCGAAATAACTTTAGAAAAAGTTTACACTTAACAGAACTTAAACCAGAAATCTTATTATATAACATTATTTTCTGAAAATCGAGGATACCAGATATTTTGTGCAAATATGCCATATATTCGCGGCATGGCATTCCGTATATTTAAACAGATCTTATTTGGCTAGTACGACACAAGTTACTGGTTTTTACATTTTTATTTCTTGGGAGTAAGGAGCGTGAAAAAAGTCACTTTACATTCATGATATGGAGCTGCAAATGGAAAAAAAAACTTAGGTTTTTTATTTTTATTTTTTTCTTAGAAAATCAGGACAAAGCCACAGACTAGAAAAACATTTTGAAAAACAAAACGTTTCGTTTCTTTTGTACCCACATAAAATTTCACACCAAAGAGCCAAATTTAGAATAGAATTTAATGGAAGAATGGAATTTTTTAGAATAGAATTTTTAGGAGGAATTTAACTTTTGGTATTTTTACTGGCTTAAATTTCACATAATAAGGTTTAAAGCCAATCAGGTTTTCAAAGGCGGGGTTATATTTCTGGAAATAATGTATTTGGCTCACACAGACACGGCAAAGACAGAAGCCAATGTAATTGAAGCACATTTTTTACTCCAAAAGTATAAGAAAGTCAAGTCAACTGTAATCCAGAAATTACTGAATTACTGTCATTCAGTCAATAAAAAGTTCTTAAATTGAAGTTATCCTCCCAAGGTGAATTGCTAACAGAGTAAAAATGTGTTATTCATGAATTGATTATGTTTTCAATTTGCGTAGATCAGGAAAACGGTAGGAGATATACTTGTTAAGAATTGATCAATATCGTTTCATCACATTCAAAATGTTCCTCTTGTATTCAGCTATTTAAGTTTTTTTCAAACTAATACTAGTTAAAGTTTAACATAAGACCTTTAAAAGAGTTCATCATAGACATATTTGTCGATAATAGAACAAGTCCTCAGAAATTTTCTGCTCTATCATTGTAAGAACATGAACATAAATAAAAAACATTCGATAACTTGTGCTTCACCACACATGGAGAGAAAGGGAGGGTCGGAGCTTAATTGAAAAACTTGGAGGCCTAGATGTAGCAATGTCCCTGTTGTAATCTATAAGAAAATATTTGTTTTGCCCCTAAATTTAAGACCGATTTTCATAGCTCGACGTCCGCTATTGGGGTAGAGAGCGATATTAGAAAAACATAGTAGAGGGTAAAGAGTGAAGCTTCCAAAAGATTAGCTTGGGGAAGGAGTGTGCGTAGCCAGGTTCGCCTCAAGCAGCTTGGTACTGCAATAAGTTATAAGTAGTAGTGAAAGTAAAATAATAAAATTAATTATTATTTTATTACATAAAATAAAATTATTATTTTATTACATTAAAATAAAATTATTATTTTATTACATTAAAATAAATACATAAAATTATTTTCAACAAGCCTTGTCAACAGAATTTTTTTTGGCCCAAAGGCTGAGTGTATTGGGGGAGGAGCACAAATACTAACTTTTAGGGGAAATCCAACAACTTTGAGCTTCCAAATTTTTCCTCAAATTGTTCACAAATAAGCCAACATAAACATCGATAACTTTTAAATAAAAACAATTCATAAGAAATAGATCAGGTGTTTTCATGAATTGTTTTAAACAAATTTTGGTTGCCCTTTTAACTAATGGACATAACACGTTTTTTTATTTTCTTATGAAAGCAAAAGAGAATGTAGTATCTATTTCCGTCATGACGGGTAACATACTTAATATGCTATTGGTGGGATTAAAATTACTCTCCCCCCCCCCCTCGCAAAAAAGTAAGCAAAATGTCATTTACGGTCTTTAGTTTAAGCAACTATCGTTGTTATGCAAAAAAATCGCATCTGATACTTTCACATATCAGAAGTAATCGCCGTCAGCAAAAGGTTTTTTGGCAATTATTTCACAACTTTGAGATTGTTCAGGCCATTTTGTTATCTTTGATAGAATTAAGATACTTTTTGAAAATCAAAGAGAAATGGGTACACAGGCCTCCCCCCAATTTATGCCACCGATTGGTTAGGTTTCCATGGACTTAATTCTACCAGTTTAATTTAATATCCATTGTCCTATGTACTTAGCCATAGTACTTATCTAGCGCTGGAAAATCTCCATTTTCCCGCGTAGCAGGACAACTTTTTTTTACTTTTTAGTGCATTCAGAGATAAATACCTTTAGGCGTAACACTAACGTTATGAAATATTGGAAGAAATATCGCTACATAGTTTTCCAAGAATAAAGTGTGCAAGCGCCGGCAACAACAACATGCGTCCTAGAAAGAAGTTCAAGCAACGAAGAGACATCCCATATACCACGACTCACCTTTTTGTTTCTCTCTTGCAACAAAACTAATTTTACACACGTGACATTTTTTAATTTTTTCGCCATGGTTATCAAGTGAATTAAAATATTCGTTGCCATGGACAATCAGTGACTGAACAATATGGTTTGAAAAAAGTAAGAAAATGGAAATTCCAGCTAAAGGGGTGGGCATTAGGTTTGTTCAACATTAATCAACAATCTGTCTCATAGCTTAGAAAATTCCAATGCGAAGACTTCCTAGTTAAAAATTAATGAATGTTTTCCAACAGAAAACCTAGAAAACAGAAAACCGGAAACAGAACAGAAAACCTAGGAGCGTCGGAAATAAACTAGAAAAATAGCAATGCAATTGCATTATAATACAATTTAAGGTAAAAGTAACCCTAGAGGCCAAAGGTCTCCTCCCCACTTGTTTCAATTTTTCAATTCAGGCTTAAGCAAAAACTTGGTTCAATATTAATTTCACTCAAAATCGTAACACTATTTATAAAAAACGATTTGCATTGAATACTACTTTTAAATATAAAAATGTGAAGTATTTCCCGAGCTAAATGAAAGCAAAATAATTTAGCTACCCAAAATTACATTTGAAACCAAAAATTTAAAAAGCGTTCTTAGTCAGGCATAAACACGGGCATTTCTTCCGGGCGTTAGGGGTTTGTGGAGGCGACAGACCTTTGAAAAGACTGAAAACGGACAAACTATACGAAAAAAAGAAAGTAATCTTAACAACTTCCAAGATATCTCGGAGGGACACGTACGCCCTAAGGCCTCCTCCCTCCTTATATCAAAGGTTTGATACACTAAAAAAAATACACTAATTTCCAAACCCATTGTTGTTACGTCAGTTGAAGTAGAACCGTCACGTTCGAGTAAAAAACACCGTCTTTGCTCGATCTTTATCGATCAAAAGCCACGACGCGAGGTGGTTTTGTCAAAAAAAAAAAACTCTCAATTCCCAATAGTAACAGGTCTGACTCAAACAGTGAAAGCTTCACAATTGCTCAAGGCCTACTTGTAATGATGGCTACATAATTGAATTAAACACTAGTGTTTTGATTTAGGACAACCTTTAACTGTCATCAGCCGGGTCCTCCAGGCCTGTATCCTCCTCCCCAACTGAAATGTCAATAGCTTTGCGACTTCTCTATTAATTTCCTTGTTTGTTATTTTCACATTATTTTAAATCCCCTCGCAAAATATATGCGTCTGTGCCTGGCGCTGTTCACCACAAACATTGCATTTGTTTCTTGCACTGTTTAGCTTACAGTACAGATAATATACAAACTATTAGCAATCTTACCTGAGTCTGTGTTTGGTCAATTGGGAGTCCTGGTTGAAAAGGCATCGCATGGGCAAGGAAGGGCGGATTCCCAGGTGCTGGTCGTTGATAGGCATTTTGCTGATAGGGAGAACCCATTGAAGGGCTTACTAAAAAAAAAAAGACAGGTAAAAATAAACACGACAAAACACACTGCTTTTACAAAACGGGATCACATGGCATGATCAAAGACTCAGCTTTCAATGCCCAAAAACAAAATTTACACTTTATTTATCATAAGCACTGGTCTATTAGATCACGAAAGGAGAGCCCCAAAAACATCCAGTTATGATAGATGGGACTTAATAACTTAAATTTATCTGGAGATAGTGTTGAAGCAAATGTTTAATAAGCATCAAGTCATTTTTTTAGCCCAGTCCATCCTCCCAAGGGGGAGAACCCAAGACTAAAAAGTAGTCTTGATGATGCTAATTTAAAGCTGAGGAATTTTTTTTTAATATTTTCTGGTATAAATTTTGTTAAGAAAATGTATTTGTTTCAGATTGGGAAGTGGGGTATGTTAAATAAAAGGCTCCGGAAATAGGCAAATTACATTAAAAATGTAATGTCTGTAGAAACACCATTGACAAGTTTGAAATTTGTGGCGAATATGGTCCTTAATCCGAATCCACTAGGGACAAAAAGGAAATCAGGCTAAAAAATGAAAAAAAACACAAAAAAAAAACTGTTCCTAAAATGATTCCTCCCAATCAGGTATGTTTTCAAACTCAGCATGGCAAGTCTACAAGCCAAAACAATTAACTTTTTGTTTCCCTATGCAAATTGTGATGTTACTTTTCTGATATCCTACAAGTTTTTATCCGAGTGTTCTAGCCGAGTGGTTAGCGCTCTGGACTTGAAAACCTGAGGTCAGGGGTTCGATTCCTAATGTCGCTGATTCATTGGTTTGGAGTGGGGGTCAGTGGTGTGACCCTGTAACCTCAGCCAGAGTCGACCCACCTCTAAATGGGTACCTGGAGAAATCTGGGGGAGAAACACGGGAAGAGTTGAATGATTTGCCCCCCATCCACGCATTGCAATCCCGGGCGAAGGCGTTGAATCAGGTAATCGGTACCTGCACAACGTAGACCATTGGTCAGCATACAAAAAAGAAGTTTTTTTTTACGTTTTATTTTTTAGGGACAGACACATAAATGTATTTCAAAAGCGATGGGACACGAAAATGTATACAAAATAAGAGAATTAACAACAAAAAAAATACAAAGCAGACAAAAAAGGAGTACAAATTAAAATTGTACCTAGTCTATACAAAATAACTTTAACACATTAACTTCCTTCTTTCAATGTTTTTTCTTTTCCTATTGAAAATACGTTGAAGATTGGCTGAAAATCATTGAAAAGGGACAGTTATTCCTTATTTTCAATTAACTTTACATCCTCTCCCTAGAAAAGGTCTAAGCAGTATGATAATCCTGGCTTGGTGAATGAATATATCTAAGCCTAATAAACCAAAAGGATATAAGTATGTATTCTACAAGTATCTTGGCAAAAATGGTGCAACTTACAACTGCAGGCTTGTCTCAAAATCTTGTCTCAAAAAGGTCTTTTATTGTATGAAAGACGTTGTTTTTTGTACTTACGTGTTATAGCGACGACACCAAAGAAGTAAAGTTAGGTCAACCCTAATGAAATATGCCACAATATGGTTAAAATATAATACTTTAGTAACAAAATTATGAAAACTACAACAGAGAATTGTGGAAAGCAGGCCAGCAGATACGCATTACACCTCTATATATCAAATATTTTATTAAAATATATCTACATAGTACTTTTTCTCGCTCACTCTAAGTAGTCCAGGAAGGGAACGGTTTGACCGGGAACAAATTGCAATAGAAATGATTCTTTCACTACCCGACTCAAAAAAATGCGCTGATTCCAAATATGCAAAGTTTGCTCATCTAGCTGTTTCACAAATATGTTTTTTTTTTTAGGTTGAGGTTGATTTTGAGGAGGTGAAATTCGTGTTTCCATATAAAGGCGTACAATAACAGAATTGATGTCTAGAATAGGGTACTAGATCACGGTGAGTATGAAAATCACCTTTATTTGAACGTAAAATTAAAACTTTCACTTATCTTTTTAGGTTGAACGATGAATATATAGCAAACTACTAAAAATTATGTTTTTGAGGTTGATTTGTGATTTTGAGGATGTAAAATTCATGTTTTCATATAAAGGCGTACAACAACGAAATTAATGTCTAAAATAGGGTACTAGGTCATCGTGATTATGAAAATCACCTTTATTTGAATGTAAAATTAGAACTTTCATCTAAATATTCCATCAGTTTCATAACCCTTTTGCGACTGACGGGACCTAACAATCCCAGAAATGTAAAAATCCTTCGGGCGATTCTAAATCTATATCATTACAGTGATAAAACCTGTTTTCATCGTGTTTTGCCTTATCTGGCCAGTCGATTAAATCTGGCCAGTCGGATGCAAGTCCTATAAAAAAAATCGTGCTGCGGCTGGGTGGCTTCCACACACTCATGAGTTACATTGGGGCTGTTGGACAGATTATGGAAGGCTCTGGACTTCAAGACACGTTGGAAATAATATATGCGCCAAATACTGTTCCACAAATCATTTCTGGAAAGCTTATTCCAGAGCTATACGAGGACACATACTCACTGACTGGGCACTGAACACACTTCTCTTCACTGAACTTTACGGCACTGAAGATGGCGCTGATTCAGCAGACACTGAAAAAATATTCTGTGCCTCCGGCGAGCTTATGGAGTTCTTCACAGCTTATCTTGGTGCATTGGAAGGTCACACAGACATGCGAAGTGTAGAGGAAAATCTGTCCCTGGCAGAAGTCGCCAAGAAATTTTCTTCTCTTAAACAGTCACTTACGGAAAAGTTGCGTACGGCGAAACTGTGGATACAATATATGGAAATGATAGACATACTGAAGAAGTTCATCCAAGCAGAGCGTACGGGGAACTGGGATCTTCACCTTCAGGCAGTTGAAGCTATGTTGCCGTATTTCGCAGCGTCCAACCACTTCCTATATGCGAAGTCTGCCAGAGTATACCTGCAAAATATGAAACAGCTGGAAACTACCAATCCCGACGTGTTTGACAATTTTCAGAACGGGAGCCATGTTATCCGCAGATCCGAAAAAATTTTGGCGGGCCTGTCGTCAGATCTGGTCATTGAGCAGGTCCTCATGCGCTCGTTGAAAACTAACGGTGGTCTTACAAGGGGAAGCGACATGAGTGAGTTGCAGAGGCTGACTTGGTTACTCTCAGCACCAACTTGTAGTGCAATTAATTCGTCGATGCAAACTTTTGCTAAGGTCCAATACGAGACGAGCGAACAGCACAAAGAAGTTAGAGAGTCGAGGATTGAACGCGACAACCATGACACTAGCAAGCTCCTTTGCTTTCTTGCTGAGAATAACCCTTCGCGTAGAAGACCCGAGCTTGCGAAAACATTACCTCTGGAGTTACGGCTGATGAGAAAGTCAACGTCGACACAGCTAGATCCGTCGGACAAGAAATCATGGATAGCATGACAGGGGAAAACGTCAACACGTACACATTCAAGAAAAAGTCTGTGGCCGTAACACTTGGTAATAAAGCTGTACCAGTTATTGACGGACAGTCAGTTGCCGTGATCCAGCATTCATGTTTCAGCGGCTGGGACAGTGCTGGAAAATAGCGAAGATGATTTGGAGTCATACTTTAAGTATGAATTGTGTTCACCGTCTCCGTCACTTTTTGAAGCAAACAGACTTCCACGAACAGCCGATAAGCCTGCCCTCGCCGATGCGATGTGGCGTCTAGTTGCAGAGCAGCAGCCGAAAACTGAAGAATTCGTCAAAGATTTCAGTGACAAGCATATAGTTCTCGATGGTGGGGCACTGCTTCAGCGAATTCCTTGGGAAAAAAAACTCAACTTATGATAGTATCTGCCAGAAGTATGTTGACTACGTTGCACGGAAATACGGGGCACAAAGGACGTCGGTGGTTTTCGACGGATACGACCAAGCACCTTCAATCAAAGACATCACCCATTTGAGACGGAAAGGGAAACGATCGTGCCCGCAGATCAATATTAGCAGGAATATGGTCTGTTCTACAAAGAAAAAAGTGTTCCTAAGCAACTTCAAGAATAAGCAAGCAATCATAGCCATGACCAGTGAGTACCTGACCAAAGCGCTGGGAGCCAGGTATACCAAGCAGAAGGGGACGCTGATCTTCTCATTGTTCTAACCGCAGTTCGATCTGCTTCTCTTATGCCTACTGTCCTGGTTGGAGACGACACAGATCTGCTTATACTCCTCTGTTATCACGCACAAACAGATAGCCAAGCGATCTACTTTTACTCTGAACCTCGAGCTGAAATCTCAAAGAATAGAATTTGGGATATAAATGCAACGAAACTCAAACTTGGATCTCGTATATGCAGCACAATCCTGTATGTCCACGCCTTCCTTGGGTGCGATTCAACTTCTCGTGTCTATGGCATTGGGAAGTCAGCGGGACTACAGCTTCTGATAAAAAACAACGAGTTTTACGAATCCGCTAAAGTTTTTATGGACCCACTATCCACCAAGCACGACATTTCAGCAGCTGGGGAGAAAGCAATGATGCTTTTGTTTAAGTGTCCAGGCTCAATTTCAACCCTCAATCAGTTGCGTCATCTCAAATTTATCGAGAAAGTTACAGCATCTGCTTCGTATGTTGAGTCTAAAGTTCTCCCTCCCACCAGTGATGCTTGCAGCTTCCACTCATTTCGAGTTTATTCGCAAGTTGAATCGTGGAAAACCCTGGGATGTAATCTCGACCCTGGCCAGTTCGGTTGGGTAATTCAGAATGGATTATATCGCCCTATTTTTGGTGAACTCCCGCTGTCCCCAACTCTCTCCTTGCAGTTTTTCGCTGTAACTGCAAAACCGACTGCTCAAATATGCGATGCACTTGCAAAAGAAATGGCATGAAATGCACCTTGGCCTGTGGAGCTTGCAAGGGAACAAGTTGTGCGAACTGTGTTACAACTGAGTTTCTCGGAGTTGATGATCTCGAAGATAACGAAGATCTATGAATATTGATATTTCGTTTTTTTTATCACATTTGTATATTATATAACTGAAAAGTTGAGAATGCTTTAATCGTTAATTAAACCATCAAAATGGGTGATAGTTGTCATTCTACATTTTAAGACCGGTTCTTTCAGATTCAGCGTGGTTTAACACTAGATGAGAAAATTCACCCTCCTCCCGCATACTTCCCCTTTAAATATTGATAACCGTTGTTTATCCTTGCAGTTAGAGATCATTTTCATATTCAGCGTACTTTATTACCCCTAAATGCATATTGTTTTCGTGGTTCTACGCATTTCTGCAAAAAGACATATTTCTCTTCCTCGTTATTTACCTCAACCCCGAAAAAAAACGTATTTGTGAAACAGCTAGATGAGCAAACTTTGCATATTCGGAATCAGCATATTTTTCTGAGTCGGGTAATCAAAGAATCATTTCTATTGCAATTTGTTCCGGGTTAGGCCCTTTTTTTCACACACTTCCTGGACTAAAGCTGATTATCTCTGAGTGGACACAGAACTCGTTTCATTACAGATGAAGAACAAAAAGTGATCGCTATAACACGCAAGTAGCGTTGCTTGCGTTTTAGAGCCCATACACAGCATTTCCCTGTAAACTAAAGATTAACGATGTTCATGCCCACACATGCACATAAAAAGGCTGGGGAAAAAGAAGGGACATCCTTACGAAAATTTATCCACTCCCTCTTCCGGGAATAAATACCGCCTTAAATATACCTAAACCGTGCCCCCCCCCCAGGGTGGGGCCTGTGAAAATCTTTATCCACACTTACATACAGAGGAAGAAGCCCCATAGCAGTGATCAAAATTGAATATAATAAAAATGACTAGAAATATAATCAACAAGCAAAAACTTTACTTGAAGACAGAGAAAACTGAAAAAATGCTAAATTTAGGTTTTGATGAATTTCTGAAAAGTGACCTAAGTTGCAGAGGAACAATGAATTTTACACTACCAGATGAAGAGATGGGTGCTCACCAGTATGTCTTTTCGGAATGTTTCGTTTCAATATGTGCAAGTAGTATTATCAATCATGAGAGCCGACACAATATCATGAACTCGGCCGTCCAAACGTAAAAACGCGTATATACACTTTTCATTATTCCGAGAAAATCGTCTTCAAAGTTTCTTAAGTTTTGCGCCACTTTTGCCACCCATTGCGCCACACTAGATGCAGGATTGAAGTGACAATTTTTAGGACTGGATTTAGACAGTATTTTTTCCAATTATGCAATTAAAATACATGCCAAAGTTCGCTGACACTGCTAAATGTCGATTTTTCAACCTTTGGCAAACGGGGTAAAATGCTGCGGATACGTGTTTTTGCCAGAAAAATCTATGCAGGGTATTTTATTTGGACATTCTTGCATATACCATACAATTCGTATCACTGAATTCAGTGTTATATCTAGCTCGGAAAGTGACTTTTCATATATGTACGCATTTTTACCTTTGGGCAGCCGAACTGCTTTATCATATTTTTATTATTGAAATAGAAAAAAATAAAATAAGAAGTAGAAGCGAGTGTCATTTTACTCTATGCCAGCTAATAAAGAAAAGAAAAAGGAAAGTTGCACAAACCTTGTGGCATCTCGGCAGTCATTCTAGGTTGTTGTTGGAAGGAACCATAGGGTGAGGTGTATGGTGGGGCAACTTCTGAAAGAAAGCAAAGTGCAAAAGGAAGATTCAAGCCAAATTGAAGCATACACACATACAGAGGGTAAGATACTATAATCATGCAAATATCCAAACTTGTCTGAACTACCTTTTCAAAGCTCTTTCTATTAGGTCGTCCTAAATCAAAACATTTATTTGTCTTTAGTCTGTAGCTTCTAGGATAGTCAATAGAGGCAAACAGTGCATTTAGAGCAGAAAAAAAGTAAACGATGAGTTTTGATATTAGTCGACTGTATTATACTCCATAGAGAACCATAGACACTTTATACCTGAAAACCAACAAGTCACGCATATTTCCTTCTGAGGATATTTAAAAACCTAGACTCTGAATTTTGCTAACACAACCTATTCCCCTGAAAAAAAAAACTTTACAATAAAAAACGTTATATAAAATACAAGTAATATTAGGGGGACTTCAATATATTGATAGATACCTTTTTTTAAACAAAAACTAATCCAAAATGTTTGCATGGATGTAAAAAAAAAGAACGCCCCCCCCTGAAGAACGTACAAAAAAGGAAAATTTCATTAAAAAAAAAGAAGCATTCTTATTCATCGTGGAGGAATGGGAATGTATTCCCTCAAGGAAATGCCTCCAAACATTTCAACTCTTCATTTAGCAGCTACTTTAAAAAATTATTCTTTGACAATTTGATTCACCCTTACCTAAATCAAAATCTCAATTCTTAAGTTAATATGACAAGTTTTCGGACAATACAAGAATTGTGCCCAACACGAATTCTACTCCTTAGTCCAAGTAAATTTCCGCCGTTTACACTAAAAGTTTAATTGGAGCTAAAGTGAAAGCGAATTAGGATAGGGATGAAGATCCTTTAGAACCATTGATGGTGCATAGGGCGTTCAGTCGACATTTCAGTTGCTGGGTCTTTTTTTCAGGGACATTTAGCAATCCTCTCGATTAATATTACGTCAGCTGCAACAGAGCCCCAGGCCTTTTATTGCCAAGTAGAGCATCAATGCAGTGAGCTATCTCAGGGGTTAAGGCATATTGTCGTTCAACAATATATAACCAGTCGGTAATCGTAACTGTTTTATTTATCGATTGCCTTCAAAACCGTGAACCAAAACATATAACGCTTACACATTACGTAACTTGTGAACGGGACATTCATTTTTAAAAATGGGGGAGGGGTTAGCGAAAAGAGTTGGAGGTTGAAGTGGGGTGGGAACCCTTTCAAATATTTAATATGTAACTTTCCATACTTCGAAAGAAACTACTTTAGTGTTTAGTTTATATTTGTTTTAAGTATCATATTCAAGGTTATACAAACATGAGGACACTCTTTACATTGGAGTTTAATTTTTCTTTAACAATAATTCAAGAAAAGGTCCTCATTTCAATGCGTTTGCCTTTAAAAATTAAATACATTTTCTAAAGTAAGAGGGAGGGTGCCGTTTCTCTTTCTTTACACTGACGTTCAACTTTTTATTACAATGCATTGACATATAAAAAACTACCATTTCTAAAATAGGAGGGTAGCTATCACCCCCATCACCATCCATATTCAGTGACAGTTTTAGGCGTGCGTAGGAGGGGCAGCTGCCCCTCCCCAGCTTTTTTTAGATCTGACATTAAATTTCTTTTATTTATAGGCTTTGGTATACCTTGTCCACTCCCCCCTCCAGATTGTGAGGCCTAAAAAACTGCTACTGTCCATATTGCACACTTATTCAAAACAGTTACCTCTAAATGAATGGAGGTCACGGCCTCTGAATCACCTAGCCTCTAGATTTATCCGAAGCACGCCATACGGAAAGTTATGACAATGTGGGCATAAAAATGCAGTTTTAAAAGGGATTTGAGGACCCATCCCCGTGCAAAAGAATCATGTGACCTCGGTCCCATCAGGGCCAAAAAGACATTTTGTAAGATAAAATTAATGGTAGAGATTGACATCAAAATCCAAAAAACGAATTCCACTATTCAAAAAATTATATTTTTAAAGAGCTCCTTCGAAAAAATATTGTCCTCAGATATGACAACTTTACTGGAACTTTCAATTTCGGATCAAATAAGCTCTTTTTGATTCGATAGGATCATCCTAAAATAAAACACAGCCGTGACCATACTCGTCAAAAAAAAAAAAAAAAAATTAAGTATTTTGTATATAGGGGGCTTGAAAACTGCTCTAGAATTAACAAGTATGCTGAATTTGGTGGAGCTCACTTTCTTCAATATGGTCATCCTTTACTAAAACACTGCAAATTTTCTTTGAATGCCTTTACTTTGATGTAGGTTTCACATCTCTGTTTCAACACAGACCCGACAGCCTCCCTATTCCCTAAGCCTAACCATATACTTAAGTATGCTTAATTTTTTTTGGCGTTGATTTCTTTGAAGGCTGATTTTAACAGTGCAAGGTTAGACAATGACAGTTGTCAACTCTTCCCCTCCGCAGGCAGGATGGATTCAAATTGCACAAAAAAGTCCAAAGTCTTAAGGAGACGGATACAGGAGCGTAAAATGAACAGAGTACTTGAATCCACTCCCCCCCCCCCCCTAAATTTGAAAAACGACTTAGTTTGGTATTTTTATATATATTTTTTTAATCGTCATTTGCTAGGTTTAAAAAAAAATGTATCTTCACTTAAAAAATAAAAGATCCTTGCCCCCCCCCTCTCACCATATATTTTCGTGAATCAGCCCTCATGTACGGATGGACCTTGATATACTTGCTTTTATTGCAGTAGAAAGTCGTGGTAAATAGATTAATCAAGTTGATAATATATTATCAGGAATATATACAGGTACAAAATAAAAATAAACATGGTTTAATTCAAACTTAATTTATGAGCATTATTCTTTGCTTGAAGACAGAAAAAACTCAAGATTTTGCCTTCTTCTTGCTTATGCTGAGAAGGTGCTGTGAAATTCAGGATAAGTATAAAATTATCATGACTGTGACAGCTTTGACCTTATTAATTACAAAGTATGATTTTAAATTAATTAAAATATCCATAAATAAATCAGATTATCATCAATGAGTCTTCAGGGAATTTTAATTTATTCTTGCATGTGAATAATGAATAGCGTCTTTAAAAAACAATGTATTCTATTCAAAAACAGAACATGGTAGGGCAGTGAAATCGTTTCAAGAACTGGGAAATATTCAATCTTCTTCTCCCACGCATTGGACAAAAGTACTCCCCATGTATAAACCTCCCTAAATACTCCATTAATGCTCAGAGCCAAATAAAAATCGCTATAATTAACAAGCTTCGTAAATCATTTGAATACAGAATGCGATACCCATGGCAGTACCCAGGATTTTTTTTCGGACAGGGTTTTGCTAAAAAAGAAAAAAAATAGAAGGGGGGGGGGGGGGGGGGGGTCTGGTACACAAAAAATCTCCAAAAAACACACACAAAATTTGTTTATATCCATTTTTGTTACGTTTTTACGAGTCAAACATACATTTCGGGGGGGGGGGGGGGGGGGGGTATACAAAACTTACAAGCACTAAATGGCATTGGTTATTTTTTCTGCACTGGCATAATGTAAGCATAACATACAATAAATACATAACCTAACCTAACTACCTTTTAGTCCCCCCCATACCCAAAAAAAAAAAATAAAGTTTAATACGGTTCCAGGAGTAAGAAACCATTTGTTCAATCACTATACGTTGGAAACTTCCGGTTATTATTCTATCTGTAGAGGATAGGGTAAAAACCAGTGTTGTCCGTAGGCGCTTGAAACCTCAGCTGCGCCTCTGATCATAGCTTGGTATCAACTATTTTTCTGTCTTTTCTTGACTCTTGACTTAATTACAAAAAAAAACTTTAAAATACTATGTTTTTGCACCTTTTGCTAGATTTATATAGATAGGGAAAACTGTTATTCTAAGCTTCCTTCTTCCTTAATTCAGGAAATTACGCCCTAAATCTTCTCTCTGATAACTAATTATTATTATCATATTCATCCTAACCTGACCGACAACTACAATTTCAACCAATTAAATGGTCGCAATAAGCAAGACATAATTTTTGCCCTTTTCACACTTCTAATACAAGAATCGATCAATAGTATCTACTTCGGGTGTATGGAATCAAAATCATCAAGTGTAACTAGAATGTGGCCTGGACATTACTCTCTGCCGTTTCAGTAACGAAGGACTAACCCGTTAAAATTAAAACCATTACAACGATAAGAATTAGGTAATCGAGTAAGCCATCACCAACTCAAATTTAAGCCTTCAAGTGACTATGGTTTAATAGTGTAAACAGAGATAACTTGCACATGTATTTCTTATCTCACTCTGGTATTTTTAATGTCTGTATTCATCACTGCAATTTATTCTTTAATGGCCTTTTATTGGGAGTGGGATGGGGTAGGTCAATAAAAAATACCTTCTCATTGGAAATGAGAAGGGGGGGGGGGGGGGGGGGGGGTACAGAATAAACTTTACAAAAACGCATCAAAATTTGATTACGCGAATCGTGTGCCTTTTTTTTACGAATCAGACATAAATAACAGGGGGAGGGGGTCAAACCCGATACCCCCCCCTGGATACAGGCTTGGGCATGACATTATTTCAGAAGTAAGATCCGCTAATTGCTTCACTATTCTTATCGGCAAGAGGGAAAACGTTCCTAGACTAGTCCATGATTTCTCTAATCAGGAAATCCACCGCTCCTCTGTTTTAGATATGTCTACTATGGCGTTCCATTTTAACATTACTCTTTATAAGAAACATCAGAAAAATCCCTTGCGCCTACATTTTCGGGAATTGCGACACTACACATCTGTTTCAACTACTTCACACTAAGGGAGGGGGAATACTTCGTAAATTTACCGAACCGGTGCCTATTTCTCCATCCCCACCTCCATTGAGAATATTTTACCAACAATTTTTATTGGAAGTTTCAGAAAATACTTCGCTGGTTTTCATGGAACAACCTCTCCATATTGTTAGAGCGTATACATACCACTGATCAACAAAACCGACAGAAGTAACTTTTTTTATTCATTTTTTCATCAAAATTTTTATACCATTGACTAAACATCTTACCTAAATACAAAACCTTTCTTTGGACAAGATCTCCACCATTTTTTTGGGGAGGGCAGGAGGGGTCCATATCTAGATAGTTAAGGGGTTGTGGGACATACAATAATTTCTGCCCCCCCCCCCCCAACGGCGCCCCCTGGACAAGAGAACATTGAAATCTGAAAATCCAATAGAAAAATTTGTTCTAATATTGGCTCCAAATTTAAGGAGCATTTTAAATTGCTTCTTAACAAAAATTATATCTGTTTCTGCTTATAACATTCCATATTAAATATATACAATAGTATTTTTGTCTACACACATCTATAGATATACACCTACAGCCTAACAAACTGTAAAATTACGACACAAGACTTTGAGAAGGAATGAACATTATCACTCACCTATTTGATTATCCATAATGGGTGCATTATATCCTTCTTGATTTCTTTGTCTAGGGTGACCCTTCATAATTTCATTTTGAAAAATCAATCAGATTCTAGAAAGAACAACAGTTCAAGACTGAAGAATGTCTGTCTCAAAATTGAACACAATCGATTTCAAAGATAAATAATGCATTAATTTCATTCAAATGTGAAGAATTAAGTATGTGTTTTAAATAATTAAGGGCAACTGTTGAATTTAAGCAGTTTAAATTATTTGATATATACAAGTTGAGACACATATGATTTTGACAAAATCCTTTAAGTGGCTTTCAGATGCGGATTTAGTAAGACTTGCATGTCTAGACACGTGACTTTCCAGTCATCATTATCCAAGCAGTTTTTGTTCATATGTAAAATTGATTTTTAGGCTACAACAAATTTCAGCAAAGCCAGTGACGTAACTAGGAGATGCCCAGACTACCCCGGCGGCACTTTCCAAGGGGCAGTTCAGGCAGAAAAGAACACAGGGTCACTTTTGAAGTATATTAAAACCTCCAATTTAAAAAGACATCAAAACAACCGTTAGAAGAATGTGGTTGAGTGTGCATTGGATTCAGAAGTGAAAATTACTGATACAAAGGTTGAATGTGTTACTGCAGAATCCCTAAGGTCTTCTGACGAAGCTATGCTACAAACATTTTCACTGAGAAATTAAAACCATTAACTAATCCCAATACAAATCCAGAGTTTGAACTAAAAGGAAGAAAGGGCTGTCAAATCTTGAGAACAGGAAGGATTACAGACAATGGCCATAAAAATATCAGCATTGATAGCTGTAACCTAGAAAATAGTGAAATACGACCAGGGCCGTATCCAGGATTTTTTTTGGGGGGGGGGGTAACAAAAAAACTTAGAAAAAGCATAAAAAATGTGTTTATATTCATTTTTGTTACTTTTTACGAGTCGGACAAACATTTCGGGGGGGGGGGGGGGGTTAAAACAAAGTTCAAAACCATCTATGCCCCCCCCCCTGGATACGACTATGACCCATAGTAACCAAAAGTTTAAAATTTTGGAAATAAAGTAAAAAAGTTTAACCTATTCAGAAATGGCAATTATTTCTGTTCTTCCTCCTACACTTCAAAATTCATACGAAATAGTCGGACTAAACACCTTCCCATATCCCATGAACAAACGAGGGGGGAGGGGGGCCAAAGGCCTCGACCGAGTCTGTTGTGTATCAATCCATCCAATCCCACATATCAAGAGCAAAAAAGACACCAGTAGTAGCCAAGAATGATAATGGTGAAAAACGATCCGAAACCGCGGTCCCGCACAGCAAGTCACAACCCTGGTGTCGGAACTTGGCATTATCCCATTCTTACACCATATTATTTAACATGAATACTGGTAATTTGAAATCAACCTTACATTGGACCAACATTTTATTATTTATTCAGTTCTCTGAACATGATTTATTTTAAAGATCCCTTCACAATGAGATTTTACTCATTACTAAAACTACTCTAGAACTAATTTGTGCCAATCAGGTTTTTCATACAATTTTCTGGTGTATGAAAATTTTCAATACAAAATTCTGGTGTACAAATTTCATACAATTGTGAAGGGTCACCCAGGGACACAAAAATAGACACATTTTACAATCTGAGGTTGAAATATGTCAATTGTAAAACATTTTACAATAATAAAACATTATTTCTATCTTGTTGTTACAAAACCCTCTGTTTAAATTAACGTCAAGGTATTAAAGTGATTCTTCATGAAAAGAACCACAAAATTTGAAGCACCTTTTTTTTTACCTTTTCCACCAAAATTTATAGGAGAATACTAAGAAGATAAATAAAAGTTCAAAGAGGGATAAATCCTATTAAGGATTTATTAAATCATAGGCAAGGTCTTCAAAATTACCTATGAATGCCATGAAATAAAATTAAATAAAAAGGGAAGGAAATAAGGAAACATAATAGGAATATTTTGACATCCCTTAATGTAGACCACTAAACTCTAACCCCATCTTTTTTGAACAAATTAAGTAAAAAAAAAAAGTTTTTTCAACTGAGAGTAAGGAACAACATTAAAACCTAAATCTAACAGAAATTATTATGTATATGAGGGGGTTTGCCCCCTTGTCAATACCTCACTCTTATGCTAAAGTTTAAATTTTTTCCAATTCTTTAAGAATGGCCCTGAATCACAAAGGCTGTTTAATTAGAGTACATAGGTCTTTGAAAAGTACTAAAATACTTTAGCATAAAGAGCAAGGTATTGACAAGGGGACAAACCCCCTCATATACATAATAATTTTTAACATTGCCCCTTACTTTCAGTTGAAGAAACTAGTTTTTTATTTAATTTCTCATCATTTTTTAAATAATGCTGGGAAAACTGGCATGGAAAATTCGTTTCCCCTATGAAAAACTCTCCTACATAACCCCCTCCCCCCCCATAAAAAATCCCCTGAAAACGTCTGTAAACTTTCTAATAACCAATACCATATGTAAACAATGGGCAAAGTTCACAACAAGCAGTCCTTACCCTGGGCTTGTGCATGGGCATACATGGCTTCTTCTCTGGGGGGGGGGGGGGCGATTCTTTGATGAAGGGTGGGGGGCTGAAGCCATATTCTGAAATCTTTATTAATAAGCAATCACCAAAATTCATGAATCATCAATAAGATTCAGCATTAATCAATCTTCTTTTATTAAAACTAAATCTTTCCAAGACATTATGAATAATTGCTTCTTGTTTGACTTTTATTCTGTCATTCCAGCTTTTTCAACCATCTATCTTTTATCAACTGCTTTTTAGCCCTCTACCTTTTTTCAACCATCTACTGTTTTTTAGCCATCTACCTTTTTTCAACTGCTTTTTTGGCCATGTCTAGTGTATATTTGAAGTTCTAGGGAGGGAGCCGCCCCCCCCCCCCCCCCCCCATCCGCATACTCATGGGCGTGTGGGGGATGAAGTTGTCCTCAGAGATATATAATAGATTTTTTTTACTACGGTGAACAAAATGGCTATCACAGAATTTTGATCTGGTGACTTTGGGGAAAAAATGAGCAGGAGATAGATGCCCTCTTATCTTTTTGGTCACTTAAAGAGGGCACTAGAATTTTTAATTTCTGTTCAAATGAGCCTGTCATGACATTCTAGGACCACTGGGTTGATACAATCACCCCTGGGGGAAAAAACAAACAAAAAGACAAAATCCATGCATCTGTGAACAAGAAAAAAGAAACAAACAAAAAATATACAAATCCATGGGCATAGGAGCTGTGAACAAGAAAAAAGAAAACATGCATCCATAATCTTTCTTCTGGCAAAAAATATATATAAAATTCCACATTTTGGCAGATAGGAGCTGGTAAAAAACTACAGTAGGGTAAACTTAAAATTGAAATATGTATATTTAAAATAAACATAAAAAACATTCAATCATTTTGATGCATTTATAGTGGTATCAAAATTCAAGCTTTGGCTACTACTGAGCTGGGTCACTCCTTATTTACAGTTTGTTACCACAAACTATTTGATATATATCCCATCAATTTGTGAAGCAAATTATATAGGTCTATACTCAGTGAAATTTTCCACAAGGTCAAGTCTTTTATCAAGTATAATTTGGGTTATCTAAGAAGTTAGACAGATAATCACACTGAAAGTAAAATCACTGTAAAAATCTGTATCAACCAGAGATTGGATTGTTCCACAATTGAATATATCTAAAAGAAGCCTTGTCTAAACAACAAGGTTTTATCTTGCTTGAATATAGCTTAGCCTTTTTTTCTGCATAAACAGTGCTGAATATTTTTTTGAAACATTGAGAGCTTAATCCTATTCTTGGTCCAATTTGTTACATTATCTTCCTAATGCATATATTCCCTGGATTATAGGCTATAGCCTATATTATTCAGTTGATTCCCTGTATGTTAGACTTTAAATTAATTTAACAGTTTGCCAAAATGATGGAAAATTCAGTGCATATTTATAGCTTATATTTATAATTATTAGCCTATATTAGCATTTCTGAATATATACCCAGCCCTACTACCCTACTGATGGTTCTAAGATAAAGCCTCAGAATGTATACAAAACCAAAGGAGAACAATAAAAAACAATGAATTTTTTGCTTTAAATTTACACATTGGGATAGAAGGGGGTTTCAAGTTTATTCTTTTGGAGGATTTCTTGAAAGTTCTAAGCAGAATTTTAAAAGTCTCCTTTTGAGGAGGCCTAACTTTGCACTAGTACCTGAGTTTAGGCTATGGTTAAAAATTCTACTTAAGCTATTTTTGGCTATTTTGGAAAGGGTTTAGGTTAGGAAAATAAAACTTTCAGGGATGGATCTACAGGCTAAAATATGTCCCAGGAAGGTATTTTGAAATACCTACCTCCACTCCTTCTCCCTCCAGTGGATCCTGAATATTGCCTACATGACAAGTCTATTACCTATTGAAATGTTGACAAAACAACATTTTACCTTAATTTACTGTTATCAGTTTCTTCTTTGCTGGCTTTAGTTCTGAAAATGCAATTCCTGTTATTTGGATAGAATTTTAAGCCATATCAATGTTTTTTTTGTTTTTTTTTTTAATTTAGGAAATGTATTTGCATATCTTTAAAACCTTATAAATTAGGATTGAGCAAAGTTGTGGAGCTGAAAACAATTTTGCTGTAGGCCTACTTCATTTAAGCAGAAGAGCTGTATTGCAAGGTTTCACTTTTAAAACACACAGTTTTTTAAAGGTCATGACCCTATACAGGGAGGAGTGGAGGTAAGTACCTTAAAAAACCTTTCCCAGGATATACTTTGGTAATTTTTTACCAAATCATATTATTGACTTATGAATAAAGTGAATATACCACTCAATGCCTTTTTTTATGCTCTTTACAAATATAATAGGCTAATCATTTTTGTCGGAAATGAATTTTAGCCCCCACCCCCATATATACCAATTCAGGTTATATATTTGCACATTAGGGGGGTGGGGGGGAAATTTTAATCTTGCCTCTCATTTACATCAGAAATAAAATTTACCCCCATCCCCTAATGTGCAAATATATACCCTGAGTTGGTATAAATAGGGGTGGGGGTAAAATTCATTTCCAACAAAAATCATTATTAGCCTATATTTGGAAAGAGCATAAAAAATGGCATCAAGTGGTATGTTTACTTTATTGATAAGTCAATAATATGATTTGGTAAAAGTTTACCTATACTTTAGCCTGTAGACCCATCCCTGAAAGTTTCATTTTTCTAACCTAGGCCTAACCCCTTTCCAAAATAGCCAAAAGTAGCTAAAGTAGAATTTTGCCAAAAATGTATGAGACCAATAGGAAGTTAGGATGCATTGCAAGAAATGTAGATGTCGGATAGGATATGAAGAGGGCATAAATTAAAACTTTCACAGTACTAATTTATTTAATTTAATTTTAATATTGGCTTCTTTTTCTGAGGCTGATGATTTAGATTCTTACCTAATGCTTGGCTAAGGTTTGGTTTTTCAAGCTAAGCCTAGGCTAGAACATTTGTAAGTTAGACTAAATAACAACAAGACAAGATAACCTGGGAGATGTACACAAATGCATTGCTGCCTCATGTAACATCAGATAGAACCTAACAAGCAAGTAGTTAATAAATAAAAAAAAGTAAATTTTGCTTAGATGTCCATGCTCAAGAAAAAAAAATGGTGTCCAAAACAAATTTCACTTCCAACATTGAGCTGATTGGGGTCCATAAAGAATACATCCAGTATAGTCCTAGCCTGATGTTAGTTACACCTGTTTAAAGTAAACTTAGCAGCATGATTTTCTTAAAGCTTCTGGATTGAAACGGATAATAGTGAAAATTTTAGTACCGATTTTATTTTGTAAACACAATCGCGTTTGTCTTTTCTTCTAAATTGATGAAAATGATCAATAAAATTTTTACATAATAGATGGTACTTTTAGTTTTAATAGGTAGCATGGTCATGGATAAACCTAGAAAAAGATGAATTTTTAGATACCATAAAATTTTAGAGGAGTTTTAACCCTTTTCACTGGATATCTTCATCCAAAGAGCAAAAGGACTGAGTTTGGTCTATTTCATCTATCAATGAATACAGGGATTAATAAAAAGGTATTTCTCCTAACCCTTCCATTAAAGCGTGTCCAAAAGTAACGACGATGGGAAACTAGAATAGGTGAAAAATTGAAAACCGGGGCATCATCTCCCACAATTCCTGGGTTATCTTAATTTTGGCTTCCCCCCTCCAAAAAAAAGAGCTCCCAGATTAAGAAACATTACGAACACTCAATTACCTAAATACTAAATGCATGTAATTCAAACAGAAATATCTATTTACGTAATTCCTAAAGGCACTAGTTGTTTAATTGAAGTTTTGGTCGTTTAGCTGATAATTCTTTCTTTAAAAAATACACTACGCTAGACAATTGCCAGGGAGCAACAATTCCTCTTCAAAAGCAAATACTTTGTTCGTTCAAAAACGTAATATATGAGGTGCAATTTGATGCAATATAACACACAGTTTGAAACACAATTATTACTTTTAGATTGCAATTCTTATTATTTCTTCAGGGTTTTAATCCATTTCAAGGTTTTTTTCTAAATGTAAGAAATATATTTTCAAAGCTTTGAAGCCTCATAAATCATAATTAAGTAAAGTCTAAGGCTCAACACACTCGTCTTGTGCCTCATTTGAGCAGCATATCTATTTCTCAAAGATTGCAACAAAAGATTTGTAACAAAAGTAACAAAATAGTCTCAGGTAACAAAAGATTGTAAAAGTTCATTCAAGGTCAGTGTCCTATTGAAGTGGGTGGAGTTAGAGGTAGGTTCTTCAACAATTCCTTCCCAGGGAATCATAGAGGGCTTTGAATCCTTCCCGGAATTCTCATTCACCTTCCTCGACTACTTTCTAAGACTGAAAAAAGCCCCTCATTTAGAATTTTACAATATAAGTAGCTGCAGTAACATGTTACCAAAGCATTCCTTGCAAGTGGAAACCCAGTTGAGATTGAATATATCGGTAATAGAAAGTTAAAGTGCTTATTCTTGTCGTACGGGTTACAAAGAGCAACCTCTAAAAGTCCATTATGAATACTCTATCACACCTACTAAAAAGATGATAAGTAATTTATTAATCGGAAAAAAAATGCTGCTTGCCAAAGGCAACCATTTAGCGTTAGATATAATTCAGAGCCACAAGGCTTCAATGTTTTTCATATTATTTTTTCACAAGGCTACTTTATGTGACAGGGGTGGTGATATAAATTTTGGAGGAGGCTCAATTTGATTGCCATCTTGTTCAAACTATTCCCAAGGTCAAACAAAATATGCCTCCATGCTCCAAGTAACACCCTAGAGCCGCTGGGGGAGAGGCTGCATTTTATCCAAATTGCCCTTTGCTATTGGAAAAAGAAGCCATGTTTATAGCCCTGGTCTTGAAAAAGGCTTATTAAGTTGCAAAGAATACTGAGGTAAAATTTTAAGGAGTTGTCAAAAGAAATATCGAAATTAATCAAAAATTATTATGTTCATATTGGTTGTCAAAAGGAACTATCATTAATATCTAAGGAACAGCCGAGGTATTAATTTGAAACTTTCAGGGTATGCCGAGGGGGATTTTGATGAATAATCGAAGGACAACCAGCCCACCTTGTCCATTTAGATGCCCTCTACCCTCAACACTTATTAAAATGTTCAAAAAATCATTTCGTTCAAAAGAGACAAAAGAGTAATAACCATGCATCCGGTGATGCCACGCCCCATATCTTCTGGGGCGAGGATTGAGAATTATGCAAGTTGTCTATTTTTGCAGAAAGGACGTATCAGTAGTATCTCAGGGTCAGCAGAGGTAAGAAGGCGAAATTGTCAGGGTATGTTGAGGGGGGTGTTCAAGCTTGATCGAAGGGAAATCATTCCTTCCCCAACCTACCCTATTTACATGCCACCTCCTCTACACTGTTCATAATTTTGAAAGAAAAGTTTTTCTTCTAAATAAACTAAAGGTCTAATAACTATACCTTCCAGGATGCTAGGGATCCCACAGTCCCCAGAACAATGGTTGTAAATTATGCGATTTGCCAATTTTTTTATTTACAGGATTTATCATTGGAAAAAAGGAATGTTTGATCTTGGGTGGTGTCCGAAAAAGATTATGATGTAAAGATAAAATTCCAGGGAATGTAGAGGGGGATGCTGAACTAAATCAAAACACAGAGTACATCCAGACACTCTCCAAGGGACAAATCAATAATATATTAAGAATGGCTATGGATATCAGCTTGAAACTTTTAGGGTCACGGCAAATAGTTGTGACTGTGGCTGTGACTAAATTACCTGTGAATGTGACCACACGCAATCGTAATATCGTGCAAGAAATTGTGACTGTGAGTGCAACAACTTGCGACTACATGTGGGAAAAAAAACTCATGAATGCACCTGCAACTAATATCGACTGTGACTAGTACTATTAGTACTGCTAACTCTACTGTGATTGTAACTCTAACTGGTAATTCTACGAGGTATCAAGTTGAAACTTTCATAGGATACTAAGGGGGTGTGAAACAAAATCAAAATACACTATGTGCATTCAGGTTGGCAAAACAGTATATCTTCAATATTTAAAAAAAACAATTGGGGAAGGGTATCAAGTTGAAACATTCTGACAATGTTGAGGGGGGGTGTTGAGAATAAGGACACTCTGTGTAATCCAGTTGTTAATGGGTGTAGTTGCATTATCTAAGGAACAGCTAAGAGTATTAACTTGAAACTTATAGGAAATGTTGATTGGGATGTTGCATTAAATCAAAAGACACAATATGTGCTTTGATTATCAAAATGTTGTGTCAGTAATATCTCAGGAATAGGTATTAAGTTGAAACTTGTGGAGAATTCTAAGGGTAAGGTAAAACTATTCAAAATAGAACTATGTGGATTCTGGTTGTCAAAAAGGTGTATGTGCTTTTCTCAGGATCAGGTAATGATATGTAGTTGAAACTTTGAGGAGATGTTGAAACCAAAAGCTACTATGTATATCCAGCTTGTTCAATTGATATGTTAAATATCTCAGTAACAATCAAGGTTTTTAAGTTGAAAGTTTCAGAGAATGGTGAGATAAATTACTTGAAAATTTGACTTGTTAGAGTTTGACTTGAAATTCAATTCAATTTTGCATGTTTTATGTTTTTCATCTAGATCATTGTCTGTATTCTTTCCGTTTGGTATGCTCATTTTTTTATTTCTGTCCGTTTTAGGCTATTGTATACGGGTTATTATAAAAGTCACATACTAAAGAGGAAGTTTTCCTTTTTGTTTAACCAGCCACATACTTGGAAAAAAACTTCTTGAATCCATATTTTAGCGTCAACAAATTATATACCCCTGATAACAATGCAAAAAAGGTAGAAAAGAAAATCAACGACCCTTTGTCTCGCGGTGGTTGTGATTCTCAATCGTAAGACACCCCTTGGAAATAATCCCTGTTCTTAGATTTGCAGCCCCGTTTGAGAAAGAAAATCTTTTCCGCGACTGTTTTCTTATTTATTTCCCTCGAACTGTATACGTAGAAAAGATAGGTAAGCTGAAAAAAAAAAATATATTTTATTAATGTCCTTCAAGTCGAGTAAATGTTTTGCAATTCGTCGTCTTCCGAGCTTTTTGTATTTCTGCTTTAGTATTTCCCTGTGCTTATGCACAGACACCAAGCTTTTAATGGTGATCCTAAATATGTATTTGTTTATTTGTAATTAGTGCGGTTATTAGCACACAAGACCCTCGAAACTGTATACTGTCTTTTTAGAGTTGCTTAAACAAGAATGCTGCTTGCTAATTACATTACCCTAGGAAAATAAAAAGCAAGTAAAACAGATGGTGCATTACTTTTTGAATTAATTAAAACAACTATTCCATAAAATAAGTTTTTCAAAAAAAGTAAAGAAGTCCATAAAACCAAAAATGAACAAAAATAGAATCAAATAATCCACCAAGTATACAGCTTCAACCAATCAATAGCAATAAATAAATGAAACCCAAAACGAACAGAAATTCAAAGAAATAGCAGAGTCAAACTCAAAACGAGCAGAAATTAACATGATTAGGAGTAGGGTTCAAAACCCCTATGCTTTCTAAAAGACTTATAATTTGTTCTTTATTGAAAAAAAATCCTTTAAATGTTTTCACTCTTATAACTTTAGGAAATCAAAAATTTATTAATATTTTAAGGAATAAATAGCAGTATATGTATATTAAACTGACAATGCACATTCATTTGAATTTTTTTCAGTAAAAGTACAAATTATATTCTGGCTTTTAGAAAGCATAGGGGTTTTGAACCCTAGTCATATTAATTTCAGATCGTTTTGAGTTTGAATCTGTTATTTATTTTAATTTCTGTTCGTTTTGGGTTTTATTTATTTATTGATACTGATTGGTTGAAGTTGTATACTTGGTAGATTATTTTGTTGTTGTTTTTTTGTTCATTTTGGTTCAATGGAGTTCATTATTTTTTTTTTGAAAATTTTATTTTATGGAAAAAGTTTTTTTTTAATTAATTTCTGTTCGTTTTATATTGACATAATCTTTTTCAGGGAAAATGAAAATAATAGTTTGACTCTCTCCGGTTTTTCCCTTAAGAGTTTATAGTTATGGCCTACTATTTATATGGTGGAGAAACTTTTTTTTAACAATATAAACTCTTTTGAAAATCATGACACAAATAGTAGTGTTTAAGTCAGTCATACACATCCTCTAGTTGACCTGATAAATAAAAGTTAATACCACTCCCAAAAAATTATATGTATGCTTTTTACAGCCTGGATACAATTACACACTTTTGATTTAGTAAAATTTGAAAAGCAGAAGTAGTAATAGAAGTAGCCCCGAAAATTTGAACTTAATACGCTCAGCCGTTCTTGGTATATTGCTGGGATCTTTTATTGGCAACCAGCATACAAACAGTGTGTTTTGATTTAATTTTAAACCAACATATAGTTTTTAAGCATAATGGGCAAATTTCCTAACTATGGGGGGTTGACCAACCCAATAGACCTAGATATATATTTACTAGACCAATTAGCTATGTTGAACAAAATGGCTCTCTTAAAATTTGGATTGGAAGTGTCTGGAAAATTGTGAGCTAAAGAGGAGGGCTGATTGCCCTTCAATCACTTTTGACTCTTAAGAGGGCACTGGAACTTTTAATTTTCAATCAAATTAACTCCTTTAAAATATCAATGATATTACTAGCTACGACAGATCATCGCTGCTAATGTCTTAATATGCCCTATAGTGATTATATGCCCTTTTAATACCTGCATGCATATAGGTTTTTTTTTTAATTTAAATTCCTCCTAAACGTTCCCTAAAAGTTTCAACTTAATGCCATTAGTGTCGCTAGTTACAGTAACCGTAGATGGGGCATTAAATGAATACACACAGTGTCTTCTGACTAGCTCAAAATCCACAATCTATAAAGGTATGAAGGTGAAATTTTCAGAGAATATTTCTGTTCTACGGATGACAGCCTGCCATCCGTATGCAGGTTTTCAAAAGGTATATCAGCGATATCTTAGGAACAGTTTCGTGTGTGAAGTTAAAAACTTACAACGCTTGTTGTGGCAGATGTTGTACCAAAAAAAATATTTGCATCATAACACTAATGCTTCTACTCCTACAACTACTGCTACTATTACCATTACTACTCAGGGTACTCCGACTGCTACTATAATATTTACCGGTGCTACTACTACAACTAATAAACCTAAGGGTATTCAGGTGAAAATTTTTGGGCGAATATTGTAACTGTATTGAAATAAATCGATTATGCCCATATAGATTGTCAAGAGGACGTATCAGCAATGCTTCAGGACCGGTTGATGGTATTAAGTTAAAAATTCCATCGTGTGTTGAAGGGGATGTTGAAAAAAAGTTGGTATTTGCATACTGCTAGTACAACTATTGCTAAGCATAATTACTGAACCTTTCAACAATGCTGATTAAATTGATGTCTCAAAACTTTGTTTGGATATTTGTTATGGGAAAAGATGGGCGGGGGGGGGGGTTCACTTTGACTCTTAAAAAAGGGCACTATAACTTCCAATTTAAAATCAAATTAGACACATCTGAATTTAATACGACCACCCATTCCATAAAAACCTTATATGCCCCCATGGCATAACAAAAGCCCTTGCCCCAGGGCTTTGAAGGATTGTGCCAACCCTGGAAGCATTGTTATATGTTCTTTGGACTACTTTAAACAAAATTGCCATTGCACAATTTCAATCAGACGTATTTGGTGAAAAGAGCGGTAGTTGGGTGGGGGGGGGGAGCTACATGACATTCATCGCTTTTGACTCTTAAAAGGGAGCCAGAACTTCCAGTTTCAACCAAATGAGCCGCCATTAAAGCTTATACAGCCATCCCTTCCACAAGAACCTTAAATACTCCAGGGGCATATTTTACAACCCTTGTCCTCAGGCTCTGGCTGTTTGTATCAACCTCAAAAGCCTTGTTATATGATATTTGTACTATTTTGAATAAAAGGACTGTCTCAAAATATCTATTGCATGCATCTCAGGAAAACGCGATGAATTTGTCCGTGTTTTTTTTTTTTGGAGGGGGGGGGGGGGGGTAGATGCGGTTTGAATCTTAAAATGGGCACTAGAACTTATGATTACCATTCCAATGGCTCCCCTCCAAAGTGTATACGACCACCCTTTTTAGAAGAACATTATATGCCCCAAGGGCATAACCTACAACGCTTTCCTGGATAACTGTAGGGAGGGGATGGGGTGTATTCCTCACATAAACAATTTAGGAACCTTCAGCTACGATGAATAAAATTGTTATCTCCAAATTTGGATTGTAGGTGTTAAGGTAAATGCTGAGCGTGGAGGGGGGGGGGGGTGTTTGATCGTAAATCAATTTGACTCTTAAATGGGCACAATAGCTTCCCATTTCAAATCAAATAAGCCCAACTGATGTTTATACGACCGCCCAATCAATATAAACCTTATATGCCCTCATAAAATAACTTAAAACTCTGTCCCAACGGCGCTAGGGGGTTGTGTCATCCCTAGAGACATTATTATATGCTCTTTGAACTGTTTAGAAAAAAAAAAAAATCGCTATCTAATAATTTCAGTCAGATGCATTTAGTGAAAGGAGGGTTTGTAGAAGACGGGGAGGGGATCTAAATGCCACCCATCACTTTTGACGCTTAAGAAGGAACTAGAACTTTCAATTTTCAGCCAAACGAGCCTCTTCTAAAGTTAAAACAGCCATCCCTTCCATAAAAACCTTAAATACCCCCTTGGCATAACTTACAACCCCTTGCCCTTAATCTCTGGGGTTTGTTTCATCCCCAATATCCTTGTTATATGATATTTAGACTACGTCGAATAGAATGGCTATTTCAAAATTTCTATTAGATGCATTCGGGACAATACGACAAGTGTGTGTGTGTGTGTATGTGAGGGGGGGGGGTAGCTACCCTCCGATCACTTTTAATCTTAAAAAGAGCACTAGAGCGGCTGATTACCAATCGTATGAGCCCCTCCGAAGTTTATATGACCACGCTTTCTAAAAAAAATCTTAAATGCCCCAGGCATAACTTACAACCATTGCCCTGAGAGCTGGGAGGATTTTGTTATCCTCAAAGACATAATTTCCAGACCTTTCAAATACGCTATAAAAAACCTTATGTGCCCCAAGGGCATAGCTTACTATCCTTGTCCCGCAGGCTATTTTTTGTTCTAAAACAAAAAGAAGAAAAAAATAATGATACATTGTACGCACATCGATGTTTTACTATAAAAATGTCAAGCCTTCCAATAACTTTCGACTATTAAAAAGGGCACTAGGCCTTTCAATTTCCAATCGAATGATCCCTTTTTGAGTTTCTAAAACAACCCTTTCTATAAGAACCTTATGTGCCCCAAGGCATAAATTACAACCTTTGCCCTGAGGGCTTGGAGGGGGTTTTCATCCTCAAAGACCTAATTTCCAGAACTTTCAACTACGTTAAACAAAATGACTATCTCAAGATTTTTATTGGAAGTGTTTGGGGAAATGGTGGGTGTGAGTAGAGGGGTGTTAGTTATCCTTCCATCCACTTCTTCGACTATTAAAAAGGGCACTAGCCCTTTTAATTCGAATCGAATGAGCCCTTTTGATTGCTATCTCAAAATTTTGATTGGATGTGTTTGGGGAAATGATGGTCGTGAGAGGAGGGTTAGTTGCCTTCAAATCACTTCCAACTATTAAAAAGGGCACTAGCCCTTTCAATTTCTAATCGAATGAGCCCTTTTTGAAGTTTCTACGACAACACTTTCTATAAGAACCTTATATGCCACAGGGCAATATTTACAACCCTTGACCTCAGGGCTGAGAGGGGGTTGTCATCCTCAAAGACATAATTTCCGGACCTTTCAACTACGTTGAACAAAATGGCTGTCTCAAAATTTTGATTGGATGTGTTTGGGAAGTGGTTGGCGTTAGAGGGGGTTACTTGCCATCCAATCACTTTCGACTATTAAAAAGGGCACTAGCCGTTTCAATTTCCAATCGAATGATTCCTATTTGAAGTTTCTACGACAACACTTTCTATTAAAAAAAAACTTATATGCCCCAAGGTCATAACTTACAACCCTTGCCCCGAGGGCTTTGAAGGGAGTGTCACCCTCAAAAACATAATTTCCAGAATTTTTAACTACGTCGAACAAAATGGCTATCTCAAAATTTTGATTAGATGTGTTTGGGGAAATGGCGGGTAGAAGAGGGGTTTTAGTTATCCTCTAATCACTTTCGACTATTAAAAAGGGTACAAGCCCTTCTAATTTGCAATCGAATGAGCCCTTTTTGAAGTTTCTACAACACTATTATCTATAAAAACCTTATATGCCCTCAGGGCATAACTTACAACCCTTGCCCCGAGGGCTCTGAGGGGTTATCATCCTCAAAGACCTAGTTTCTAAAACTTTTAACTACGTTGAACAAAATGGCTATCTAAAAATTTTGATTGGATGTATTTGGGGAAAATGTGGGTGTAAGAGGGGGATAGTTGCCCTTAAATCACTTTCGACTATTAATAAGGACACTAGCCCTTTGAATTTCCCATCAAATGTGCCCTTTTTCAAGTTTCAACGACAAAACTTTCAATAAAAACCTCATGTACCCCCAGGGCATAACTTACAACTCTTTTCCCTGAGGGCTGTGAGGGGGAGTGTCACCCTCCAAGATATAATTTCCGAACTTTTCAACTACTTTGAACAAACAGGCTATCTCAAAATTTTGATTGGATGTGTTTGGATAAATGGTGGGCGTAGAAGAGGTGTTAGTTGCCTTCCAATCACTTCCAACTGTTAAAAAGGGCACTAGCCATTTCAGTTTCCAATCAAATGAGAGCCCTTTTGAAGTTTCTACGACAACGCTTTCTATAAAAAACCTTATATGCCCCAAGGGTATATCTTACAACCCTTGCCCCGATGGCTGTGGGGGGAGTGTCATCCTCGAAAACATAATTTCCATACTTTTTAACTACGTCGAACAAAATGGCTATCTCAAAATTTTGATTGGATGTGTTTGGGGAAATGGTTGGTGGAAGAGGGGTTTTAGTTATCCTCCAATCACTTTTGACTATTAAAAAGGGTACGAGCCCTTCTAATTTTCAATCGAATGAGCCCTTTTTGAAGTTTCTACAACATTATTATCTATAAAAACCTTATATGCCCTCAGGGCATAACCTACAACCCTTGCCCTGAGGGCTCTGAGGGGGTTTATCATCTTCAAAGACCAAGTTTCTAAAACGTTTAACTACGTTGAACAAAATGACTATCTAAAAATTTTGATTGGATGTGTTTGGGGAAAAGGTGGGTGTGTGAGAGGGGGATAGTTGCCCTTAAATCACTTTCGACTATTAATAAGGGCACTAGCCCTTTGAATTTCCCATCGAATGTGCCCTTTTTCAAGTTTCAACGACAAAACTTTCAATAAAAACCTTATATACCCCCAGGGCATAACTTACAACTCTTACCCTGAGGGCTGTGGGGGGAGTGTCACCCTCCAAGATATAATTTACGAACCTTTCAACTACTTTGAACAAAACAAAATGGCCATCTCAAAATTTTTATTGGATGGTTTGGATAAATGGTGGGCCTTTGGAAGGGGTGCTAGTTGCCTTCCAATCACTTTTCGACTATTAAAAAAGGGCAGCCATTTTAATTTCCAATCAAATGAGCCCTTTTTGAAGTTTCTACAACAACACTTTGTATAAAAAAACCTTATATGCCCCCAGGGCATAACTTACAACCCTTGCCCTGAGGGCTGCGGGGGGGGGGATGTTGTCATCCTCAAAGACTTAATTTCCGGAACTTTCAACTACGTTGAACAAAATGGCTATCACAAAATTTTGATTGGGTGTGTTTTGGGGAAAAGGTGCGCGTGAGAGGGGATTATTTGTCCTCCAATCACTTTCGACTATTAAAAAGGGCACTAGCCCTTTGAATTTCTAATCGAACGAGCTTTTTTGAAGTTTCTATGACAACGCTTTCTATAAAACCTTATATGCCCCAGGGCATAACTTACAACCTTTGCCCTGAGGGGCTGTGGGGGGTTGTCATACTCAAAGACCTAATTTCCGAGAACTTTCAACTACATTGAACAAAAAATCATCGGATTGCACGTGAGGAGGGGTGGGTTATTTACCCTCCAATCACTTTCGACTATTAAAAAGGGCACCCTAGCCCTTTGAATTTCTATTTCGAACGAGCCTTTTTTTTTATTTTTTAACGTTTCTACTCAAAGACCTAATTTCCGGAACTTTCAAACTACATTGAACAAAATGCCTATCTCAAAATTTTGATTGGATGTGTTTGGGGAAAAAGGTGCACGTGAGAGGGGGGTTATTTACCCTCCAATCACTTTCGACTATTAAAAAGGGCACTAGCCCTTTGAATTTCTAATCGAACGAGCCTTTTTTTAAGTTTCTATGATAGCACTTTCTATAAAAAACCTTATATGCCCCAAGGGCATAACTTACAACCCTTGCCCTGAGGGCTGCGGGGGGAGGGGGGGGATTGTCATCCTCAAAGACCTAATTTCCAGAACTTTCAACTACGTTGAACAAAATGGCCATCACAAAATTTTGATTGGGTGTGTTTGGGGAAAAGGTGCGCGTGAGAGGGGATTATTTGCCCTCCAATCACTTTCGACTATTAAAAAGGGAACTAGCCCTTTGAATTTCTATTCGAACGAGCCTTTTTTGAAGTTTCCATGACAACGCTTTCTATAAAAAACCTATATGCCCCCAGGGCATAACTTACAACCTTTGCCCTGAAAACTGTGGGGGGGGGGAGGGGGGGGTTGTCATACTCAAAGACCTAATTTCCGGAACTTTCAACTACGTTGAACAAAATACCTATCTCAAAATTTTGATTGGATGTGTTTGGGGAAAAGGTGCACGTGAGAGGGGGGTTATTTGCCCTCCAATCACTTTCGACTATTAAAAAGGGCACTAGCCCTTTGAATTTCTAATCGAACGAGCCTTTTTTGAAGTTTCTATGATAGCACTTTCTATAAAAAACCTTATATGACCCCAGGTCATAACTTACAACCTTTGCCCTGAGGGCTGTGGGGGAGTGTCCTCAAAAAGTTAATTTCTATCTGGAAATCAACTACGCTGAACAAAGTGGCTATCTCAAAATTTTGATTGGATGTGTTTGGGAAATGGTGGTCGTGGAAGGGGTGTTAGTTGCCTTCCAATCATTTTTCTACTATTAAAATGGGCGCAAGCCACTCCAATTTCCATTCGAATGAGCCCTTTTCGAAGTTTATACGACAACTCCTTCGATACGAAGTGCCTTGGTCTAAGTCATAGGCAGCGCTCTTGCGCTGCCTATGACCAGACTGCTATGGGTTTAAATACCTCTCCCAAAAAACAGATGTTTGCCTTTACAAATTTAAACAAACCTAACACATTCAACATTTGGAAATCCTGGCAACAGAGAGAAAACTACATATACATGACTTGCTCCAATAGTAATTGAAACACTAAAGAATGAAATTATGACAGCAATAATAGTTATGGTAATTCCAAATAGACAAATATCAATCTTGACCTGATTTTGGGTGAGAATTGGAGAAAGCTAATTGGCTTGGGACTTCTGAAAAAACTATATGAATATTGCCCTACATTATAGGTTACATTGCCACATGGTGCCACATAACCTTTTTTTAGTTTGTGTTGCCAAACTAGTTAGAATTGATTGGGCGTCTTGTTTCAGCTTGAATAACAGGCAGAAAACTAAAATCCGACATCTACTTTCTCCGAAATTTTAGAAAAACATTGTAACTTCTCTTGTTTTCTGCTGGAGATAGATATGTTTAGTTTTAGAGAAACTTATATCAGTAGAAAGCGAAATTTTGTTTTTTGATCAAACAGAGCAGAATTTTCTTTTTAGAGTTCAGGAAAGGGTTGTCCCTAAAAACGTTCTAGTATACCTGCTAGGAAAATGCCCAAAGTCCCCTCAAAATAAATTTCATTTGATCAATTTGACAGGTCTTCGAATTTTTTGTGGTGCAGCCTGCTTTGATTGAAAAATTTGCCAATAGAATTCCATTGTCTTTTCAATCAAAATCACAAATTCTCAATAGGTTTCAATGATAAGGGCTAGTATTCCCTCGGGAGAATTCACTAATGGAACCTTTGCCTTTGAGACAGTCAGTCGATGTTGAGGCTTATAAAATGATGTATATGGTATCGAATCCACTTAAGTTACAGAGTCCACACAAAACCGAGGAACGGTTATCCACTATCGTATTATTGAACTCAATTATTAGGAATATTGGGCGAGTCGGTGGATATCCTTTTTTTGGGAAGGAGGGGTGTGGGCTTGGAAACTCTCAAAGGCGTATTTTTTAGATCCAAATTCCCGTGATTAGTTCTTCTTATCAATAACCGAGGAACGGTTATCTACTATTGCATTATTGAACGCAAGTATAAGGAAATTGGGAGAGTCGATGGATATTCTATCTTTGCGGAGGAGGGGGGGGGGGGAGTGGTAACCTAAGAGGCGTATCTTTTAGATTCGAATTCCCGTGATTGGTTCTTCTTATCAATATCAAGATAAGATTTAACTTTTAGTGTCTTTTCAGCCGGAGGAATATATTTGGACTATGCATGTGTTTAAGCTGTAAAATAGAATCTTAATCCCCAATGCTACATAGGGGTTTTATAGTGAAGTCAAAACTTTACAATTAAATTATACTATTAGGCGGCTTTTTATTTTGAATAGAATGTGATAACATTATCCTATTATGTTGCTGTAGAAACTGTCTATTTTGATAAGATCCTATTTAGTTACTATTTTTTAAATTCCATTTTATGCCCTGGCCCAGTGGGTTCCGGCACTATATGATAAAGGGTTTTCACCAGGAATAATGTTTTTTCCAGTTAATGATCCTTTAAAAATATAAACGTAAGAACTTGAGGCTGAAGAGAGAAGGCAGTAATTTAAGGCAGTGACCCAATCAGGTGTGTGATATGGCTTTTGAGTTTTCAAACAGTTCGTGGGTAACGAACTGTAAGTAAGGAGCGACCCGGCTCAATGGTAACCGAAACTCTAGAAAACGGGTTTTTGATACCAATAGAGATATATCAAAAGAATCAGATTTCAATGCTGATTTCAAATATATAACTTTCATCAAGTTAGTGCTACCCATCAAAAGTTACGCGCCTGAGAAAATTTGGCTGATTTCGAAAAAAGGGGGAAAGACCCCTAAAAGTTATAGAACCTTAATGAAAATCACACCATCATATTCAGCGTATCAGAGAACCCTAATGTAGAGGTTTCAAGCTCCTATCTACAAAAATGTGGAATTTTCCATTTTTGCCAGAAGAAAGATCACGGATGCGTGTTTATTTGTTTGTTTTTTTTTTTTATTTTTTTTTCCCCAGGGGTGATCGTATCGACCCAGTGTCCTAGAATATCGTGGGAGGGCTCATTGGAACGGAAATTAAAAGTTCTAGTGCCCTTTTTAAGTGACCAAAAAAAATGGAGGGCAACTAGGCCCCTCCCACGCTCATTTTTTTCCCAAAGTCACCCGATCAAAATTTTGAGATAGCCATTTTGTTCAGCATGGTCGAAAATATGATAAATATGTCTTTTAGGATGACTTAATCCCTCGAAGCCCCCAGGGGGGGCTGAAAGTTATGAACTTTACTCAATGTTAACATATAGTATTGATTATTGGGAAGTATACAGACTTTTTCAGAGGAGATTTTTTCTGGTAGGTGGGGGAAGGAGAGGGTCGGGGGCTATATGGAAGGATCTTTCCATGAAGGAAGTTTTCATGGGGGAAGGGAAATTGCCATGAAGGGGGCGCCGGACTTGCCAGCATTATTTTATTGGTTATTGGGAAGTATACAACCATTTTCAGGAAGGATTTTTTTCTGGAGGGGGGGGGCTAGAGGAGGGGATTACTCTGGAGAATATTTCCTTGGAGGATGTTTCTTTGGGGTAAGGGACATTTATATGAAGGGGGCGCCGGATTTCCAAGCATTATTTAAGAAACGATCAGAAGTTAAATAAAAAAAACAAGTTTTTTCAACTGAAATGTAAGAAGGAATATTAGAACTTAAAACGAACAGAAATTATAACGTATGTGAGGGGGTTCTCCCCCAAGTCAATACCTCGCTCTTTACGCTACAGTTTTTTTTTTAGTGCTTTCAAAAGAGCTATCTATTCTAATTAAACAGCCTTTGTGATTCAGGGGTTTGTGAATCAAAATTTTTTTTAACTTTTAACGTAAAGAGCGTGGTATTGACTAAGGGGAGAACCCCTTCATATAAGTAATAACATATACGTAATAAAAAAAAAAAAAACAATAAAAAAACAAGCGATACGGCTCAATAGTAATCGAAACTTTTAAAAACGAAATTTTGATGTCAATAAATGTATCAAAAGAATGTGTTTATAATGCTGATCCTAAATATATAAATTTTATTAAGTTTAGTATTACTCATCAAAGGCTACGAGCCTGAGAAAATTTACTCGATTTTTTAAAGAGGGGGAAACATCCCCTACAAGTGAAAGAATTTTAATGAAAATCACACCGTCAGATTCAGTGTATCAGAAAACCCTATTACATAGGTTTCAAGCTCATATCTGCAAAAATCTGCAACTTTGTATTTTTTGCCAGAAGAAAAATATACGAATATAGAAGTTAGTTACGTAAGTTAATTTGTAAAGACATCCATTTAGCAAAAGAAAAGTAAAATTTTTATGCAAATAAAAGCTGCATTAACTCAAAAACGATCAGAAATTAAATAAAAAAAACAAGTTTTTTAAACTGAAAGTAAGGAGCGACATTAAAACTTAAAATGAACAGAAAATTATTCCGTATATGAAAGGGGCTGTCCCCTCCTCAACGCCTCGCTCTTTACGCTAAAGTTTGACTCTGTCTCACAACTTTATTTTTTAAAACAATAAAAAACTTTAGCGTAAAGAGCGAGGCGTTGAGGAGGGGACAGCCCCTTTCATATACGGAATAATTTCTGTTCGTTTTAAGTTTTAATGTCGCTCCTTACTTTCAGTTTAAAAACTTGTTTTTTTTTATAATCACAAAGAGAAGCAACTCCAAATTTCCTCACGATTCATGACGATACGTCAAAGAAAAGGAGGCTGGTTGATTAGATATTGTCAGGGTATTGATAATGCAGAACAGGACGAAAATGATGGTGTTGGCATTTAAGCACCCTTTAAAAAGGGTGCTTTAAAAGCACCCTTTAAAAAATATTAAAAAACCCCACTCTCGATGCTACAGTGACTATTGTATCTCATTCCTTCAAGATTGAATTTTCTCACATAGGAGGGATGTAATAAAACTTTTGAAATCAAGTGGGTCTTAGCCCGTTAGCCGATGTTAGCTACAGTGGTCGTCGTGTACCTCCTCCAGAAAATCCCCTCCTCCCGCAGAAAACATCCCCAGGAAGGTGTTCCCATGGGAAATGCCCCCCCCCTCCGAGGAAAACACCACTCGGAAAATCCCCATGGAAATACCCCCCTCGAGAATACACCACCCCCGCGGCTGGTTGATCTCAAATCCCTTTTAACTTATACAAAGGAAATGAACTCTCAATTTCGGATCTAAAGAACACCCTCCGATACTCTTTCTGCGACCATCAGGTAGAGGTGTGGATGAGAAAGGGGCAGTCCCTCTCCTATACGGCATAATTTGTGTTCATTTCGGGATTTAAAGTTACTCTTTACTTTCATAATAGCGTAGACCAGAAATATTCCTAGAAATCAAAAAGGAGTAGATATCAATTTCACATTTTTGATACGTTTTTTAAAGTTTTTTTCGTGCCCCCCCTCAAAATGGAATATTTTCCACGGGGGCTGTTTATTTTTTTTTTTGGGAGGGGTAAACACCTAGAATTATTAGCTATATTATGGGCTGGTGGGTTGAATATTATTGACCTTAGACCTTTGCTGAAGAATTTTACATAAACTTGTTAAACTGAAAGAAGAAAACACTATCAAGGAATATCAGGGCTTGTCTGAACTCACTTTAATTAGAAATTGTTTTATTGTAGCGAAGAAAAAAACATAAACAAGTAACATATAATTTAAGTCCAAACGAGGCGAGTAAATTCACAAATATGTTGAAGAGAATCCAAAATCTTTGAATTTGCCATTGAATAGTGGATTTTGTGCTATATTTTCTTCTCAGCAATCTCAGATAATCTTAGAAATTTGATGACACGCCGCCGCTGACCGTATCAGCGGCGCGTCGGTTCACTGAAACCTTTGCTGCGGTGACGTGATGAAATATTTTATGTGGTGTGCCACCAGTTTTTTGGCGCTGCCTTAGGGACTAACCATACAGGCCTCACGACACAAAATTGATGTTCAAAGCTTTAATATCTTTAGTTTCCAAAAATAATTTCTAAAATGGTCATTCTGACTGATGAATTATAAGGTTTATACTGGAAAGCTGAAAACAGCTTAACTCAACAAGTTATGAAATGGATTCAGTTTTGGCGCTGTAATTATGCATAATTTTGATTTTGTTCAAGAGTTTAATTATAACGGGGTTTAGTCATAGGGTATATGATCGAGAATAAAATATAAACCATCCATTTCACACTTATTACGCTGTGAAAAGGGAGGTTTTAATTGAGAACTGCTTTCGGGGCTAAATTTGTAGCTTAGATGATTTCTCAATTTTCATAGCCTTGCTATTTTTCCCTATATATTTAACTAGGAAATATCTATGGAGAAATATGAAACTGCTGACACAGAAACGAAATGAAAGGGAAACGTCTCTCCCTAGTTCTATTAATGCTCTTGGTAACTTAGAAAGGCGAATTTTCTGGTAATTGATGATTTTTGTAGATCAAGTCAAAAGAACAAGAAGAAGAAAGAAAACAAATATACTACCAAGCTAATTTTTGACACTCTCCTTGCCCTATCAATCAAGATTTGAAAACAGTTTGAAATTTTGCATTTCTTGATCCAAGTGTTCAGATGAAGAAAAATTTTGGGTTCTTCCCCAGTCATATTTAGAAAAAATTTAACAAATTATTATGGTTAGCTCAAAACTGAGCTATATAGTTATTCACAGTTGTTCGTCTATTTTCTTCATATTTCTCAAGTTTTTTTTTGTTTCTAATTATCAGACATGCACGCCTGCTACCTAAAGTTTGCAGGTTTATTTTGAATTCCTATGAGGAATTTGGGTTCAGAATGATCTTCCAAGTTATATCTCAGAGGACGAGTTACCATATTCTTCTTTTTAATTTGAAAAAAAAATTCCACATAGGAAGTTTTTCAGAGAAAAGTAAAGAGCTCTGTTAAACCAAAAATGAGCAAAAATAAAGTCATATAACTTTCCAGGCGTAAGACTACCACAGATCCCCATCAATAGTTAAATGAAACCCAGAACAAACAGAAATTGCAATAAATAGCCGAGTCAAACTTAAAAGGAGAACACAAACAGGAATGACAAACCCCATGCCTTCTCAAGACCAGAACATAATTTGCACTTTACGGAAAAAAGCAAATGAACGTAGATTGTCAATTTAATAGATGCATACTGATATTTATGTTTTCAGTTTTAATAATTTGTTTATTATTAAATTCGAAGAAGTGAAAACATTTAAAATGTATTGGTTTTCATTAAAGTGCAAATTATTTCTGTCCTTGAAAAGGCATTGGGGTGTCAGCAGTAGTAGCAGCAGAATTAATAGGAGTAAATATAAAGCAGTGAATACAAGAAATATCTTAAGTCAATGCGTTATCGTGGTATGGATTTTCCAGTGTCAAAGAGAGAATGGCGAAAAGTTATTAATTCTGAGTTGATTAGAAGTAATGTGCCAAGTAGTTATTGTCTCCCTGCATCTGTTTTGCATGGCCATTACTCGTCTATTTTTTCTAATGTTAATTACAGTGTGCATTCTTTGTATACGCATTCTCTTTCTGCCATTTTTAGTACCCCCCCCCCCCCTATCTCAGCGTCTTTGTATTCCCATTTCTCTTTCATCCGTAGTTGAAGCAATTAAGAAACTTAAATCAGATAATGTTAATAATGATGGCATATCTAGATTTCACCTTTTATTTGATTGCTCCCCCCTTATTGACCATATACACCTACTTCTCCAGATGTGTATTTGTACTTCTAGTGTACCGGAGAGTTTTTTGTGTGGTACTGTCTCTTCAATTTTAAAGAAGGGAAATTCTCCTTTTATTTGCTCTTCTTACCGACCTGTTACTGTCTCTTGCACTTTTAGTAAAGTTCTTGAGCATGTATTACTACCTTTTGTGACTAATAATATGCTTGAGAGAGATAACCAGTTTGGATTTAAGACCGGAGTAGGTTGTCAGCATGCATATCGTGTATTATCTTCTTTGCTCCTTGAGAATTCTTCTAAGGGAAAGAGTATATATCTTTGTGCTTTAGATTTATCAAAAGCTTTCGATAGTGTATGTCATAATCAGCTTTTTCTGCTCTTCATGGTTGCGATGTCATTCTATCGGTTATAATGCTTCTTCGTTACTGGTGCTCTAATTCTTTTCTTCGGCTGAAATCGGCGCCAGCTTCTATTATTAAGTGAAAAAGAGGTTTAAGGCAAGGTGGAGTTTTATCTCCGACCCTATTTAAATTACGTATTTCAGGAGTTCTGGCAAAGATATCAGCTACCTATCTCTCTGGTTTTTCTGATGTTTCATACCTGGCCTATGCTCACGCCTTCTTCTTATAAGCCGTACTATAACTGGTCTATCTAACATGGTTTCTCGTGTTGTTTCCTCTTTTTTAGATATAGGCTTTCTTTTAATATAGATAAATGTAAATTTCTTTCTTTTAATAACAATTCTAGTACTTCCCTTCGCTGTAGTGGCTTTACGATCCCTCTCGTAGATTCTCTTCGATGGCTCGGTATTTCTATTACTAATAGTCTTCCGAGCTTGCACCAGCGTACAGTCTCAGGAATTAATATGAAAATTCAATTAGGATATGCTAAGATTGTGCCAATAGAGGTAAATATAATAAACTCGCGTTGGCCAAGCTCTACTCAACTTTTTGTGACCATTCAATTCTTTTTGCTTCTGGAATTTTCTCCCTTCTTAAGAATAATGAGTTAAAAAGAATCTGGATTGATTATTTTAAATTTTGTAAATGTTTGTTGTTTCTTCCACCTGGACAAAAAACCGGGTAATTATTGATAAATTTCTTGTTCCTGATATTACTGTAAAACTGGAAGCACTACACAGAAAACTTTCAAATACCGCTTGTATCCATTTTCTCCGCACCATCACCTTATCAGGTTTTTTCAGTCGTTAGTTATTTTTTCCTTAATTTGTTTGTTTGTTTTTCTCTCTTTGGTTACTCCACATTTTTTAGTATTGTAAAGAGTGAGTAAAATTCAAATAATGATAATAATAATGACAGCTTGTGTCCATATTTCTGTATATTACTGCATATTAGATTCTGCAAGTTATGAGTTTTTTCTCTTCTTCTTTTTCCACTCCTTTCATGTTATTTCTCTTTTGTTTGAGTTTCTTTTAAATTTTATGTGTTATTCTGTAACTGGTATTCTTTGATTTCTGTATGATTTACGTTGCATTTTATGTGCTTTTCTTCGTGATACTCCACGTATTGTACCTCTGTATAGTGTGGGTTAGAAATAAATAATAATAATATCTTGTACATTTAAAAGCTATTAGCTGCAAATCTGACAAGAGTTATATAGAAAGAAAAATAATCTAATTATAAAACTATAAATCACTAATAAATAATATTATAAATAATAATAATAAATAATTATAATAATCGAAAATAAATAATAACAATCGAAATAAATAATAATAATAATAATATTCCACTCATGATGCCCCATAAGTTTCATGCCGATATAGTCTTAGATATGCCTATACGCTGCTGCAGATTTTGCAGGGTTTGTTCCTGTGGATTAAAATAAAAAAAAAAAACAAGTTATTTCAACTGAAAATAAGGAGCAACATTAAAACTTAAAACGAAGAGAAATTATTAGGTATATTAGGGGGTTCTCCCCTAGTCAATACCTCGCTCTTAACGCTAAAGTTCAAGTTTTGTTCGAATCACAAAGGCCGTTTATTAGAAGACATGTTCTTTTGAAAGCTCTTTTGAAAATACTAAAAAAAAACTTTAGCGTAAAGAGCGAGGTATTGCTAGGGGGCGAACCCCTCATATACGTAATAATTTCTGTTCGTTTTAAGTTTTTTAATGTTGCTCCTTACTTTCAGTTGAAAAAAACTTTTTTTTTATTTAATTTCTGGTCGTTTTTTAAATAATGCTGTGAAACCCGTCGCCCCCTTCATAGAAATGTCTCTTCCCCAAGGAAACATCCTCCATGGAAAGATTCTCCCATGTAACCCCCTCTTCCAACTACCCTCCCACCCAGAAAAATCCTTCCTGAAAACGTCTGTATACTTCCCAATAAACCAATACTATATGTAAACAATGGGCGAAGTTCATAACTTGCAGCCCTTCCCCCGGGAACTGTGGGAGACTAAGTCATCCTCAATGACATATTTATTAGATTTTTGACTATGCTGAATCAAATGGCTATCTCAAAATTTTGATTGGGTAACTTTGGAAGAAATGAGCGTGGGAGGGGGCCAAGTTGCCCTCCAATTTTTTTGGTCACTTAAAAAAAGGTACTAGAACTTTAATTTCCGCTCAAATGAACCCTCTCACGGTATTCTATGACTACTGGATCGGTAAGATGACCCCTGTGAAAAAAAAAAAAAAACATTAGGGGATGTTTTCCCCTTTTTTCGAAAATAAGACGCAATTTTTCAGGCTCGTGACTTCTGATGGGTTAGACTAAATTCGATGAAACTTATATATTTGAAATAAAAAAAAAATCCGATTCTTTTGATGTATCTACTGGTATGAAAATTCCGTTGTTTAGAGTTTCGGTTACTATTGAGCCGGGTCGCTCCTTACTTACAGCTCGTTACCAAGAACTGTTTTTATAAACAACCTTGATCATTACTTTTTTACTTTATATTCAAGCGACTTATAGTAATTTATTAAATCATTGTTTAATCATGATTTATTAAATTCTCTAATGATTTATTAAAAAGCATTTTATGGCTAGGGTTATCATAGATGTGACTGCTAGGCAAGTTTTTGAAGAAACTTGCCTTATTAGCAATGATTTAGGCATAAAACGGGTTGTTCGAGAGGCAATTGAAATTAAAATAAAAATAAATAGCAATATTTCTTTAAATAGAGATTTAGGGGAATATTCGCTTAATGTCCTAGACACAAATTTAATAAGAAATGATTTAATTAATTATATTAAAAAAAACAGTTAATAATTCCACTCAATCTGTTACGAATAGACCATTTAGGCTGGCTGCCAAGAAGGCGAGATTAGCATTCAGAGCTTTTCTGTAAGAATTTTTTTATTCCATTTTTTATTCATTTTATTCTATTTTTATTCCATTCCATTTTTTTATTCCATTTGAATGAATTGTCTTTTTCCACTTCGCTTGGTGTACCAGTCCTGGTTGAACTTCCTTGAAGTAATGATATTAGGGCTGTTTTGAAAATTAAAAAAACTTTTTTTCAATTTTAATGATCGAATTTTAATTTAAGTTTCTTTTATATGATTTTTTCTTCGTTTGTTTGCTGAGGACGGCCCTTGGATATAGGGTCGAAATATTCATTTGAAAGTTGCGTTCCACTGTCTTGTATAAAAATTTCCCTGTTGTTCTACTTAGTGTTTATGATGGAAAGGCAATGTGGTCTTCGTCGCTATTTTCGTCTTTTTATTTCTTTTGAAAACCTATTTGACTAGAGATTGTTTTGGCAAAACAAGTAGATGTAAATCATATAAAAAATATAAAATAAAATATTTTACTTAAAAGTTTATGCAACAAGAAAATACTATGAGCAAAATCATTTTCAGGATTTGATACTATTTCCTTCTGGAGTTCCAATCACTAATTAGGGAGTAAAATAATTTTGTATATATTTAATTTCATAAAAGTGCGGTAATTTTCACTAATACCGTAGTCATGATTTCTTAAGGGGAGGGGGGAGGGGTACATAAGAACTAAGACGCATGTCAAAAAAAACTATATGCATTTTGTAATGTATTTAAAAGTCAAATAGAAATTTTGGGGAGGAAGGGGTTCCCCAGTTCCCCGGCCTTGCCTTAAACATAAGGAGAAACATAACGGCGGAATCTGTATATTTCAGCATATTTTAAATGGGAACTTCTTTCCTCCTTCTAACCGGTGTCCCCCCCCCCCCCGTAAAAATACTCCCCCACGGCTGGTTGGTCTCCAATCACTTTGACTTATAAAACAAGAAAAAGAGAAAAGTTTGTCAATTTCCCTAGAGGGCAAATGAGCAACCTAGACAATCAAATGTGACAAGACTATTCCGAGCAGCTAAGGTAAAGGGTATTGAAAAAAATGTCTGAAGTGATGATAAACGAAAATGAAGAACAAAGGCAGTTAGAATACTACCTTCAACGACAATTAAAACGAGTTAAAAAAAAGTGAAGAACAAAGAAAAATGCGGTTACAAGACATGCGACAATGAAGAGCAGAACGAACTAAAAAGTCAAAAATAAAAGTGAAGAAATTATGTTGGAGAACAACACCATCTCAATCTTCCACGCCACCAAAATTTGGCGGAAAACCCCTACAGACCTAAAAAGATGCCATAAACTACAACAGTGCTAATTACGTCAGTGGGACCCTTCAACGCTATATGTATTCCCAGTAGAGCCCTCCATTTTCTCGAGGAAAGAGCAACAAACAAACGTGATTCATTTGGAGGCTTCTACTTATAACGAGAATCAATATATACATGCCCGCCGCCAGCCAAGTGCCGGGACCTGGCCTTGAAATCGGCTACACAGTTTTTTTCTTCTTAAAACTGGCATATTGACATTTCTGGTAAAAAAAAAAACCGCCTAAATAGGTCACATCTTTAATGAAGAATTTGTATTCTTTCCAGGGTGGTTGTATCGAGCCTATGATGCTGCCATGACATCAAGAAAAGGTTCACATTATCTGCGGTTAGAAGACAAGAGTAGAGATGGGGGTTCTACTCCGACGCGAACACCATATATGGGCATAGAACCACGTGGTTTATGGACTTGTCAGTGAGAATTTGAAAAAACAGGAATTTTGTCACATTTATGGATGGTTTTTTATGGATTTGTCAGTGAGAATGAAAAAAACAGAAAGTTTGTCACATTTATGTCTGTTTTCATGGATGGTTATGTGTGTTGATTATTTGATGGTTTTATGGATTTTGTCAGTGAGAATGGAAAAACAGGAACTTTGACACTTCCTTCTTGTTGTTGTTCAAGCCAGATGTTACGAGTTTCCGGGAAACAGTATTTGTTATTGTTGTTTCCAAGCCAAATGTTACGAGTTCCCGGGAAACAGTTAATTAATGTCTGACAGATGACGTCAAGTTAATTAATGTCTTTGCATTTCCAAAGAGAATTGTCTAGGAGAAACAGTTAGATCACACATGATGTCATGATTGATTGATTGACACGGAAGGGGAATTAATTTGTTGTTCTAAAGAGAATTGATTCACGAAAGGGAAATTAATTTGTTGTTTCTAACAAGAGAATCGTTTCCGAGCAGACGTTTTGATCTTAGCGTGCGAAAAGGTTTCCAAATAATTTGAAATAAGCCAGCGCAGGGATGCCAAACAAATGGAACATGCTGAAATTCCGTTTAGGGATAATTTTGGTGAAACCGTTTTAGCTATTTTATGGAATTATTTCGGCGAAACAGCTAGAGACATTATAAAATATGATTTTAGAATAGATTTTGGAAGAGAATTTGAGTGTGGTCGTTATAATACACAAGTTTCAATTGGACAGTGTTGTGAGGTCCTCTACCCCAACCCCAAAGGTTCCGATCCCCCTACCACAACCCCGAAGGAAGCCAGCGGTCCTCAAAGGTTCTCTGGGCTTCCAAAGGACCCCCCCCGGACCCCCAAAGACCCTCACCCAGTCCCCAAAGGTCCCCAGGCACCCAAAGGGCCCCAGACCCTAAAAAGGCCATACCCGAGCCCCAAAGGTCCTCCCCGGTCCCCAAAGGTCCACCAGACCCCCAAAAGCCCTCCCCGGTCCCCAAAGGTCCACCAGAACCCCAAAAGCCCTCCCCCGGTCCCCAAAGGCCCTCCCCCGGTCCCCAAAGGCCCTCCCCGGGCTCCCAGGGCTCCCAAAGGGCCCCGATTACTCTACCCCAACCCAAAGGGCCCCGATTGCTCTACCCCAACCCCAAAGGCTTCTCATACCCCACCCCAACCCCGAAGGAAGCCCCCGGTCCTCAAAGGCCCCCAAGCTCTCAAAGGGCCACCGGAGCCCCCAAAGGCCCACCCAGACCCCCAAAAAGCCATCCCCGGGTCCCCCAAAGGCACATCGAGCTCCCGAAGGACCAACGGGATCCCAAAGGCCCTCCACCGGTCCCCAAATGTCCCCCAGGCCCTCAACTTCCCTCCCTGTGCCCCGAAGGAAGCCCCCCGGTCCCCAAAGGCCCCCCAAGCTCTCAAAGGGCCACCGGAGCCCCCAAAGGCACACCCAGACCCCCAAAGGCCATCCCCGGGCCCCCCAAAGGCCCATCGAGCTCCCGAAGGACCAACTTGATCCCAAAGGCCCTCCACCGGTCCCCAAATGTCCCCAAGCCCTCAACTGCCCTCCCTGTGCCCCAAAGGCCCTCCCTGTGCCCCAAGGCCCTCCCTGTGCCCCAAAGGCCCTCCCCCGGCCCCCCAAAGGCCCCAAGGTCTCAAAGGGCCTCCGGAGCCCCCAAAGGCCCACCCAGACCCCCAAAGGCAATCCCCGGGCCACCCGAAGGCCCTCCCCAGGCTTCCAAAGGCCCTCCCTGGTCCCCAAAGGTCCCCCAGGCTCCCAACTGGCCCCCCGGACCCCCAAAGGCCTTCCCCCGGCACCCAAAGGTCCACCGGACTCCCAAAGGACCAATCGGCGCTCAAGGGCCCCCAGACCCCCAACGGCTCTCCCCGGGCTCCCAAAGGACCACCCAGCCCATGCTTTAGTTTTAGTTAAAAGTATAGAATGTTTTAGCTTAGAGTCTTAACTTAGAGTTTTTGTTGAAGTTCTAGTTTAGTTTAATTTTAGTTAAGAGTTTGATGTTTTACCTTTGAATTTCAGTTGGATTTTTAGTTAGTTTAGTAGTTTGGTGTTTTAGCTTAGAGTCCTAGCTTAGAGTTTAAGTTAGAGTTGAAGTTTATTTTAGTATTAGTTAAGAGCTTAGAGTTTTTTAGCTTAGAGTCTTAGCTTAGAGTTTTTTTTGTTAGAGTTCTAGTTTAGTTTAATTTTAGTTAAGAGTTTGATGTTTTACCTTTGAGTTTCAGTTAGAGTTCTAGTTTAGTTTAGTTTTAGTTAAGAGTTTAGAGTTTTTAGCTAGAGTCATAGCTTAGAGTTTTTGTTGAAGTTCTAGTTTAGTTTAGTTTTAGTTAATAGTTTAGAGTTTTAGCTTAGAGTCTTAGCTTAGAGTTTTTTGTTGAAGTTCTAGCTTAGTTAAGAGTTTGATGTCTTACCTTTGAGTTTCAGTTAGAGTTCTAGTTTAGTTTAGTTTTAGTTAAGAGTTTAGAGTTTTTAGCTTAGAGTCATAGCTTAGAGTTTTTGTTGAAGTTCTAGTTTAGTTTAGTTTTAGTTAATAGTTTAGAGTTTTAGCTTAGAGTCTTAGCTTAGAGTTTTTTGTTGAAGTTCTAGCTTAGTTAAGAGTTTGATGTCTTACCTTTGAGTTTCAGTTAGAGTTCTAGTTTAGTTTAGTTTTAGTTAAGAGTTTAGAGTTTTAGCTTAGAGTCTTAGCTTAGAGTTTTTGTTGAAGTTCTAGTTTAGTTAAGTTTTAGTAAATAGTTTAGAGTTTTAGCTTAGAGTCTTAGCTTAGAGTTTTTGTTAGAGTTCTAGTTTAGTTTAATTTTATTTTAGAGTTTAGAGTTTTAGCTTAGTCCTAGCTTAGAGTTTTTTTTGTTAGAGTTCTAGTTTAGTCTAGTTTAGTTAAGAGTTTGATTTTTTTACCTTTGAGTTTCAGTTAGAGTTTTAGTTTAATTTTAGTTAGAGTTTGATGTAATACCTTTGAGTTTCAGTTAGAGTTCTAGTTTAGTTTAGTTATAGTTAAGAGTTTAGAGTTTTTAGCTTAGAGTCATAGCTTAGAGTTTTTGTTGAAGTTCTAGTTTAGTTTAGTTTTAGTTAATAGTTTAGAGTTTTAGCTTAGAGTCTTAGCTTAGAGTTTTTGTTAGAGTTCTAGTTTAGTTTAATTTTAGTTAAGAGTTTGATGTCTTACCTTTGAGTTTCAGTTAGAGTTCTAGTTTAGTTTAGTTTTAGTTAAGAGTTTAGAGTTTTTAGCTTAGAGTCTTAGCTTAGAGTTTTCGTTGAAGTTCTAGTTTAGTTTAGTTTTAGTAAATAGTTTAGAGTTTTAGCTTAGAGTCTTAGCTTAAAGTTTTTGTTGAAGTTCTAGTTTAGTTTAGTTTTAGTTAATAGCTTAGAGTTTTTGTTAGAGTTCTAGTTTAGTTTAATTTTATTTAAGAGTTTAGAGTTTTTTAGCTTAGAGTCTTAGCTTAGAGTTTGTGATAGAGTTCTAGTTTAGTTTACTTTTAGCTAAGACTTCAATGTTTTACCTTAGAGTCATAGCTTAGAGTTTTTGTTAGAGTTCTAGTTTAGTTTAATTTTAGTTAAGAGTTTAGAATTTTAGCTTAGAGTCGTAGCTTAGAGTTTTTGTTATAGTTCTAGTTTATTTTAGTTTTAGTTAAGAGTTTAGAATTTTAGCTTAGAGTCGTAGCTTAGAGTAGTTTTTGTTATAGTTCTAGTTTATTTTAGTTTTAGTTAGAGTTTAGAGTTTTTACCTTAGAGTCTTAGCCTAGAGTTTTAGATAGAGTTCTAGTTTAGTTTAGTTTTAGTTAAGAGTTTCGAGTTTTAGCTGAGTCTTAACTTAGAGTTTTTGTTAGAGTTCTAGTTTAGTTTAGTTTTAGTTTAGAGTTTTAGTTTAGACTTAGAGTTTCAATTAGAGTTCTAGTTTGGTTTAGTTAAAGTTACGAATTTAGAGTTTTAGCTTAGTGTCATAGCTTAGATTTTTACTTAAAGTGATAGTTTGGTTAAGTTTTAGTTAAGAGTTTCCAGTTTTAGCTGAGTCTTAGCTTAGAGTTTTTGTTAGAGTTCTTGTTTAGTTTAGTTTTAGTTAAGAGTTTAGAGTTATAGCTTAGAGTCTTAGTTTAGAGTTTTTGTTGAAGTTCTAGTTTAGTTTAGTTTTAGTTTAGAGTTTTAGCTAAGACCTAGAGTTTTTGTTAGAGTTCTAGTTTAGTTTAGTTAAGAGTTTAGAGTTTTACCTTAGAGTCTTAGCTTAAAGTTTTTGTTAGAGTTCTAATTTAGTTTAATTTTAGTTAAGAATTTGATGTTTTTACCTTTGAGTTTCAGTTAGAGTTCTAGTTTAGTTCACTTTTAGTTAAGAGTTTAGTGTTTTACCTTAGAGTCATAGCTTAGAGTTTTAGTTAGAGTTCTAGTTTAGTTTTAGTTAAGAGTTTAGAGTTTTACCTTAGAGTCTTAGCTTAGAGTTTTTGTTAGAGTTCTAGTTTAGTTTAATTTTAGTTAAGAATTTGATGTTTTACCTTTGAGTTTCAGTTAGAGTTCTAGTTTAGTTTAGTTAAGAGTTTGGTGTTTTAGCTTAGAGTCTTAGCATAGAGTTTTGGTTAGAGTTCTAGTTTATTTTAGTTTTAGTTATGAGTTTAGAGTTTTTAGCTTAGAGTCTTAGCGTAGAGTTTATGTTGAAGTTCTAGTTTAGTTTAGTTTTAGTTAATAGTTTAGAGTTTTAGCTTAGAGACTTAGCTTAGAGTTATAGTTTTAGTTTAGTTTTAGTTAAGAGCTTAGAGTTTTAGCTTAGAGTCTTAGCCTAGAGTTTGTGATAGAGTTCTAGTTTAGTTTAGTTTTAGCTAAGACTTCGATGTTTTACCTTAGAGTCATAGCTTAGAGTTTTAGTTAGAGTTCTAGTTTAGTTTAGTTTTAGTTAAGAGTTTAGAATTTTAGCTTAGAGTCTTAGCTTAGAGTTTTTTTGTTAGAGTTCTAGTTTATTTTAGTTTTAGTTAAGAGTTTAGAGTTTTTAGCTTAGAGTCTTAGCCTAGAGTTTTTGATAGAGTTCTAGTTTAGTTTAGTTTTAGTTAAGAGTTTGATGTTTTACCTTAGAGTCATAGCTTAGAGTTTTAGTTAGAGTTCTAGTTTAGTCTAGTTTTAGTTAAGAGTTTCGAGTTTTAGCTGAGTCTTAACTTAGAGTTTTTGTTAGAGTTCTAGTTTAGTTTAGTTTTAGTTTAGAGTTTTAGTTTAGACTTAGAGTTTCAATTAGAGTTCTAGTTTGGTTTAGTTAAAGTTATGAATTTAGAGTTTTAGCTTAGTGTCATAGCTTAGATTTTTACTTAAAGTGATAGTTTGGTTAAGTTTTAGTTAAGAGTTTCGAGTTTTAGCTGAGTCTTAGCTTAGAGTTTTTGTTAGAGTCCTAGTTTAGTTTAGTTTTAGTTAAGAGTTTAGAGTTTTAGCTTAGAGTCTTAGTTTAGAGTTTTTGTTGAAGTTCTAGTTTAGTTTAGTTTTAGTTTAGAGTTTTAGCTAAGACTTAGAGTTTTTGTTAGCGTTCTAGTTTAGTTTTAGTTAAGAGTTTAGAGTTTTACCTTAGAGTCTTAGCTTAAAGTTTTTGTTAGAGTTCTAGTTTAGTTTAATTTTAGTTAAGAATTTGATGTTTTACCTTTGAGTTTCAGTTAGAGTTCTAGTTTAGTTTACTTTTAGTTAAGAGTTTAGTGTTTTACCTTAGACTCATAGCTTAGAGTTTTAGTTAGAGTTCTAGTTTAGTTTAGTTTTAGTTAAGAGTTTAGAGTTTTACCTTAGAGTCTTAGCTTAGAGTTTTTTTGTTAGAGTTCTAGTTTAGTTCAATTTAGTTAAGAATTTGATGTTTTACCTTTGAGTTTCAGTTAGGGTTCTAGTTTAGTTTACTTTTAGTTAAGAGTTTAGTGTTTTACCCTAGAGTCTTAGCTTAGAGTTTTAGTTAGAGTTCTAGTTTAGTTTAGTTTTAGTTAAGAGTTTAGAATTTTAGCTTAGAGTCATAGCTTAGAGTTTTTGTTAGAGTTCTAGTTTATTTTAGTTTTAGTTAAGAGTTTAGAGTTTTTAGCTTAGAGTCTTAGCTTAGAGTTTTTGTTGAAGTTCTAGTTTAGTTTAGTTTTAGTTAATAGTTTAGAGTCTTAGCTTAGAGTTTTTGTTAGAGTTGAAGTTTAGTTTAGTAATAGTTAAGAGTTTAGAGTTTTTTGCTTAGAATCTTAGCTTAGAGTTTTTGTTAGAGTTGAAGTTTAGTTTAGTAATAGTTAAGAGTTTAGAGTTTTAGCTTAGAGTCTTAGCTTAGAGGTATAGTTAGAGTTAAAGTTTAGTTTAGTTAAAGTTAAGAATTTAGAGTTTTAGCTTAGTGTCATAGCTTAGATTTTTACTTAAAGTTCTAGTTTGGTTAAGTTTTAGTTAAGTGTTTAGAGTTTTAGCTGAGTCGTAGCTTAGAGTTTTTGTTAGAGTTCTAGTTTAGTTTAGTTTTAGTTAAGAGTTTAGAGTTTTACCTTAGAGTCTTAGCTTAGAGTTTTTGTTAGATTTGAAGTTTAGTTTAGTTATAATTAAGAATTTAGAGTTTTTAGCTTAGAGTCGTAGTTTAGAGTTTTTGTTGGAGTTCTAGTTTAGTTTAGTTAAGAGTTTAGAGTTTTATCATAGAGTCATAGCTTAGAGTTTTTGTTGAAGTTGAAGTTTAGTTTAGTCACAGTTAAGAATTTAGAGTTTTTAGCTTAGAGTCTTAGCTTAGAGTTTTACTTAGAGTTCTAGTTTAGTTTAGTTTTAGTTAAGAGTTTAGAGTTATATCTTAGAGTCTTAGCTCAGAGTTTTTGTTGAAGTTCTAGTTTAGTTTAGTTAAGAGTTTAGAGTTCTACCTTAGAGTTTTAGCTTAGAGTTTTACTTAGAGTTGAAGTTTATTTTAGTTATAGTTAAGGGTTTAGAGTTTTAGCTTGGAGTCTTAGATTAGAGTTTTAGTTAGAGTTCTAGCTTAGTTTAGTTTTAGTTAAGAGTTTAGAGTTTTACCTTAAAGTCTTAGCTTAGAGTCTTAGTTAGAGTTCTAGTTTAGTTTAGTTTTAGTTAAGAGTTTTAAGTTTTACCTTAAAGTCTTAGATTAGAGTTTTAGTTAGGGTTGAATTTTCGTTTAGTTTAGTTATAGTTAAGAGTTTATAGTTTTAGCTTAGAGTCGTAGCTTGGAGTTTTAGTTAGAGTTATTGTTTAGTTTAGTTTTAGTTAAGAGTTATAGCTTAGAGGTTTTTAGCCTAGAATCTTAGCTTAGAGATTTAGTTAGAGTTGAAGTTTAGTCTAAACTAGCATAACCACAAAATTCCACAATATTGCATAGAAATACCAAAACCATAGGTTAGGTTAGGTTAGAGGTTAGGTTTCTCCACGTTTAAGTTAGAGGTTAGGTTTCTCCACGTTTAAGTTAGGTTAGATTAGGTTAGCTTATCATGAGCACTCAAGATAATCTAACTTAATCTAACTGGTACAAAGTCGACATGGGGGGTTAGATAGCTTTTTGCACCGCGGGACCCGGGAAGCACCGGTGGGCCCGGGAAGAACCGCGGGAAGCGCTGCGAGATTAGGTTAGGTTAAGTCAGGTTAGGTAAGTTAGGTTAGGTTAGATTAAATTAGGTTAGGTTAAGTTAGGTTAGGCTAGGTTAGCCTACGTACGCGCGCGTACGTAGGCTAACCTAGCCTAACCTAACTTAACCTAACCTAATTTAATCTAACCTAACCTAACTTACCTAACCTGACTTAACCTAACCTAATCTCGCAGCGCTTCCCGCGGTTCTTCCCGGGCCCACCGGTGCTTCCGGGTCCCGCGGTGCAAAAAGCTATCTAACCCCCCATGTCGACTTTGTACCAGTTAGATTAGGTTAGATTATCTTGAGTGCTCATGATAAGCTAACCTAATCTAACCTAACTTAAACGTGGAGAAACCTAACCTCTAACTTAAACGTGGAGAAACCTAACCTCTAACCTAACCTAACCTATGGTTTTGGTATTTCTATGCAATATTGTGGAATTTTGTGGTTATGCTAGTTTAGACTAAACTTCAACTCTAACTAAATCTCTAAGCTAAGATTCTAGGCTAAACCTCTAAGCTATAACTCTTAACTAAAACTAAACTAAACAATAACTCTAAGTAAAACTCCAAGCTACGACTCTAAGCTAAAACTATAAACTCTTAACTATAACTAAACTAAACGAAAATTCAACCCTAACTAAAACTCTAATCTAAGACTTTAAGGTAAAACTTAAAACTCTTAACTAAAACTAAACTAAACTAGAACTCTAACTAAAACTCTAAGCTAAGACTTTAAGGTAAAACTCTAAACTCTTAACTAAAACTAAACTAAGCTAGAACTCTAACTAAAACTCTAATCTAAGACTCCAAGCTAAAACTCTAAACCCTTAACTATAACTAAAATAAACTTCAACTCTAAGTAAAACTCTAAGCTAAAACTCTAAGGTAGAACTCTAAACTCTTAACTAAACTAAACTAGAACTTCAACAAAAAACTCTGAGCTAAGACTCTAAGATATAACTCTAAACTCTTAACTAAAACTAAACTAAACTAGAACTCTAAGTAAAACTCTAAGCTAAGACTCTAAGCTAAAAACTCTAAATTCTTAACTGTGACTAAACTAAACTTCAACTTCAACAAAAACTCTAAGCTATGACTCTATGATAAAACTCTAAACTCTTAACTAAACTAAACTAGAACTCCAAAAAAAAAAACTCTAAACTACGACTCTAAGCTAAAAACTCTAAATTCTTAATTATAACTAAACTAAACTTCAAATCTAACAAAAAAACTCTAAGCTAAGACTCTAAGGTAAAACTCTAAACTCTTAACTAAAACTAAACTAAACTAGAACTCTAACAAAAACTCTAAGCTACGACTCAGCTAAAACTCTAAACACTTAACTAAAACTTAACCAAACTAGAACTTTAAGTAAAAATCTAAGCTATGACACTAAGCTAAAACTCTAAATTCTTAACTTTAACTAAACTAAACTTTAACTCTAACTATAACTCTAAGCTAAGACTCTAAGCTAAAACTCTAAACTCTTAACTATTACTAAACTAAACTTCAACTCTAACAAAAACTCTAAGCTAAGATTCTAAGCAAAAAAACTCTAAACTCTTAACTATTACTAAACTAAACTTCAACTCTAACAAAAACTCTAAGCTAAGACTCTAAACTATTAACTAAAACTAAACTAAACTAGAACTTCAACAAAAACTCTAAGCTAAGACTCTAAGCTAAAAACTCTAAACTCTTAACTAAAACTAAAATAAACTAGAACTCTAACAAAAACTCTAAGCTATGACTCTAAGCTAAAATTCTAAACTCTTAACTAAAACTAAACTAAACTAGAACTCTAACTAAAACTCTAAGCTAAGACTCTAGGGTAAAACACTAAACTCTTAACTAAAAGTAAACTAAACTAGAACCCTAACTGAAACTCAAAGGTAAAACATCAAATTCTTAACTAAATTGAACTAAACTAGAACTCTAACAAAAAAACTCTAAGCTAAGACTCTAAGGTTAAAACTCTAAACTCTTAACTAAAACTAAACTAAACTAGAACTCTAACTAAAACTCTAAGCTATGAGTCTAAGGTAAAACACTAAACTCTTAACTAAAAGTAAACTAAACTAGAACTCTAACTGAAACTCAAAGGTAAAACATCAAATTCTTAACTAAAATTAAACTAAACTAGAACTCTAACAAAAACTTTAAGCTAAGACTCTAAGGTAAAACTCTAAACTCTTAACTAAAACTAAACTAGAACGCTAACAAAAACTCTAAGTCTTAGCTAAAACTCTAAACTAAAACTAAACTAAACTAGAACTTCAACAAAAACTCTAAACTAAGACTCTAAGCTAAAACTCTAAACTCTTAACTAAAACTAAACTAAACTAGGACTCTAACAAAAACTCTAAGCTAAGACTCAGCTAAAACTCGAAACTCTTAACTAAAACTTAACCAAACTATCACTTTAAGTAAAAATCTAAGCTATGACACTAAGCTAAAACTCTAAATTCATAACTTTAACTAAACCAAACTAGAACTCTAATTGAAACTCTAAGTCTAAACTAAAACTCTAAACTAAAACTAAACTAAACTAGAACTCTAACAAAAACTCTAAGTTAAGACTCAGCTAAAACTCGAAACTCTTAACTAAAACTAGACTAAACTAGAACTCTAACTAAAACTCTAAGCTATGACTCTAAGGTAAAACATCAAAACTTAACTAAAACTAAACTAAACTAGAACTCTATCAAAAACTCTAGGCTAAGACTCTAAGCTAAAAAACTCTAAACTCTTAACTAAAACTAAAATAAACTAGAACTCTAACAAAAAACTCTAAGCTAAGACTCTAAGCTAAAATTCTAAACTCTTAACTAAAACTAAACTAAACTAGAACTCTAACTAAAACTCTAAGCTATGACTCTAAGGTAAAACATCGAAGTCTTAGCTAAAACTAAACTAAACTAGAACTCTATCACAAACTCTAAGCTAAGACTCTAAGCTAAAACTCTAAGCTCTTAACTAAAACTAAACTAAAACTATAACTCTAAGCTAAGTCTCTAAGCTAAAACTCTAAACTATTAACTAAAACTAAACTAAACTAGAACTTCAACATAAACTCTACGCTAAGACTCTAAGCTAAAAACTCTAAACTCATAACTAAAACTAAAATAAACTAGAACTCTAACCAAAACTCTATGCTAAGACTCTAAGCTAAAACACCAAACTCTTAACTAAACTAAACTAGAACTCTAACTGAAACTCAAAGGTAAAACATCAAATTCTTAACTAAAATTAAACTAAACTAGAACTCTAACAAAAACTCTAAGCTAAGACTCTAAGGTAAAACTCTAAACTCTTAACTAAAACGAAACTAGAACTCTAACTAAAACTCTAAGCTATGACTCTAAGGTAAAACACTAAACTCTTAACTAAAAGTAAACTAAACTAGAACTCTAACTGAAACTCAAAGGTAAAAACATCAAATTCTTAACTAAAATTAAACTAAATTAGAACTCTAACAAAAACTTTAAGCTAAGACTCTAAGGTAAAACTCTAAACTCTTAACTAAAACTAAACTAGAACTCTAACAAAAACTCTAAGTCTTAGCTAAAACTCTAAACTAAAACTAAACTAAACTAGAACTTCAACAAAAACTAAACTAAGACTCTAAGCTATAACTCTAAACTCTTAACTAAAACTAAACTAAACAAGAACTCTAACAAAAAACTCTAAGCTAAGACTCAGCTAAAACTGGAAACTCTTAACTAAAACTTAACCAAACTATCACTTTAAGTAAAAATCTAAGCTATGACACTAAGCTAAAACTCTAAATTCGTAACTTTAACTAAACCAAACTAGAACTCTAATTGAAACTCTAAGTCTAAACTAAAACTCTAAACTAAAACTAAACTAAACTAGAACTCTAACAAAAACTCTAAGTTAAGACTCAGCTAAAACTCGAAACTCTTAACTAAAACTAAACTAAACTAGAACTCTAACAAAAACTCTAAGCTATGACTCTAAGCTAAAAACATCAAACTCTTAACTAAAACTAAATAAACTAGAACTCTAACAAAAACTCTAAGCTAAGACTCTAAGCTAAAAACTCTAAACTCTTAACTAAAACTAAAATAAACTAGAACTATAACAAAACTCTAAGCTACGACTCTAAGCTAAAATTCTAAACTCTTAACTAAAATTAAACTAAACTAGAACTCTAACAAAAACTCTAAGCTATGACTCTAAGGTAAAACATTGAAGTCTTAGCTAAAAGTAAACTAAACTAGAACTCTATCACAAACTCTAAGCTAAGACTCTAAGCTAAAAAACTCTAAACTCTTAAATAAAATTAAACTAAACTAGAACTCTAACAAAAACTCTAAGCTATTAACTAAAACTAAACTAAACTAGAACTTCAACAAAAACTTTAAGCTAAGACTCTAAGCTAAAACTCTAAACTATTTACTAAAACTAAACTAAACTAGAACTTCAACAAAAACTCTAAGCTAAGACTCTAAGCTAAAAACTCTAAACTCTTAACTAAAACTAAACTAAACTAGAACTCTAACTGAAACTCAAAGGTAAGACATCAAACTCTTAACTAAAATTAAACTAAACTAGAACTCTAACAAAACTCTAAGCTAAGACTCTAAGCTAAAACTCTAAACTATTAACTAAAACTAAACTAAACTAGAACTTCAACAAAAACTCTAAGCTATGACTCTAAGCTAAAAACTCTAAACTCTTAACTATAACTAAACTAAACTAGAACTCTAACTGAAACTCAAAGGTATTACATCAAACTCTTAACTAAAATTAAACTAAAACTCTAACTGAAACTCAAAGGTAAAAAAAATCAAACTCTTAACTAAAATTAGACTAAACTAGTTCTCTAACAAAAAAACTCTAAGCTAGGACTAAGCTAAAACTCTAAACTCTAAAATAAAATTAAACTAAACTAGAACTCTAACAAAAACTCTAAGCTAAGACTCTAAGCTAAAACTCTAAACTATTTACTAAAACTTAACTAAACTAGAACTTCAACAAAAACTCTAAGCTAAGACTCTAAGCTAAAACTCTAAACTCTTAACTAAAACTAAACTAAACTAGAACTCTAACTGAAACTCAAAGGTAAGACATCAAACTCTTAACTAAGCTAGAACTTCAACAAAAAACTCTAAGCTAAGACTCTAAGCTAAAACTCTAAACTATTAACTAAAACTAAACTAAACTAGAACTTCAACAAAAACTCTAAGCTATGACTCTAAGCTAAAAACTCTAAACTCTTAACTAAAACTAAACTAAACTAGAACTCTAACTGAAACTCAAAGGTAAGACATCAAACTCTTAACTAAGCTAGAACTTCAACAAAAAACTCTAAGCTAAGACTCTAAGCTAAAACTCTAAACTATTAACTAAAACTAAACTAAACTAGAACTTCAACAAAAACTCTAAGCTATGACTCTAAGCTAAAAACTAAAAACTCTAAACTCTAACTGAAACTCAAAGGTAAAACATCAAACTCTTAACTAAAATTAAACTAAACTAGAACTCTAACAAAAAAAAACTCTAAGCTAAGACTCTAAGCTAAAAACTCTAAGCTCTTAACTAATACTAAAATAAACTTCAACTCTAACTTAAACTCTAAGCTAGGACTCTAAGCTAAAACACCAAACTACTAAACTAACTAAAAATCCAACTGAAATTCAAAGGTAAAACATCAAACTCTTAACTAAAATTAAACTAAACTAGAACTTCAACAAAAACTCTAAGTTAAGACTCTAAGCTAAAACATTCTATACTTTTAACTAAAACTAAAGCACGGGCTGGGTGGTCCTTTGGGAGCCCGGGGAGAGCCGTTGGGGGTCTGGGGGCCCTTGAGCGCCGATTGGTCCTTTGGGAGTCCGGTGGACCTTTGGGTGCCGGGGGAAGGCCTTTGGGGGTCCGGGGGGCCAGTTGGGAGCCTGGGGGACCTTTGGGGACCAAGGGAGGGCCTTTGGAAGCCTGGGGAGGGCCTTCGGGTGGCCCGGGGATTGCCTTTGGGGGTCTGGGTGGGCCTTTGGGGGCTCCGGAGGCCCTTTGAGACCTTGGGGGCCTTTGGGGGGCCGGGGGAGGGCCTTTGGGGCACAGGGAGGGCCTTTGGGGCACAGGGAGGGCCTTTGGGGCACAGGGAGGGCAGTTGAGGGCTTGGGGGACATTTGGGGACCGGTGGAGGGCCTTTGGGATCAAGTTGGTCCTTCGGGAGCTCGATGGGCCTTTGGGGGGCCCGGGGATGGCCTTTGGGGGTCTGGGTGTGCCTTTGGGGGCTCCGGTGGCCCTTTGAGAGCTTGGGGGGCCTTTGGGGACCGGGGGGCTTCCTTCGGGGCACAGGGAGGGCAGTTGAGGGCCTGGGGGACATTTGGGGACCGGTGGAGGGCCTTTGGGATCCCGTTGGTCCTTCGGGAGCTCGATGTGCCTTTGGGGGACCCGGGGATGGCCTTTTGGGGGTCTGGGTGGGCCTTTGGGGGCTCCGGTGGCCCTTTGAGAGCTTGGGGGGCCTTTGAGGACCGGGGGCTTCCTTCGGGGTTGGGGTGGGGTATGAGAAACCTTTGGGGTTGGGGTAGAGCAATCGGGGCCCTTTGGGTTGGGGTAGAGTAATCGGGGCCCTTTGGGAGCCCTGGGAGCCCGGGGAGGGCCTTTGGGGACCGGGGGAGGGCCTTTGGGGACCGGGGGAGGGCTTTTGGGGTTCTGGTGGACCTTTGGGGACCGGGGAGGGCTTTTGGGGGTCTGGTGGACCTTTGGGGACCGGGGAGGACCTTTGGGGCTCGGGTATGGCCTTTTTAGGGTCTGGGGCCCTTTGGGTGCCTGGGGACCTTTAGGGACTGGGTGAGGGTCTTTGGGGGTCCGGGGGGGTCCTTTGGAAGCCCAGAGAACCTTTGAGGACCGCTGGCTTCCTTCGGGGTTGTGGTAGGGGGATCGGAACCTTTGGGGTTGGGGTAGAGGACCTCAACAACACTGTCCAATTGAAACTGTGTATTATAACGACCACACTCAAATTCTCTTCCAAAATCTATTCTAAAATCATATTTTATAATGTCTCTAGCTGTTTCGCCGAAATAATTCCATAAAATAGCTAAAACGGTTTCACCAAAATTATCCCTAAACGGAATTTCAGCATGTTCCATTTGTTTGGCATCCCTGCGCTGGCTTATTTCAAATTATTTGGAAACCTTTTCGCACGCTAAGATCAAAACGTCTGCTCGGAAACGATTCTCTTGTTAGAAACAACAAATTAATTTCCCTTTCGTGAATCAATTCTCTTTAGAACAACAAATTAATTCCCCTTTCGTGTCAATCAATCAATCATGACATCATGTGTGATCTAACTGTTTCTCCTAGACAATTCTCTTTGGAAATGCAAAGACATTAATTAACTTGACGTCATCTGTCAGACATTAATTAACTGTTTCCCGGGAACTCGTAACATTTGGCTTGGAAACAACAATAACAAATACTGTTTCCCGGAAACTCGTAACATCTGGCTTGAACAACAACAAGAAGGAAGTGTCAAAGTTCCTGTTTTTCCATTCTCACTGACAAAATCCATAAAACCATCAAATAATCAACACACATAACCATCCATGAAAACAGACATAAATGTGACAAACTTTCTGTTTTTTTCATTCTCACTGACAAAATCCATAAAACCATCCATAAATGTGACAAAATTCCTGTTTTTCAAATTCTCACTGACAAAGTCCATAAACCACGTGGTTCTATGCCCATATATGGTGTTCGCGTCGGAGTAGAACCCCCATCTCTACTGACAAGCGACAACAAGAATCAATAAATACATGTCTGCCGTGTAGCTGTGCCTGGGCCCGCCCATGATATCAAGAAGAGGCTCATATTGCCTGCGGTTACAAGACAAGTGACAATGAGAATCAATATATTCAAGCAACTCCGCGCAACCGTGCCATGTTCCAGACTCGAAATTGGCCACAAAGTTTTTTTTCTTAAAACTAGCTTATAATCATTTCTCGCCAAAAAACGATCTAAATATGTCACAGCTTTAAGGAAGAATATGTGTTTTTGGCAGGGTAGTTGTATCGAACGTATGGTGATGCCATGGTATCAAGAAGAGGTTCACATTGTCTGTGGCTAAAAGACAAGTGACAACACAAATCAATGTACACAAGCCTGACAAGAAACCGAATGAACTAGATAGTTTGAGGTAGGATCAGCTGAAACCATGGCCTTCAAGATATTCAAAAAGAGTGGGCGATTGTCTTCTTTTCAGATGTGATTTTAAAATAGTTCAACTCTACCTTGAATGCCATGTAACGCCTGTGTATGAGACTATAAGTTTTGACAAGCTGGTCGTCTTTTTTGGAATTGTTGGAACTGTAAAAAAAACATCTAAGTAAATCCACTTTGAATCTGGTTCGTTTTTATATTTATGATTAATGGAAAAGGAAAAATGATTAATAGAAAAATACTTCTAACAGAATTAAAGAGTAAAGATGAAAGTTTAACCACACAAAAAAACTATTGCTTACAGATTATGCAAGGCGTACACTGCTTGGCATAACCCACTTATCACCAGTTGATAAGGCTAATGTATTGAATACCCACTTTGCCTCTGCCTTCACCATCCAATCTTGCTAGCTAGGTGACTTGTGAGGCTTATGGGTCGAAAGTTTTCGCAGTCATTTTTAGGGACTTTCTTGTGCAGGGGCTCAATGATCGCCTTCACCCATGTTTTTGGGAAATGGTCTATCCACCACTCGGCAACAATTACTTTATCTAGTACAATCCTCTAGCAGAGGGGACCCAACTTTGAGCAGTTCGGCTGGGATACCATCAGGGCCTGGAACTCTATTGTTCTTTGACTGCGAATGGCCCTCTTTTGCCTCACTTAGTAAATGCAGGAGGTCTGGCGTCGCCTTCCCGTTTTGAATTTTCTGATATCAATGGGGGGGTTTCAGGTAAGTAGCGGATTTTTCTCTTCGAAGCGGCTTTTCAATCTTTCTTCAATAACCTCGCTGTCGCTCAGGGGCCTAACGGAATTGACATCATCTAATATCTATGGAATTCTAAAACTAACACTTCACGGAAAACACAAAAACTGACCTCCCAAAAACTAGGTCATTTTTAGGGAGCTTAAAATTCCATAACTAGTCTTCAGAAAATAAAAATTAATTTACAAGTCTTTCATTAGTCTTTCATCAACCGTGTTATGCATTCCTTTTAGCATAAAGTTATAATCCTCTAAAAAATTTTAGCCAAGCTCAATTTTAGCCAAATGATATTGGCTCATTCTATAGATATTGGAAAATATAAGGAGTAAGTTTGAGCCTAGGTTGTAGATACATGTTGCGTATTCTGTGAAGGAATTTTGTTATTTCGTTTTCAGGTTCAACTTAGTTCTTTACTTTCGAAAGAAAAAAATTTTTCTCTAATTAACATTCCGTTGTTTTAAATTTTGCTAGCCGCATGCCATAAACCATACAAACTGTTGCTAATAATTAGAAAGTTAATAGCTAATAAATAGAAAGTTAAGCTAATAATTTTCATTTTATAATAGAAAAAGGATGGAAGGACAGTCTATAGCATTTGCCCTTGAAGAGATAAAAAAAGGCAGTGTTCGAAATCCCTAGCTTGTCGAAGAGTATCGATGACGTTAAGCTAAGCCTAGCAAGTATTGAAGCTAAAATGAAAGAGTTTAACGTTAAAATTAACCATTCTAATGTTGCTCCTTACTTTCAGCTGAAAAAAATTGTTTTTTTTTATTTAATTTCTGATTTTTTTTTTTAATAATGCTGTGAAATCCGGCTCACCCTCTATGAAGAGTTTCCTTCCCCCTTGAAAAATTTCTCCATGGAAAGATCCTCCCACGTAACCTTTCCCCCTCCACCAGAAAAATCCCCACCTGAAAACGTCTGCATACTTCCCAATAACCAATAATATACAATGCAATGGGCAAAGTTCATAACTTGCAACCCTGCCCTTGGGGAATGTGGGAGGTTAAGTCATCCTCAAAGACGTAGTTATTACACTTTTCGACTATGCTGAAAAAATGGCTATCTCAAAATTTTGTTCGGGTGACTTTGCGGGAAAATTAGCGTGGAGGGGGGGCTAGCTGCCTTCCAATATTTTTGGTCACTTAAAAAGGCACTAGAACTCTTGATTTCCGATCAAATGAGCCCCCTCACGATCTTCTACGATCACTGTTCAATACGGTCAGCCCTGGGAAAAACAAACAAACAAATAAACACGCATCCGTGATCTTCCTTCTGGCAAAAAATGCAAAATTCCGCATTTTGTACATAGGAGCTTGAACACTGCAGTTCTCTGGTATGCTGAATTTGATGGTAGTTATTTTCAAAAATTTGGCAAATTTTCTCAGGCTCGTAACTTTTGATAGGTCCCACTAAATTTGGTGAATTTTACATATTTTGAATAAAACATCAAAATCCGATTCTTTTGATGTATCTATTGTTATCTAGACTCTGTTTCTTAGGCTTTCGGTTCCAATTGAGCCACATCGCTCCTTACTTACAGTTCGTTACCACGAAATATGGTGCCTTTCGATTCTACCATCGTGAATAGATTCACCTTTTGTCTATTTTTTATCTTTAGAGGGTTATAATGCACGGATAAGCAATGCAAGTTATCATCTTTCTTTTCCAGCGATTACCATCATTTCCAGGAGAGAACTCCGCCTCTTCCAGAAGATCAGCCAATAGGAAGTCAAGATTATGTTTTTAGAATTTTACAACTAATAACTGTGTTAGTTTAGAATTCTTGGTGTTTCAAATGGTTGTGTTTACCAAACAGTTGGTCTGGTTTACTCCAAGTGATTAGCTTGTTTGAGTTCTTTGAAATCACTGCTAAGGAGTGAGTTTTGGCAAGAATTTAGCAACAACATTTTTAGTAAGGGTGTTCTTATTTTGAAATTGATTCTCAAGGTTGGAGTAAGTTATTTGTCGTTCAAAAATGTAATTACCGACTGAGTAAAATCGAAGATAATAACCTATTGCCATTAATCTTAAATTAAAATAAAAAATTCTTCTTCAGTTGAATCCTTCTTAATCAATGAAATTCTCAATCAATGGAATTTAATTTAGCTTTAGTTCAGATGATAAGTAAGGAAAATCAAATCAAAAGCAGGCTCTTAATCAAATCGTCCATGTTACTGATAAAAAGATTATCAAAATACAGTAAGAGGTATCACAAGATCAAGATTTTATTCAAACGTCTCATGGAAATGAATTATGGCTAAAGAGCGACCTTTGTCGACAGTAACTGAGCCTCCAAGAACCAAATTTTGAATCCAATACATCCAAAAATAACATAATTGCTTTCCTAATTCAAAATACATAAAATTAAGTCTACAGCTGCCTATCATAGTTTATTATTGTCAAATTCGCGTATTTCTGAAAAAAAAAAAAAAAAATCCAAAAAATCCAAATATTAGAGAGCCTTAGAATTAAATTTTCTTCAAAATGAAAAAAATACCATTTTTCTTGAAACTAACAGTTATGAACGCTTGTTTTTGTTTTTCAGGGCAACCATTCAAGCCAAAGGGTGTAAAAAGGGTGTACATGGGGGGAGTATTGTTCAAATAGAAGTTTGTGTTCTAATGCCCTTTCTATTAGTAAGAAAAGAGAGTTTGTTACATTAAAGGACCGTAAAAAGGACCATTAAAGGAGCCATTTTGACCCGAAACATATAAATTCTTGGTCAGAAGTGAAAGTCCTAAAGTCGCAAGTCCAAAAGTGAAGACATAATAAGACTTCCAAGCGCATAATTCTATGCGACGGTTCAGTTCGCTCAGACGCTTCTCTGCAATCTATACTATAGACACTGTTGTTTTCGTTTCAAATAAATTAGAAATGGTCAGTAATTATTCTATTGGTATCAGTCGCCACCGTTTACTGTTAGAGAAAAAGACCTGCTCCATAAATCCCATCCCAAGTGGCTTTTTATTTATGTCATAATTCTATACAAAATAATTCCATACCAATACATAATTCTATACAAAAAAAGACCTTCTCCATGAATCCCATCCCAAGTGGCTTTTTAGTTATGTCACAATTCTATACCTTTGCCGTTCTAGCGGGACCTATTTGGGGTAAGAGTTCCCATTGTTAGGATTTTTTTTAACAAAAGAGCATAGCTGGAGTAAAGAGAACTAGAGAAAACCCAACAAGTAATCCACTTTGCGATTAGTACATGATATGGTTCATTCACATTATGCCATAAAACCTTTGACGTAATTATTTTATTTGACGTAATTATTGAAGTTGAAAACCAGAAAAATTACAATTGATAACCCGTAAATGCCGAAACGCAGATATTTTGGACCAAGTTTGCATGCTGTGTACGTTTATGCCAGCCAAAAAAAAAAAAAAAAAAAAAAAAAAAAAAAAAAAAAAAAAAAAAAAAAAAAAAAAAACTAAAGAACGATGTCAAAAATTAGCTCCTTCCATCTGTTGTTCGTGTTCAATGTCCTTGTCATATGTTGACGTCATTCTCGCGTCTGAAACATACAAGTCGAATTACGCATTATACGGGTTACGCATATATTTCTAAAGGAAGGATATTATTCCAGTGAAATATTCAAATTCCACAGCGATCGAATAATTCATGCTCTTACTTTTAAGTTTCCAAGTTAAATTTTGTCGCATGAAAAGACCTCGTAATCCTACAATTTTTAATTTTTCTTACTAGGGTTAAAAAAAAGTAGCATGCGTTTGCCAAATTGTGTTGAACCTTTTGAAGACTAATTTTTGACTAAAATTGAAGACTAATTTGAAGACTAAATACATGAATTTTTTTTAATGAGAGTGAACTTTGGATTTCAAAACTTAACTCTTGGTGTTTCAGCAGACGATGTGTATTTTGAGGGTTTTTTCCTTTTTTTTTATCTGTCAAAACATCAACAATAACACAACCCATAGATAACATCACTAGGCAAATCATGGTTTACAAGTAAGCTAAATAGATTTATTGTCAGTAAATATTAGGAATAATTGCTTGTCCTTTATGCTTAAGAATTAAAAAGTTAAATTTACTTTAGAACTCGGACATAATTAGAATATTCATCCAATCAAAGTTTCTGATGAACAGTTTTTTTTGTGTTTTAAAAGTTTAGCATTAGGTTTTACAAATAGAATTTTGAAGTGTTAGCGTGGGGCATTATTGTTTTATACGAATTGAAAATCGGTGCAATTTTCGATATTCTACGGTTCTCTCTAAAATCGGGTCTTGGGTACTCGGAATGTCTCTTTGGAATCTGATTCTGGGATCGGGGTTGCGTTTACTCAACTCGGGACCCACAAATTCCCCAAGTGTAAATTTCCCCTGGAAAGTTCACCCGCCAGGAGCTTCTCCTCACAGTAAAAATTCTCCCCGTTGAAAATCCTACCAGCAGAAAATCTCTCTCTCCCAAATAACTGTATGCATACTTCCCAATAACAAATACTATACGTAAACAATGGGCAAATTTTATACTTAAAAACCTCTCCCCAGGGGCTGTTGGGGTATATTATCTCCAAAGACAATTTTCGGGCCTTTTAACTAGACTGAACAAAATGGCTACCTCAAAATTTTGATTGGACGGCTCTCAGGAAAAAAGGGGGTCGGATGGGGGCTAGTTGCCCTCCAATCTTTTTGGTTACTTAAGAAGGACACATTAGAACTTTTGTTTTCCGTTGAAATGGGCCTTTCCCGATATTTCATGACTGATGCGATCACCCTAGGGGAAAAAAAAAAAAAAAACACGCATCCGTGATTTTTTTTGCCGATGGGAGCTTGAAACGTCTTCAATAGGGTTCTCAGGTATATTTAATGTAATGATGTGAATTTCATTAAGATCCCTTGGATTTTGGGAGGTGTTTCCCCCCTTTTTCGGAAATCAGGCAAATTTTCTCAGGCTTGTAGCTTTTGATGGGTAACACTAAACTAACGAATCTTATATTTTTGGAATCAGCATACCAAGCCAATTCTTTGATATATCTATTGATATCAAAATTCCCATTTTTAGAGTTTCGGTTGCTATTGAGCCGCGTCACTCCTTCCTTACAGTTCCTTACCACGAACTGTTTGATTTGTCTCAGAAAAAAATGGAGCCCAATCTTTGCTGTCCCATATAGATACAACCAATCTTAACAATATTTTTGTTTTAATTCATGGCTACCTAGCCCGTAACTTACATACCCCGTAACTTAAAAACCTACCAGAGACACAGGCAAACAATTTTTGGCCCATTTCAGAGAGTCACAAACTAGTATAGCCGAAGTTAATTTCAATTTTGTTGTTCTGTATGGGGGGTCACCTTGACAAGAAACTCATGAACGTTATTTAAGAGTTGATTGGATGAATATAAGGCCTCGTTTTTGTGCATCGCATTTTTTTGGTTTTTGGTTTAGAATGATCCAAAACATACTAAGTCAAGTAACTGAATTGAAAAACGGTATTACGAGTCTTGGGTAGCCTAATAAAAGAAAGAAAAAAAAATTGACGCCACTCTTGGACGAAACAGTTTTTTTTTTCAAGTATTTTTCTGTGTATAAAGGTTGACTTGTCCCAATAACTTACACATACTTCAGACTTAAAACAATTCTATAGGTTCTTTTAGGCTGCATCAATAGGAGACAAAGTATTTTGGCAAAGTAGTTTGACTTTCCCACAACTCTATTTTTAAACAATAAAAAACTTTAGCGTAAAGAGCGAGGCGTTGAGGAGGGGACATCCCTTTTCATATAGGGGATAATTTCTGTTCGTTTTAAGTTTTAACGTCGCTCCTTACTTTCAGTTAAAAAAACTTGTTTTTTTTTTATTTAATTTTAAAAAAGGACTAGATCTCTCCAGGGCCGTATCCAGCATTTTTTGTTCAGGGGGGGTTTTACTAATTTTTGACTTTTTTTTTGGGGGGGGGGGGGGGGGTTACTAATTTTGACTCAGTTTTCAACTAATTTTACTGATTTTTACCTAGGTTTTACTAATTTTCGACTTATTTTCGAGTCGGTCAAAAATTTCGGGGGGGGGGGGGGGGGGGGGTTTCAAACCGGGTATCCCACCCTGGATACGGCCTTGGATCTCTCAATTTACGATTTAATGAACATTCTCTGAAGCTTCTATGACCATGAGGGGAGCCTGAGGATAAGAAAGGGCTAGCCCATCATGGGGTTGAATGTTACTCTTTACTTTCATCAAAACAGGGTAAATCAGAAATATTCCCGGAAATCAGGAGACTAAGCTTTTTTTTGGAGATCTAGGATAAAACATGCCCTCTTTTCTTAATATTAATTTAAAAAACTTTTTCCACAAAATAAGTTTTTCAAAGAAAAGTAAAGAACTCCATTAAAAAAATAGGCAAAAATAAAATCAAATAATCTACCAAGCGTGAAACTACCATAAATCAGCATCGATAAATAAATGAAACCCAAGACGAACAGAAATGACAATAATTAACCGAGTCAAACTAAAAACGGGCAGAAATTAACATAAGTTGGGCGCAAAACCCCTATGCCTTCCCAAAGCCAGAACAAAATTTGCACTTTACTGAAAAAATATGAATGTTTTTACTTTTATAACTTTAATAAATCAAATAATATTAACATTTTGACTACTAAATATCAGTATATGTATATTAAACTGACAATGTACATTCATTCGTATTTTTTCAGTAAAGTGCAAATTTTGTTCTGGCCTTGGGAAGGCTTAGGGGTTTTGCGCTTCGATTTTTAGGGGAACATTATACCCACTTCGATCTTTACTATAAAAATGTCAAGCCTTCCAATCACTTTCGACTATTAAAAAGGGCACTACGCCTTTCGATTTCCAATTGAATGAGCCCTTTTGGAAACGACAACGCTTTCATTAAACACCTTATATGCCCCCAGGGCATAAATTACAACCCTTACCCTAAGGTCTGTTAGGGTGGTTGTCATCCTCTAAGACCGAATTTCCAGAACATTCGACTACGTTAAACAACATGGATATCTCAAAATTTTGACTGGATGTGTTTGGGAAATGGTGGGCGTAAGAGGGATGTTAGTCACCTTCCAATCACTTTCGACTATTAAAAAGGGCACAAGCCACTCCAATTTCCAATTGAATGAGCGCTTTTGAAGTTTCTACGACAACTTCTTCGATACGAAGTGCCCTGCTCTAAAGGAAAAAATTAATAAATAATACATTGTGCCAACATTGTTCTTATATGCCCCCAGGGCATAACTTGAAACCCTTGCTCTGAGGGTTATGGGGGGGGGGGGTGTGTCATCCTCTTTACTTAGTCCCCGTTTCTTGTCTTGTTCTCGAGTGTCCCCCGTTCTTTACTTAGGCAGCGCGATCGTGCTGCCTATGATTTGTACAACAAATTTCTATATAAACCTTATATGCCCCCAGGGCATAACTTACAACCCTTGCACTGAGGGCTCTGAGAAGTTGTCATCCTAAAAGACCTAATTTCCAGAACGTTCAACTACGTTGAACAAAATGGACATCTCAATATTTTGATTGGATGTGTTTTGGAAAATGGTGGGCGTGAGAGGGACGTTAGTCGCTATCCAATCACTTTCAACTATTAGAAAAGGCACTAGCCCTTTCAATTTCCAATTGAATGAGCCCTTTTGAAGTTTTTACGACAACACTTTCAATAAAAACTTTATATGCCCCAGGGCATAACTTACAACCCTTACCCTGAGGGCTGTAGGGGGAGGAGTTTTCATTCTTAAAGACCTAACTTCTAAAATTTTCAACGACGTTGAATAAAATAGCTATCTAAAATTTTGATTGGATGTGTTTGGAGAAAAGGTGGGCGTGGGAGGGGGGTTAGTTGCCCTCAAATCACTTTCGACTATTAAAAAGGGTACTATCCCTTTGAATTTTAAATCGAATGAGCCCCTTTTCAAGCTTCTACGACAAAGAATTTAATAAGAACCTTATATGCCCCCAGGGCAAAACTTATAATCCTTGCCCTGCGGGTTGTGGGGGAGTGTCCTCCTCAAAAATATATTTTCTATCTGGAAATCAACTACGTTGAACAAAATGGCTATCTCAAAATTTTTATTGGATGTGTTTTGGGGAATGATGGGCGTGGGGGGGGGGCTGGTTGCCCTCCAATCTTTTTCGACTATTAAAAAGAGCACTAGCCCTTTGAATTTCCAATCGACTGAGCTTTTTTTGAAGTTTCTACAACAACGCCTTCCTTAAAAACCTTATATGCCCCCAGGGCATAAGTTAAAACCTTAGCCCTGAGGGCTGTGGGGGATTGTCCTCCTCAAAAACATATTTTCTATGTGGAAATCAACTACGCTGAACAAAATGGCTATCTCAAAATTTCGATTGGATGTGTTTGGGGGAATGATGGGCGTGAAGGGGGGCTAGTTGCCCTCCAATCACTTTCGACTATCAAAAAGGGCACTAGAACTCTCAATTTCCAATCGAATGAGCCCCTTTTGAAGTTTCTACGACGACCCCTTCCATATGAAGTGCCCTGCTCTAAAGGAAAAAAAATAAATAGTACATTGTGCCAACATCGTTCTTATATGCCCTCAGGGCATAACTTAAAACCCTTGCCCCGAGGGTTGTGGGGGAGTGTCCTCCTCAAAAACATATTTTCTATATGGAAATCAGCTACGCTGAACAAAATGGCTATCTCAAGATTTCGATTGGATGTGTTTGGGGAATGATGGTTGTGAGGGGCGGCTAGTTGCCCTCCAATCACTTTTGACTATTAAAAAGGGCACTAGAACTCTCAATTTCCAATGGAATGAGCCCCTTTTGAAGTTTCTACGACGACCCCTTCCATATGAAGTGCCCTGCTCTAAAGGAAAAAAAATAGTACATTTTGCCAACATCGTTCTTATATGCCCTCAGGGCATAACTTAAAACCCTTGCCCCGAGGGTTGTGGGGGAGTGTCCTCCTCAAAACATATTTTCTATCTGGAAATCAAATACGCTGAACAAAATGGCTATCTCGAATTTTTTATTGGATATGTTTGGGGGAATGATGGGCGCGGGGGGGGGGGGGGGCTAGCTGCCCTCCAATCACTTTGACTATTAAAAAGGGCACTAGCCACTCCAATTTCCAATCGAATGAGACCTTTTCGAAGTTTCTACGACAACTCCTTCGATACGAAGTGCCCGGGCAGAGAAAAAAAAAATACGTTGTGCCCACATCGTTCTTCACTTAGGCAGCGCTAGCACTTTGCATATGAAAAAAACCTTATATTTTAACAATGAGCAACTTACATAACTTTTAGCCTTTGTGCCAGGACTACGGGAGGGGGATGTTAACTGTGGAGGCGTGGTTATTTGACCTCTGGACTATTTTGAACAGAATCTCAAAATCTCAAAATTTTGATCGGATGTGTTTGGGAAAAAACGCAGGTGGTTGCCCTGCAATTACTTTTGACTCTTAAAAGGGCACTGAAACTTGTAATTTTTAATCGAATGACCCTCTCCGAAGCTGATACGATGACCCCTTCCATTTGAATTGCCCCTGGGAAAAATAAATAAATAACAGTACATTGAAGCGTTGTGGCTGTTTAATATAGGTCCTGGACCTTTCAATTTCCAGTTGAATTAGTCCCAGCCAAAGTTTATACGACCACCTATTCCATAAAAAACCTTATATCTTAACAATTGACAACTTGTACAACTCTCAGCCCTCACCATGGGCGTACGGAAGGGGGGCATAGGGGTTTCAGCTGCCCCCCCCCCCCCCCCCCCTAGAACTTCAAATTTACACTAGACATGGCTGAAAAAGCAGATGGTTGAAAAAGCAGATGGTTAAAAAAGCAGTTGAAAAAAGGTAGATGGCTAAAAAAGCAGTTGATAAAAGGAAGATGATTGAAAAAGCTGGAAATAAACAGCTGGAATGAAAGAATAAAAGTCAAACAAGAAGCAATTATCCATAATATCCTGGAAAGATTTAGCTCTAATCCAGAAAGATTGATTAATGTTGAAGCTTATTGATGATTTATGATTTTTGGTGATTACTTATTAATAAAGATTTAATAGGTATGATAGAATTTGCTGGCAATGTAAGGTTTTGTGAACTGCCAATATAACTTCGGCTCCTCTTTCTTCATCACAGAATCGGCTGCCCCCCCCCCAGGGAAGAAGTTACGTATGTCCATGACCCTCTAGGAGATTGAAGACGGGTTGTCAACCCTGGAGGTATAGTTATTTACTTTTGAACTGTTTTGAACAACAAAATAACTATTTAAAAATTTCGATGGGCTGCTCTCAGGGAAAAACGGCATGGGAGGGATGCTGGTTGCCGACCAATCATTTTTGAATCTTAGAAAGACCACTAGAACTTTGATTTTTAATCGAATATGCAGGCCCTGAAGTTAATACGACAACTCCTTTTGTTTGAAGTGCCTCTAGGAAAAAATAAATAAATAAATAGTACATTGAAGCATATCCTCTGACTGAAACAGGTGAGTAGAACTTCAATTTCCCTTCTAATGAACATCCGTAATTATCCAGGGACAATAAGGGGGAAGGAGGAAATATCCGAGTGGGAACTTTCTGTGGTAAGGGGGATTTCCGCAGGGAATTTTCCAGGGGGAATTTATGAAGGGCCGCCAATCTTCTTCGATTTTGTTTGTCTTACCCTATGAAAATAAAATAAATACTAAAGTCAGACTTAAACGAACAGAAACTACTATAAACATGAGTTTGGCTATTGCAACCCTTCCCCACCTGAAAACCTTCTAAAGAATTTTATGCTATTTTTCCTTCACTAAAAACCAAACACATTTTTGTCTATTATAAAATAAAAAAAAATCTGTCAAATAAATTCTGAATCTTATACTACTGAAATTACAAGGAACTAATGCTACTATATCCAAGGCTTTTTGAAGGGGGGGGGGGGGGGGGGTTTACAAATAAACTTTCAAAAACGCATAACAAAATTGTTGATATTCATTCTTTTTACGTTTTAAAAAGTCGGAAAAACATTTGGGGGGGGGTCTAACCTCCTTACCCCTCCCCTGGTTACGGCCTTGACTATATGTTAAAGGTTCGGTTTATTTTTGCTAGCTAGTATCAGTCATCTTGATTATTGCAGTGATTTTATTTTATATCTTCGTCGATGTTTTGAAAAGTTAAATCACACTGTTAAAAAAAAATATAATATAGTTTTGAATAAAACACAAATGACACAAATAGGCTTTAAAAGCTATACGAAAAAAAAAAATTCTTTTAGCGACCATACATTCCAACTGTTGCCAAGAAAACACTTCTTCCTGCAAATATCGTTTGCAAACAGAGAATTTTAAAAGACCGGAAAATATCTGTCCGATCCCTTAGAGTAGAAATTGAGTGTGGTATGGATGCTTTGAAAGTTGGTGTCTTAAAAGCTGGTTGTCTAGTCTCTTAATGCGGAGAATGTGCCACTTAAACAGAGAAACACTTAAACATGACACGCAGTTAAATAGACCACACTTGAGACCATGATCAAAAGCTGTCTTATTTTCTTAAGTAATTAAATTAGAGCAATTATTATTAAATTAGAGCAATTCTAATTGAAAATTTTAGCTAATTATGGATAAGAAAAATGCAGGTACCCCCAGAGCAATTGCTGGCACAGAAGGCATCGAATTGACGTTCCAGTCATTATATTGAGGGCTAGAGTTTCTACCCATGGTAATAAAAATAAAAATCTATTTTCATTTGCGGAAGTTGAAAACTAGAGGCGAATAAAATTATTGCTTTACATTGGATTGCTTCACAGATTACATAGGATCTATCTATAAAATAGCTTAAAAATAACTCGGGATATTTGGTAGTATATGTAGGGTTCTAATAACTAGCTCCTTACTTAAAATAAAACCGAAAAAACAAGAAAAAAGATATTCTCTGAGGTGCTGAAAATTCAAGAAGTGTCCCACAGAAATTAGAAGTCCAAACTATGAAGGTTCTTAATAGACCTTCGCCAGCTATGCTATTGATAACTTTTGGTAGACAACTATAATTCTCCAGAAAACCTCAACTAAGCTCTGTTTCCAGTAAAGCGCTACTTTTTGGAATTCAGCAGATATTCAAAAATACCACGAGTCAGTTTCTATAAGCTAGTTCTTGCGGAATTTGTGAAGCAAAAGTCTTTGTACGTTAAGCTTTAATTTCACTCTTTACTGTCGTAAAAAAAAAAAATTGGTGAACCAAATAATTTAGCTCAGTTTTTTAACATATAGCCTAGGATATACTTTACAGATTTTTTTTCTATTTTTAATTTAGACGATGAAACTAGAGAAGTTAATAAAATCTCTCGTTAAAATACCGCAATAAATATAGGTTTTACGTGCTACGTTTTTAAGCTTTCCCACAAGGTATGGTGCGATGTTGTAACATAGCTAAAGAGTCCTAAATGTTTTTTTTTTGTCCCGGATGTCCTTGAGAATTTACACATAAAAATAAAATTATTTTCATGAAAATGACTGAAAAATATTTTTTGGAGTATACAAGAGGGAAGATTATATTCCTCCGATAGATGGTTCTTGACCCTGCATATTGTAATGGTACACTTATTATGCTTCTTAGCTTTTCCACTCTGAAAGGTACCATTTGACACTTCACGATGACGCTATTAAGACGAAATTACAAGGCGCGGGAAGAGAGGGAGCTAGACATTTCCTCCAAGAAAATTTCTCAACGTAAAGTTTCCGTCCTCGGAAAATCCCCCTCCCCAAGGAAAATTCCCTACCTGGAACATCTCCTCAGAAAGTCCCCCCGACCCGAAAATTCACCCGGTAAATTCCCCTTACGAAAATCAAAACATTCTCCGTGTGCAAAATTGCGCACCCAAAGAGAAAGAAAGACAAGTAAAAACAATTCCATATATGGATCTGGGGAAACTCCTCCAGAATATTTCCTCCAAACTGAAAATTCTCCCCATGAAAGTTCTTCTCGCTCCTCCTCCCGCAACAAATACAATATTTAAACAGTAGAATAGTTGTAAAGCTTTAAGCCCTTTCCATAGGGACTGTGAGGGGTCATGTCATCCTCAGAGGCATATTTATTATACCTGACATTTCAATTATGCCGAACCAAATGGCTATCTCAAAATTTCGATCAGATGTGTTTGGGGAAAATAGGTACTGGAAGCGGGCTAAAGGTCCTCCAATCTGTTTGGTCACTTAACAGGTCCCTAAAACTTTAAATTTTTGTTCGAATGAGCCCTCTCCCAGGATTCTAGGACTCTTGGCTCGGTCGGAACTGAGGGAGAAAAAAAAAACAACACACATCCGTGAAAATTTTCGGCATAAATTTATAATTAATTTTCCTATTCAATAATTTTTTCAGCAAATTTCAAAATTTCAAGTTTTTGTTGATGAAAGGGGGGATAAAGACAGGAATTGATATATGATCCCTCTTGATTTCTAGGAATATATCTAGTCTATGCCGTTATCATGAAAGTAAACAGTAACATTGAACCCCAAAAAGACCAGAATATATTCTGTGTTGGAGAGGGGTATTCCCTCCTTGTCCCCAGCTCCTTCGTGATCGTAGAAAGTTGGAAGATGCTCACTCAATTGGAAATAAATCTAAAGTTATTTTTTTACCCGTAACAAACATTTAGCAAGTTACCCATAAAATGTAAACATGTTACCCGAAACAAAAAACTAACTACTGTTACTTTTCTTACCCGTACCCGTTCATCTGATTGACACTTTGGTATTATTTTGTACTTTCTCTGTCGCTTCTCGATTTTGCAAGTGGGGAATTTTCCATGGGGGGATTATCCTGAACAAATAAACTTTCAAATGGGGATAAGTCCATTTATTTAGACAGTGAAAAAACAGGTACAAAAGTCCAATATGTACCAACAGGTACCAATGGACTTTTGTACCTGTTTTTTCACTGTCTAAATAAATGGATTTATCCCTATTTGAAAGTTTATTTGTTCGTCTTTGAACGGCAGTGTTGTCTAAGAAAACAAATTCTAATTTAAAGATGTTATGTCGAAGGGATTATCCTGGGGAGGGATATTTTCCGTGGGGAATTTTTGGCAGGGGGAATTTATGGAGAAGTATCCGGGGAACCCTGGCACTTGGTAGAGATTGGCACTAGGGTTTAAATTAGCCATTGAACGTAACTTTACTAAAAAAATATAACGGTTTTTACTTTCATAACTGTAATAAATCAAATAATATTAACATTTTGATTACTAAATATCAGTACATAAATATTGAACTGACAATTCACATTCATTTGTTTTTTTTTTTCAGTAAAGTGCAAATTATGTTTCTGGCCTTGGGAAGGCATAGGGGTTTTAAGCCCTACTCATGTTAATTTCTGCTTGTTTTGAGTTTGACTCGGTGATTTATTGTAATTTCTGTTCGTTTTGGGCTTCATTTATTTATCGATGCTGATTTGTGGTAGTTTCACGCTTGGTAGATTATTTGATTTTTTGTTTTTGCTCATTTTTGGTTTAATGGAGTTCTTTACTTTTCTTTGAAAAACTTATTTTGTGGAAAAACTTTTTTTTAATTAATTTCTGTTCGTTTTATATTGACATAGTCTTTCAGTGAAAAAGAAAATAATACTTTAAATCTTTCCTTTTTCTAAGACTTTATAGTTTGACCTGCTATTTGTATGCTGGAGAAAAAATCTTCAGTAATTTTTAACAACATATACCCTTTTAAAAATCTGGACACAAATTGTAGTGTTTAATTTAGTTTCATACCTCCTCTAGTCGACTTGAAATGGAAAACTTGATACCATTCACAAAAAAAAATCTGTTTACTTTATGAGATAGCCTGGATACACTTACGCTATTTTGAATTGGTTAAATTCTAAGAGCAGAAGTAGCCCCGAAAGTTTGAACATAATACCCTCAGTCGTTCTTGGGATGGCTGAGATGCCTTATTAGTAATTAGCATTAACACAGTGCATTTTGATTTAATCTTAAGGCAACATTTAGTTTTTAAACATAATGGGCAAATGGGAGGGTGGGGTGTGGAGGGGGACTAGTTGCCCTCCAATCACTTTCGACTATTAAAAAGGGCATTAAACGGGGTTACTTTGAACTAAAAGTACCTTTTTTTCTCCTTTATTTCGCAATAATTTTGTAAATGGTAACATAACAACCTAGAAACACATTTCCATATGTATTCCTGACCGCTGAAGAGGGTGGACGTTACGGATTTTTTCTATCCCTTCCCACATGGCCATAATTTTTTTTTTTTTAATGGTGCTCAAAGTTACCCACACTTCGTCCAACTTTGAACGACGTTATTTAATTTTATGTACTGTTCATGTAGCCTAGTTTCCTAATTTGTTCAAAGTTGGCCATGCTTTCGGTAAGTTTGAACAACAACTTATTTACAGACTTTTCCCTCTAAGATTCAATGTAAAAAAGGTCACTTATATTGAACAAAATTAAAAAGAAATACCGAAAATTAGACTAAGATCATGTCAAAAAACAGAACTTGCAGAAAAATCCCGGAAAACCGGGGGGCTAGAATTTGTGTTCTTTGCAAAGTTTTTTTGTATGACTTTGTAACTTCACGGTGCCCTGCAATTTGGAAGGGGACATGTCCTTTTCGAACAAGTGGTCCAGTGAAAATATATCTTTCTTCAACAACACTGACATTACCTTTTTTGGGCCAGTTGTAACTGAAGTCAGCATTGCTCACACGTTCCATAAGTTTGAACTCCATTATCCCCTCATCTGGAAAGTCTTCTGTTCGCCCAATGTAGAAATCTTTCTCATAGAAAACAGCATAGAAGTCAGACAGTTTAATTGGGACACCTGAGTCCTTCTTACAAGTAGAATTGTCACCATCCTCATGTTCACTGTTCTGGCCTTCATCCCAACTAAGTTCACTGGAATCGTCGCACAGTTTTTCCGGCAAGTTGTCTGATGCGTCGTAAGATGAGCAGTCAAGATTTAGGACTTCTCGTAACTTTTTTCCAGCTCCCTTTCCTTTATTCAGCTTCATTTTAGCTTTGCCAGATTTCACTTCACTCGTCCTTGAATCCTCAAGATCTTCATCTTCTCTGTCGCTCGATTCAGCTAGTGATTTTCCGGGAGCCTAGTTAAGCTTTGTTCGCTTACGCAACACAGTACCAACAGTGACAAACCACCTTTTTTCAAAGGAAATTATGACAGAACACAGTTTATAGAATTATCCAGTATGATCATTCTCTATCTCACCCATTATAAAAACCCGGACCGGGGTGCGAGTGCTCTGGAGAACGTTTTTGCAGATATAAACATAAGCGAAGTCAGATCTTTTCATGGGTAGACAAGTCAGACTGTGATCTAATCGGAAACAAGTGGATCCCGCTATTACGAATAATGCACTTTGTTGGAAACAATCGGAAACATCGATCCCGCTAATGCAGAAATAATGGGAGGAGCTTTTTGTTCGCACCGAGAACGAAGACCAGAAATGATCTGCGATAAACTTACTGGTATATTCTATAAACTGTGTGACAGAATCACCAACTGCCTCACGGATTTCGTCATTTGATCGCCTATCGGGAATCTTTTAGATGCAACGCTTTCTGTCAAAGCATGCTGTGAACCCATTTTAAAGGTTGACATTGTCATCCTTTGCCAGCTCATCCCAGAGGAGCTTCAATAGCTTTGGAAACACCTCCTTTCGGACTGAATTTTCGGCAGGGTTTTGCATCTCGTATTCTTCGAGGGTTCTTCTCCAGATTCGTTTAGTCAGCCCAAAGAATGAAGACTTATTCATTTGAATATTCTATTTATAGGATTTCAACAAAAGCTTATATTCTCCCAGGGCATAACTTATAACTCTTGCCCTGAAGACTGTGGGGGGAGTTTCCTGCTCAAATGTATAATTTCCTGAGCTTTAAACTGCGTGGAGCAAAATGGCTGTTTCAAAATTTTAATTGGATGTGTTTGGGGAAATAGTGGGCGTGGAAGGGGTGTTAGTTGCCTTCCAATCACTTTCGACTACTAAAAAGGGCACTAGCCATTTCAATTTCCAATCGAATGAGCCCTTTTTGAAGTTTCGACGACAACGCGCTCTACAAAAACCTTATATACCCCCATGGCATAACTTACAACCCTTACCCTGAGGGCTCTGAAGGGGTTATCATCCTAAAAAACCTTACTTCAAGAACTTTCGACTACGTTGAACAAAATGGATATTTCAAAATTTTGATTGGACCTGTTTGGGAAAATGGTGGGCGTGAGAGGGGCGTTAGTCGATCTCTAATCACTTTCAACTATTAAAAAAGGCACTAGCCCTTCAATTTTCAATTGAATGAGCCTTTTTGAAGTTTCTATGCTTTCAATAAAAACTTTATACGCCCCAGGGCATAACTTAAAACCCTTGCCCTGAGGGCTGTGGAGGGGAGGGGTTGTCATCCTTAAAGACATAATTTCCAAAACTTTCAACAACGTTGAATAAAATGGCTATCTAAAATATTGATTAGATGTGTTTGGAGAAAAGATGGACGTGAGAGGGGAGTTAGTTGCCTTAGCCACTCCAATTTCCAATCGAATGAGCCCTTTTCGAAGTTTCTACAACAACTCCTTCGATACGAAGTGCACGGGTGGAGAAAAAAACACGTTGTGCCCACATCGTTCTTTACTTAGGCAGCGCTAGCGCGCTGCATATGATACTGATTTGTGGTAGTTGTATGTGTGGTAGATTATTTGATTCTATTTTTTTTTCATTTTTGCTTTAATGGAGTTATTTACTTTTTTTGGAAAAACTTTTTTTGTGCAAAAAGTTTTTTTTAATTAATTTCTGTTCGTTTTATATTGACAGAGTCTTTTTCAGGGAGAAAGACTGAGCCTCTTCTGAAGCTAAACAACCACCCCTTCCATAAAAACGTTAAATACCCCCCTGGGCATAACTTAAAACCCTTGCCCCTAATCTCTAGGGTTTGTTTCAACCCCAAAAGCCTTGTTATATGATATTTATACTATTTTGAATAGAATGGCTATCTCAAAATTTTATTAGACGCATTTCGGGACAATACGACGTGTGTTTTAGGGCAGAGGGGGTAGCTGCCCTCTGATCACTTTGACTATTAAAAAGAGCACTAGAGAATCTGATTACAAATCCAATGAGCCCCCTCCGAAGTTTATATGACCACACTTTCTCTAAAACCCTATATATGTTCCAAGGGCATAACTTACAACCCTTGCCCTTAGGGCTAAGGGGGATTTGTTATCCTCAAAGACATAATTTCAAGACCTTTCTGACGGGCTGAACAAAATGGCTATATCAAAATTTACCCTCTCATCACTTTTGACTAATAAAAAGACACTAGTCTCTCAATTTCCAATCGAATGAGCCCTTTTTTAAGCAGCTACTATAAAATTTTCTATAAAAACCTTAGATGCCCTAAGAGCATAACTTACGACACTTGTCCTGAGGGATAGGGGGGAGGATTGTCATAATTTCCAGATCTTTCAACTACGTTGAACAAAAATCGCCATATCAAAATGTTGGTCAGAAATATTTTGGGAAATGATGGGCGTGTGGGGGGGGGGAGGCAATTCTCCCTTCGATTACTTTTGACTATTAAAAAGGATAATAGCCCTCTCAATTTCCAATCAAAAGAGCCCGTTTTGAAGTTTTTACGACAGCACTTTCTATAAAAACATTATATGCCCCCAGAGCATAACTTACAACCTTTGCCATGAGGGCTGTGAAGGGGTTGTCATACTTAATAAACATAATTTCCGGATCCTTCAACTACGTTCAACAAAATGGCTATATCAAAATGTTGATCGGAACTGTTTGGGGAAATGATGGACGTGGGGGGGATTTCCTCTGGTCACTTTTGACTATTAATAAGGGCACTAAACCTCTTAATTCACTATTGAATCAGTGCTTTTTCAAGTTTCTACGACAGCGCTGGCAAAGAACAAAAATTTCCAGAACTTTCAACTACGTTGAACAAAATGTTTATCACAAAATTTTGATTGAATGTGTTTGGGGAAATGGTGGGCGTGAGAGGGACGTTAGTTGCCTTCCAATCTATTTTGACTATTAAAAAGGTTCGAACACTGGAATGTTTTATTTTAGTTATGCTGACTGTAACGTGTTTTCGTGAAGGGGGGGGGGTTGTTGCCCTTCAATCACTTTGACTATTAAAAAGAGCACTAGCCCTTTAAATTTTCAATCGAATAAGCCTTTTTTCAAGTTTCTATGCCAAAAATTTCAATAAAAAACCTTATATGCCCCCAGGGCATAACCTACAACCCCTTGCCCTGAGGATTGTGGGGGGGGGGGGGGGGGCTTTCATCTTGGAAGACCTAATTTTTAGAACTTTCAACTACGTTGAACAATATTTTGATTGGATGTTTTTTGGGGAAATGATGATAAAACAAAAATCGCGAAGAAAGGAAGAAAACGAGGACAATTAACAGCCAGTGAAAAAATTATGCAAATATTTCGGTCAAGACCTCCGCTTGACCATCCTCAGTGCAGAATAAAACTGATAAAAATATAAAACCAAACTTTAAAATAAAAATACCAAACTAGAATTGGACGACCCTTTCCTAGTAACGGTGAAAGGGTAACTGAATAAAAAACACAAGTCTAAATGGCATTTCAGAATTTCATTTTGCGTAAAGCACTCTTAAAGGCTAGTCGCTTTCCAGTTTGACTATTATCGGAGACTCTATTCGATTGCACAATATAACTTTGTGGATGTATGTAAAAACGATCAGAATTAATAATTTTGTCATAAATGGGGCTTAGAAAAATTTCTCCGGTGTCCCTATTGAGAGCTACCTTTTGGTGAATGTGCTTTTTTATTTCAACTGCCTCCCTGAAAACCTGCGTGAGACCTTTAACGGGGGCAACAATAGAGGTTTCGTCAAACAAAATGAAATGGTGTGGACTCTCGTACACATGTTGCGCCAAGGCGGAATCAAAAACCTCAGGCCTTTGGCGTAACCTCATGGCCTTGTCGATTGAGGAAATATGTTCAGATAACCTCTCCCCCAATTGCTGTTGGGTTCTACCAACATAAGAACAGCCACAAGAACAAGGAATTCTATAAACACCACTACCCAGAATGGGGCTGGTTTTATGTTTGCCGTTGTTAAAAAAGTTTTGTGTAATATTTGAATTCTTAAAGGCGACATTAAGTTTGTGTTTTTTAAGGATTTTTTTCAATTTGTCATTCAATTTTGGAATGTTGGGTAGAACAGTGAAAAGTTTCTTATCATCCACCAATGGGACAGTATCTGTTGGGGTTTGTGGATTTGATGCATTCTTTTCTTTCTTTTTTCGTCTTTTGTCTATAATGGTTTTAAGTATTTTTATAGGGTAGCCATTGCAAAATAAAATGTCCTTAATACATTTCAATTCTGAGTCTATGTGAGGCTCTGAGCATATTCTTATTACTCGGTCAACCAAAGAAATAACAACTCCTCTTTTTTATGCAGGGAGTGTGGTTGGAGGAAAAATGCAAATACCTATCGTTATGCGTAGGCTTTCTATAAATAGAAAATTCAAGGCCAGGAGACTGATTGAAAATTAAAACATCTAGGAAAGGAAGTTTGTGGTTATGGTCTAGTTCTAAAGTGAACTGAAGGTTAGGGTCCAAAGTGTTTAGATGAGTTAAGAAGGAGTTAAGTGACTCCCCTGCATGCTCCCACACAGAAATAAAATCATCCACAAACCGACCCCAGAACCGGTGTTTCATAGGAAAATTTTCCAGAGCAGAGATTTCAATGAATTCCATATAAAAAGTTGCCAAAAATGGTGAAAGACTTGTACCCATGGGTAGACCCTGATTTGGGTGTAAAATTGATTATTATATCGGAAATATGAGGAGGAACTATTGCAAAGACGGACGAGGCGCATAATAGTTTCTATATCCAGTGTTTTGTAGTCTATTTGATCAATATTATCTTCTAATTTCCTTTGAAGAGCTAGTTCACATTTTTTAATGTCGCAAGACGTATACATAGAAATGGCATCAAAACTGGCCAAAATTGTATCTTTTTTTTATTTCAATGTCTTTTAATTTTTCAACAAGGTGAACTGAATTTCTTATGTATGAAGTTTGCGTTTGCATAAGGGGGCAAAAAAGTGTTGACAACCATTTCCCCAATCTGGCAGTCGGAGAGCTATAAGAAGCCACAATTGGGCGTAGAGGAACTCCATCTTTGTGGATATTTGGGAGCCCGTAAAATTTAGGAGCTGAACAACCTTAGGGTAAAATAATTTATACATTTGTAGAGTAACAAGGCTTTCAGTTTGCAAAATCCTAGCTCCTTTCGTACTAAACGGGTGAACTTATCGGTGGGGTCTGAATCTATGGGCTTGTAAGTATGGGTGTCGGATAAAATATCTGTAACTTTTTTATTATATGAAGTTTTATCAAGGATAACAATTTTATTTCCTTTATCAGCCCTGGTGATAATGATGTGTGGGTCTTGTTTTTTAAATTTTTTAGAATTTGTGTTTCCTGATTTTTTTACCTTGAGGAATATGGAATGAAATCAAGAATATTCTTAACCACCTCTCCTTGAAGTAAATCTGGATTTTCCACAGCACCACGTGAACCAAATATACCCGCCTCCACATTGGAGACTATCTCTGCGAAATTCACTTGTGTTTGAGGTAGGCAAAATTTAGGTCCCTTGGACAAAACATGGGTTTCTTCCGGAGTAAGAACTTTAGAAGATAGGTTCTCAATGGCCGGGCCAGGACAAAATCTCGGAAGAAAACATCTGGAATTCTGAAATTTTTTCGTATTCTAATTTTTCAAACTTTATGATAAACGAGCCTTAGCCATACAAAAGTCGTCGCGGAAAGTATTCTGAGCTATTCTAGAAATATACTGAAAATCCGTCGGTGAAAGGTTTTGCTGTAGAAAATTTCGAGTTTCTGAAATTGTATTATTAAGGAAAAAACATCATTTTTTGGTCTTTTAAAATGTAAATCAAAGACTGAAAACCAACCCTATCCCTAAATTGCCTATCGGATTGTGTACCTAGGTTTAGGCGGAAACGAAGAGAATTCGGAAGAATTCACTTTACTCTACAATGCTGTAAAAATTCTTGTTGATTAATAAGGTTGGCGTGTTTTTTTTTAGACAAATCAAAATAATTAAGAACAGACTTGGTCAAAAGCTCCCCGCAAGCTAGTCGTAAATAATTTCTGAGACCACACTGGCTAATCGTGATAAAAAAAAAAAAATCGCGAAGAAAGGAAGAAAAAACGAGGAAAATTAACAGCCAGTGAAAAAATTGAAAAATTATACAAATATTTCGGTCAAGACCTCCGCTTAACCGTCTTCAGTGCAGAATAAAACTGATAAAAATATAAAAACCGAACCTTAAAATAAAAACACCAAACTAAAATTGGACGACCCTTTCCTAGTAACGGTGAAAGGGTAACTGAATAAAAAAACAAGTCTAAATGGCATTTCAGAATTTCATTTCGCGTAAAGCACTCTTAAAGGCTAATCGCTTTCCAGGCGTGAGAGGGGGGTTAGTTACCCTTCAATTACTTCGACTAGTAAAAAGGGCACTGGCCTACTCAATTTCCAATTTAGTGAGCCCCTTTTGAAGTTTCTACGGTAACACTATCTATAAAACCTTATATGCCCCCAGGGCATAACTTACAGCCTTTGCCCTGGGGGCTCTGGGAGGTTTGTCATCCTCAAATGCATAATTTCCAGAACTTTCAACTTCGTTGAACAAAATGGCTATCTCAAAACTCCGATTGAATGTGTTTGGGAAAATGGATGGCGGGAGGGGGGGGGGGTTCATTTTCGACTATTATAAAGGGCACTAGCCCTTATAATTTCCAATAAAATGAGCCCTTTTTGAAGTTTCTACAAACAAAACTTTCTATAAAAGCCTTATATTCCCAAAGGGTATAACTTAAAACCCTTGCCCTGAGGGTTGGGGGGGGGGGAGGGTTGTCATCCTCAAAGACCTAATTTCCAGAACTTTTAACTACGTTGGAAAAAAATGAATATCTCAAAATTTTGAGTGGATATGGTTTGGGGAAATGGTGGTCGTGAGAGGGCGGTTAGTTGCCCTTCAATCACTTTTCGACTATTAAAAAAGGCACTAGCCATTTCAATTTCCAATCGAATGAGCCCTTTTTGAAGTTTCTACGACAACGCTTCCTATAAAAAACCTTATATGCCCCCAGGGCATTGCTTACAACCCTTGCCCTGAGGACTGTGGGTGGGGGGGGGAGGGTGGTGTTGTCATCCTTAAAGACCAAATTTCCAAATTCTTTACTGCGTTGAACAAAATGGCTATCTAAAAATTTTGATTGGATTTGTTTGGGGAAAAGGTGGGCATGAAAGGGGGTTAGTTGCCCTCTTATCACTTGCGACTATTAAAAAGGGCACTAGCCCTTTGAATTTCCAATCAAATGAGCACTTTTTCAAGTTTCCACGACAAAGCTTTCAATAAGAACCTTATATGCCCTCAGGGCATAACTTATAACCCTAGCCGTGAGGGCTCTGAGTGAGTTATTATCCTCAAAGACCGAATTTCCAGAACTTTCAACTATGTTGAACAAAATGGAATTTTCTACGACAAGGCTTTCTACGTAAACCTATATGCCCCCAGTGCACAACTTACAACCCTTGCTCTGAGGGCTGTGGGAGGGTTGTCATCCTCAAAGGCCTAATTTCCAGAACTTTCAACTACGTTGAACAAAGTGACTATCTCAAAATTTTGATTGGATATGTTTGGAAAAGGTGGGCGTGAGAGTGGGGTTAGTTGCCCTCCAATCACTTTCGACTATTAAAAAGGGCACTAGCCCTTTGAATTTCCAATCGAATGAGGCCTTTTTGAAGTTTATACGACAAAGCTTTGTATAAAAACTTATTTGCTCAGGGCATAACTTACAACCCATGCCTCGAGAGCTGTGGGGGTGTGTCCTTGTCAAAAACATAACTTTTATCTGAAAATCAACTACGTTGAACAAAATGGCTATCTCAAAATTTTGATTGGATGTGTTTGAGAAAATTGTTGGCGTGGAAGGGGTGTTAGTTACCTTCCAATCACTCTCGGCTATTAAAAAGGGCATTAGCCATTCGAATTTCCGGTCGAATGAGCCCTTTTCGAAGTTTCTGCGATAACTCTTTCGATAAGAAGTGCCCTGGTCTAGGAAAAAAACAAAACAAAACAATACATTGTGGCAACATCGTTCTTTACTTAGGCAGCGCTATTGCGCTGCCTATGATAGCATTGGTTAATGGGAAGTACACAGACGATTTCAGGAGGTTTTTTTTTCTGGTACGGGGGAGGATCTTTCCATGGAGAATGTTTCCTTGGGGAAGGGACATTTCTATGAAGGAGGTGCCGAATTTCCCAGCATTATTTAAAAAAACGATTAGAAATTAAATAAAAAACAAGTTTTTTCAACAGAAAGTAAGGAGCAACATTAAAACCTAAAAAACAGAAATTATTCCGTATATGAGGGGGTTTACCCCCTAGTCAATACCTCGCTCTTTACGCTAAATTTTTTTTTTAGTACTTTCATAAGAGTTATTTATGCTAATTAACCGGCTATTGTGATTCAGGGGTTTGTGACTCGAACAAAATTCGAACTTTAGCGTAAAGGGTGAGGTATTGACTAGGGGGGCGAACTGTCTAATATACGTAATTAAAACATACGAATATAAAAGTTCGTTACGTAAGTTAATTCGTAAGTTACGTCAGAACAAAATTTCGAGAAAGCCATTTAGCCAAAAAAGTAAAATTAATATGCAAATTTCGTTTTAATTATTCATGTACGTTGAGCCAAAATCTAAGCTGCATTAATTCAAAAACTTTCAGAAATTAAATTAAATAAAAAAAACAAGTTTTTTTAACTGAAAGTAAGGAGCGACATTAAAACTTAAAACGAACAAAAATTATTCCGTTTATGAAAGGGCGGTGCTCTGTCCCACAACTTTATTTTTTAAAACAATAAAAAACTTTATCGTAAAGAGCGAGGTGTTGAGGAGGGGACATCCCCCCTCATATAAATAATAATTTCTGTTAGTTTTAAGTTTAATGTTGCTCCTTACTTTCAGTTGAAAATAAACTTTCAACTTAAAGTTGTATTTTTCTATTTAATTTCTGATCATTTTTTTAATAAACGCCAGGGTATCTCACTCCACTTCCACAGAAAAATCCCCCTCCCTATGGAAATAAAACTCTGGATAATTCAATCCTGGAGATAATTTACCCTGTACAATTACCCTTAAAATCTGCACATGTAAAATTGAATCGATAAAGAGAAAGCAGGACATATAAATGAAATTTTGTATGGCAATTTCGGCAAATTCTTCCAGTGTAACATTCCTCCTGCAAAGTTCACCCCCTGGAAACTTTCCTCTCCATGAAAATTTTTCCCGTGAAAAATTCCCCAAGTAGAAAATTCGTCCTCCCCTCCCAACCTTAAATATGTATGCATACTTCTCAATAACAAATACCATATGTAAACAATGGGCAAATTTTATAATTTAAAGACCTTTTCCCAGAGGCTGTAGGGGGTCATGTTATCTCCAAAGACATAGTTATTGGGCTTTTCAATTATGCTGAACAAATAGCTATCTCAAAATTTTGATCCGACGATTTTGGAGAAAAACGTGGTGTGGGAGGGGCTAGTTGCCCTTCATTTTTTTTGGTCACTTAAAAAGGGCACTAGAACTTTTTATTTCCGTTAGAATGAGCCCTCTCCCGACGTTCTAGGCCTACTGGGTCGATACGATCACATCTGGAAAAAACAACAAATACACACGCATCCGTGATCTTTCTTCTGGTAAAAATTACAAAATTCCATTTTTTTCAGATAGGAGTATGAAACCTCTACGGTAGGGTTATTTGATATGTTGAATCTAATGGTGTGATTTTCATTAAAATTTGATGACTTCTATGGGTCTTTCCCCTTTTTTGAAAATCAGACAAATTTTCTCAGGCTCATAGTTTTTGATGGGTAAGACTAAACTTAATAACCTAACTAAACTTATATACTAAACTTATTTATTAACTTAACTAAACTTATATATTTGGAATCAGCATAATAAGCCAATTTTTGATATATTTATTGGTATGAAATTATAGTTTCGGTTACTATTGAGCCGGGTCGCTCCTTACTTACAGTTAGTTACCACGAACTGTTTGATTCATGGTGATTTGTGCTAATTTTACGCTTGGAAAATTATTTGACTTTATTTCTGCTAATTTTTGTTTAATGGACCTCTTCACCTTTCTTTGAAAATCTTTTTTTTTGTGGAAAAAGTTTTTTAAATTCAATTACGTTCAATTATTTTTTAAATTCAACTACTAAACCCTTCAATTACGAAAGAACAAGCTACTATCCACATTACCTTGTGTGTCTGTCTTTACTTGCCCTCAAGCAGTGACACAACATTTTTTTTTTCAAAATCAGGAGGTTTGACAAAACATGTAAAATTACTATTTTTGATTTTTAAATGCTCAGTTTTGAAGTATTAATAATTGTGGGACGTTATACTTCTTCAATTGACCCACTTGATGACATATTACACGCCAATCAATTTTTTTTTTTAGATCACCAGCTTTATGGGTATTGGACGCAAGAACTCTAAGCTTTAAATAAATTGACGTAGAGTATTTTTGGACAGATTGACACACAAGTAGATTGACAACGAGTGGCTGTATCGATGTCTGCCTTGGAAAATTGGCAGAATTATCCCTCGCAAGTATTTGAAACAACAGCTGCTGTGGAATATTCGACTTTTTATAATAGTAAGTAAAATACTTTTGATGGCCAATAAAAATTGTGAAATAAGAAAAAAATGCATTTTTATGTAATTTAATTGAATAACTTTTTAAAATTATTTTAAAACATAAAATCGCGAAGAAAGGAAGAAAGCGAGGACAAATAACAGCCAGTGAAAAAATTGAAAAATTATGTAAATATTTTGGTCAAGACCTCCGCTTGACCGTCCTCAGTGCAGTATAAAACTGATAAAAATATAAAAATCAAACCTTAAAATAAAAACCCAAAACTAAAATTGGACGACCCTTTCTTAGTAACGGTGTACCCTTACACCGTTACGAAGAAGAAAGGGTCGTCCAATTTTAGTTTTGTGTTTTTATTTTAAGGTTTGGTTTTTATATTTTTATCAGTTTTATTCTGCACCGAGGACGGTCAAGCGGAGGTCTTGACCGAAATACTTGCATAGTTTTCCAATTTTTTGACTGGCTTTTATTTGTCCTCGTTTTCTTCCTTTCTTCGCGATTTTATGTTTATAATTATTTAAAATTATTTTATTGATATTATAAGTAAAAAAGAGACAACTAAGACAAAACAATGTATTCAACTTGTTATAATAGTAAGCAGTATGCCCTTAATGGCCAGGGAAATTTTTGAAACCAAAAATAATTCATTACTTCCTTATTAAACCATCAATTTTGAGAAAAAAGTAAACGAAAATAAATCAAATATATTTTTGACTTTTTGCAATAGTAAGCAGTAGGCCTACAATTTCAATGGCTGGAAAAAAAAATAGGGAAATATAGATATAATTGATATCTTGGTTTATGAATAAGTTGTTTCCTAGCTTTATTGATATTATATGATAAAAAGAGCAAAACAAATCTAAAAAATGGCAAATAAAGCATTGTCTTTATCAAGCCTTTGTTCGTTCTTATTTTTCATTTCTTTTACACAGAAAGGTAGTTGATCTGAAGATATATTCGATTAAAATGTCGTAAGCTGTCCAAGATTGTTAACGACCCCAGAAGCACAAGGAGCACAAGAAGCACAAGAAGCACAAGGAGCCTTTAATAGGAATAAGAAGTTTTTTTGAAGCACTGAAAAAACTTTCGTACATCGATCAAGGGATAGAGGAAGGGGCAACCCCCTCATATACGGAATAATTTTTGTTTTTCTTAAGTTTTAATGTTGCCTTTTACTTTCAGTTAAAAAAATGTTATTATTTTTATTTAATTTCTCACCATGCCGGAAATCATTCATGGTGCAGAACGATGTTTAAAACTGACGTTCAGAAAGTCAGAAAGGCCATGTCGCTCAGAATAATAATAAATGAGGAAATATAATAGATGAAAAGTAAATGAGGGTGTTTAATCAAAGAAAATATGATGAAAATTTCAGAGAAAATATGTGTCGGCTTTAGTTTTTTCTCCGTTTAAAAAATTCGTCTCTCTTTCTTTTAAATTAATTAAAAAAACGTTTTCCACAAAATAAGTTTTTTCAAAAAAAAGTAAAGAATTCCATTAAACCGAAAATGAACAAAAATAGAATCAAATAATCTACCAATCATATAAGTACTACAAATCACTATCAATAAATAAATAAAACCCAAAACAAACAGAAATTTAATAAGCAACAGAGTCAAACTCAAAACAAGCAGAAATTAATATGAGTAGGGTTCTAAACCCCTATTATTTCTAAAAGCCAGAATATAATTTGTACTTGACTGAAAAATTCAAAGGAATTTGCTGAAAAAATGATGTTGGCTAACGTCAAGATATGTAAAATGGATAGCTTTACTTCCTAGATAGTTTTAATAGTCGAAATGGCGGATGCAGTAAAAGTAGAATAGCCGAGGCCCTGGAGGCTTTTTCACAGTTGAAAAAAAAAAATTGGAAAAATAGGAAGATAACTGCATGAAGACAAGAATAGAGTATTGGAAGCTACGGTAATGATAGTGATCAAGTACGGGTGTGAAACGTTGATGCTTTGGAAGGCAGAAGAAGATTTGCTGAAGGTTTTTCAGACAAATTGTCTACGGATATTATTGGATACTCCTATGACTGCCCGTCAAAGAGCAAGCTGTTCATAATGAGAACTTATTGGAGGAGGCAAAGAGAAAAACTTTGAATATTGGGATGGATGAGGAGCAGGTAAAGCCAGTGAGGAGCAGGCATCATGCAGCTTGGTGTTTTAATTAGTAGGCAGGTGTAGTATCATCGAAAGATAAATTTTTCAGTCAAGTACATACTTATTACAGTATCAATAAAGAAAGTGATATAAGACGAAGATGTAAAGGAAAAAATCACTGTGTAGGAAGTAGAATAGACAAGGCACATTTTGTTACTTGATAGTTGAAAATTTTTGTAAAAAAAAAAAAAAAAAGATAAGTCTACCAGCTATGATTATGATATTGGAAATCACTATTGACAGTGGTCAAGGGCAATAATGAAAGAAACGTTAAACTGACTAGATCAGGTTGTACAGGTGACTGATAATGGTTGTTTTACCATTCATCTGTGGCCAAATGAAGGTCAGGTCGTCCCCTAAAGAAATGGGAAGAGGTCATAAGGAAAATCAAAAGGAAATTTAAAGGAAATTAAAACTTTACAGGAATGAGCAACGAGTTAAACTTTGGATAGATTGAGATTTAGTAGGAACTTGCACAGCTATGTTGAGCTCAGGTAGCTTAGTGATGTAGTAAGTTGTTAGTAGTAGAAGTAGCAATGTTAAAGGAAGAAGCCTTTTTTTTCAAAAATTCCTTTTATGCTGCTAAAAAGTATATTTTTTCTCGATTTTAGTTTGAATTGGGATGAAAAGTCAAACTTTAGTATAATTAGCCAGGGGTTAAGGAGTAGGCACATCCCCTCATATAGTTAATAATTTCTGTTTGTTTTAAGTTCAAATGCTGCTCCTTACTTTCAGTTGAAAAATCGTTTTTTTTTTTTTTTTGGTTTTTTTTTTTTTCTTAAAAACTTTTTGTTTTATTGATAAGAACTTGTTTATGAGTAAAACATATGAGCACAGAAGTAAAAAGACATTTTCTTGTCATCAGGTAATTTTATCCAATTTATCTCAAGAAGAACACGATTTCGGCGAAGGTAAAGACTACGGCATTGGGGTTTTAGCCCCTACCGGTTGTGCTGATCTCTGTTTCTTGGCCCTTCAGCCAGGAAGTACAATGGTGGGTTGGTTGCCAACCATCCTGCGCTTTCGCACATCCTTTCTGTTTACCTTCCCCAGATTTCTCCAGGTACCCATTTAGATCTGGGTCGACTCTGTCTGAGCTTGCATCGTCATGCCACTGACCCTCGTCCCAACACAAATAAATGGGTACACTAGGATTCGAACCCTCGCCATCTCGGATATAGGATTCCAAATCCAGTGCACCAATCCACTTGGCTAGGACGGCTCTTTCGGGAACGGGGATAAAAAAAATTCGCGAAAATCTTTGAATGACATAAAATATCTTAACAACTTTAAGACAATTTTTACCATCGAGATAAGGCTTCTTTTTTTTTAAACTAACAGGACTGTTTCCACATACATTAAAAAAAAAAAAAAAATCTCGAAAATTTTTCCTCGAGATAATTCCTCAAAAATTTTTGTCTTACCCGTAATTTAGTGTTTTGAAATAGATTACATTGTGATTTTATGAATTTATTGTCAGCAGAGCAGAATAATCTGCTGACAAGAGAGACCACCAACATACTCGTGGGATTGTATTTGTCGTTGAGCATATGCAATTACAAACCTACTTCTACCATAAAAATATGTTTTCACCTATTTCCGCAAACGGTGTTCTATCAGTACTATTTAAAAAGAATTTCCACAAAATGATTTTTTCAAAGAAAAGTAAAAAATTGTAGTAAGCCTAACATAATAAAAAATAAAGGCAAATAGTAATTCAAGAAAAAAATCAACATAAATCATTATCGCTAATTCAACAAAATTCAAATCGAACAGAAACAACAATTAATAACAATTAGAACTTAAATGGAACTGAAATTACCACAAAGAAGAGTAGCGCTAACGCCCCTAAGCCTTTAAGACCAAAACGTCATTTGCGCTTTACTGAAAAACAAATTTCATTTCGAGCAGTGTGTCTTTATCCTTAATAATATCAACAGAAATAGAAAGAAAAATCACGATAATAACCAAGGTTACTAAAAAGAACTAAAAAAAATATAGATTGACAATTCAATATATATTGATATTTATTCCTGAAAGTCTAAAAAATTTAGATTTTTTTACCGTTATAAAAGAGAAAAACGGTTTAAAATTTATTTTTGTATTTAGTAAAGGTTACTTTTTTTTGGTTTAAGCTCAACTTGATTATTTATGTCTTAATTTATTTATTGATAGCAGTTTATGTTCCTTTTACATCGGAAATACCATTTGGCTTTATTTTTGCAAATCTTTTGCTTATTGTAGCTCTTTACTTTTCTTGGAAAAACTTATTCTGTGAAAAAAAGTATCTTTAATAAATTTCTGGTCGTTTCTAATTGATATATATTTTTTTTGCATTGTTTTATTGTTTGTTTCTTTTATTGGCAGCAGAAGTCGTAGTGTTCGTTGTAGCAGAAGTAGCAGTCGTGCTAGTCGTAACAACAGACATAGTAGTATAAGTCGCATAAGTTAACATGGTATTCACGTGATGGACAGCAAACTTTGCGTGTAAGACAGCAAACCTTATTGATTATGTTATAGACTTGCAGGATCAATACAATATACTAGGGTATATAGGAGTGCTGTTATTGATGTTAAAAGTAAAGATCACCATCTAGTAGTATCAAGGGTTAATTTAAAGCTGAAATATCGAAAGGGTAACTACCTCTCGGGAAGTTATTATGTGCGTAGACTCCAGAATGAGAATTTGAGAGAAACTTTCCAGGAACAGTTGAATACTAAATTTCAGAGTTTAAAATTGATAATGTGGAAGATGGTTGGAATAATTTTAGAAAAATAATTTGTGAAGTTGCTGAAGGTGTCTTAGGGGAAGAAAGGTAGGACTACAGCTAAAAATATAAGTGAAAAAAACTTTATGTTTAATAGAAAGGAGAAAGGACTTGTACAAGATTAAAGGAATGTAAAGAAAGCAGAGAAAGCATTAAAATATGAACTAAGGAGATGTGAAGTGGAGGCCGAGGATATAATTGCCGAGGATCTGGAAGATGCAGCTAGACGGCATAATAGTAAAATATTCTACTGGCATGTTAATAAATTGAGATGGAGTATTCAATCCGGACTTGACCGGATTGAATACTCCAACCGGATTAAAGATAGGAATGGGGCCACAATTAGCGATAAGGAAAGAATTAAAGAGAAATGGGCTGAACATTTTTAGAATTTGCTAAACCGAGATTGAGTTGCAGGAAAAGATATGGAGGAAAATGAAAAAGTTTGTGATACCTTGGATGTGAAGGAAGATTTGTTTTGTGAGATGAATTTGCGACAGTATTAAACTGATTAAAAAATAATAAGGCTCCGGGTGCTGATAGGGTGGTAAATGAGTTTCTGAAATATGGTGGCTCTGAGGTTAGAAATAAGTTACTGAAGATTATGAATATGATTTTTGAAAAAGGGGAAGTACTTAACGATTTTAGGAAAACCTTAATTAAGCCACTTTATAAGAAAGGTGATAAAAGTGAGTGTGTGGTAATTATCGAGGCATTAGTCTGGTCTCTGTAGGTAGCAAATTACTTAGTAATATGATACTTTTTAGGCTGAGAGATGCCGTAGACAAGGTTTTAAGAGAAGGACAGTGCGGTTTTCGAAAAGGTAGAGGATGTGTCGACCAAATTTTCACTCTTAGGTTAATAATTAAGAAGTGCCTGAGTTGTCAAACACCGTTGGTCTTCAGTTTTATAGATTATGAGCAAGCGTTCAAGTCTGGTGATAGAAGAGCTTTAGTGAATGTTTTATCCTTGTATGGTATACCAGACAAATACATTAAAGTGACTAGTGCTATGTACGAGAATAACGCTGTTGCGGTTAAGGTAGGAAATAAGGCTAGCAGCTGGTTTTGTATTAAATCAAGAGTTAAGCAGGGTTGTGTTATATCTCCCTTTATATGGATTATTTTGATGGACTTTGTCTTAAGGAGCACAGGAAAGGGAATGGGAGACCACGGAATCAAATGGGGAGGAAAAAGTCCCTGGACTTAGATTATGCTGATGATTTAAGCATCCTAGAGGAAAGTGTGAGCAAACTGAATGAACTTTTAGACGTTTTGCGAGTTCAGGGTGCTAGAATAGGTTTGAAAATTAATGTTAAGAAGACTAAGTCACTAAGGCTAGGAATAAGTGAAGATGAAAAGGTGATGTTGGGCAATGAAAAGATTGATCAGGTGGGGAGCTTCACATACCTTGGTAGTATTATTAGTAAAGATGGTGGGAGGAGTGAAGATGTTAAAAGCAGAATACCCAAGGATCAGGGTGTTTTTTCACAATTAAAAAAAGTTTGGAAGAATAGAAAGATTAGTCTGCAAACCAAGATTCCAACATTAAAAGCTACACTGATGACAGTAGTCAAATATGGCTCTGAAGCATTGGCACTTATAAAAGCGGATAAAGATTTGCTAGATGTTTTCCAGAGAAATTGCTCAAGTATTGTTCGGGTACCCGGCTGACTGACCATATTTCAAACAACAGGCTGTACAAAAAATGTGGTTTAATACCGTTCTCTAGGGCTATAATGAAATAAAGGTTGAGGGGGCTAGGGCACGTATGCGGATGAAGGATGACAGGTTGCTGAAGATTGTTCTTTTCGGCCAACCGTCCAGGACTAAACGGAAAGCAGGTCGTCCTCGTCTGGGGTGGGAGCACGTCATTAAGAAAGATTTAAAGGAAATAGGAACTTCGTTGGAGGGTGTAAAAAGGGAGGATTTGAATAGATCGGGATGGAGGTGGAACGGGCATAGCTGTGTTGGCCTCAGACGGCTTGGTGCTGTGGTGATTTGTTAGTATTTAGTAGTAGTAGTATTTATAGTAGTAGTAGCAGAGCTAGTCATGGTAGTAATAGTCGAGTAGTACTTAGTAGCAATTGTAGTAGTAGTAGCAGTATTACTAGAAGTAATAGCAGTGGTAATAGATGTAATCATAGCAGTGGCAATCGCATTAGTAGTAGTCGTTGTAGTAGCAGTAATAAAAATAGTAGTTTTAGCAGTAGTAGTCTTAGCAGTAGAAGCCTTAATAATAGCATTTGTAGCAGTACCAGTCGTTGCAGCAGTAGTCGTAGTCGTCGTAGTAGTGATTGCAGCAGTAGTAACCGTGGTAGTAACTGTAGTAGTCGTTTATAGTAGTATTCAAAGTGGCTGTCGTAGCAGTCGTATTTGTAATAGTACGTAGCAGTTGCAGTAGCAGTGGTCGTAGAAGTAGTAATTGTAGCAGCAGTAATCTTATTAGCAGAAGTCGTAGTAGTAGTAGTCGTAGTAGCAGAGGTCCTACCAGCAGTAGTCGCAGTAGTAAGAAGTAGTAGTTATAGTGCTAATGGTCACAGTAGTAGAAGTTGTGGCAGTCGTTGTTGTAGCATTCATAGTTGTAGTATTAGTAGCAGTAGTCTTAGCAGTAGTCATACCATAATAGTATTAGTAGTAATAGTAGTAGTGAAGTAGTAGTAATCTTAGTAGTAATGGTCATAGCGGTAGTGGTTGTAGCAGTAGTAGATGCAGTAGTAGTAGTAGTTTTAGTCGTGGCAGTAGAAGCCGTTTTAATAGTATTAGTAATAGAAATACCAGTCATAGCAGTATCAGTAGTATTCATACTAGTTGTAGTGGAAGTGATGTTAATAGTAGGAGCTATGATAGTAACCGAAGCAGTCGTAGTAGCAGTATTCATAGTAGTGGTCATAGTAGTCTTATTAGTAATAGTCTTAGCAGTAGTAGCTGTAGTAGTAATAGTCGTAGTAGTAGTAGTCATAGTAGCAGAAGTCGTAGCATAGAAGTCATAGCAAAAGTATTCGTCGCAGTTCTGGTTGTAGTAGTAGTAATTGTAGTAGTATCGGTTGAACTAGTAGTAGTAGCGGTAGTAGAAGTAATAGTTGTAGCATTAGTGGTACAGTAGTACTAGTCGTGGCAGTAATAGCTGTAACACTCGCAGTAGTAGCATTAGTGGTAGTAGCCTTAGCAGCAGTAGTTGTTGTAGTAGCAGTCATAGTCTTAGCAAACGTAGTAGTTGTTGTATTTGTCCTAGTCTCAGTAGTCGTAGAAGTATTACTTGCAGAATTAGTTAGCAGTAGTCGTAGTAGTAGTAGTAGAAGTCGTAGTCGTATTAATTGTAGCTGTAGAAATCGTAGTGGTAGCATCTGTAGCCATAGTGGTTGCAGTGCTCGTACCAGTAGTAGTAGTAGCAGTAGTCGTAGTAACAGTAATCGTAGTTGTCGAAGTCGCATCAGTAGTTATAGGCGTGGTAGTTCTGGTCGTTAGAGTAGTAGTAGTCGTAGTAGTAGTAGTAATAGCCGTAGTTGCTTTTTATGGTAACACCGATAGCTGCATATTGTGAGATACCCAATGGGATTTTCATGGTCACCTGAGGAGGAGACACACCACATTAATGTGGTATCTTCTTCCATGTTGTACCACGAAACACCAATTTTTGCCCAAAAGAGTCAAAATACTGAGTAACAGAAATAATAATAGATCTGACCAATTCTTCATGCTCTAAAACCCGGAAAAGGAGCTGATTTAATTCAGCTGAAATATAATAAATAATAATTTCATGATCTAAAACCCATAGAGATGTTGAGCGCCCTTTCTTGAAAAAATAGCACTAAAATTTAACGTAAGTATTGCAGTGAGCTTCGGGTCTATTTGCAAAGCATTATCTCCTAGATGCTGATGATTTAGGTATCCTAGTTAAAGTGTGAGAAAAATGGATGAACTTTTAGAGATTTTGCGAGTTCAGGGTGCTAGAACGGGTTTGAAAATTAATGTTGAGTAGACTAAGTCACTAAGGCTAGGAATAAGTTAAGACAAAAAAAGTTGGCGTTGGGTAACGAAAAGATTGAGCCTCATTTTTAAGCATAGTTTTTTCTTAATGGAAAAGGAGGCTTATTTGGTTTTGGGAGTGCAGTTCACTCGAGACTTTTGGGGATTGTTCTCTGGGTTAAAAAAATCAAATATTTTCTTGTGGGAGGGGGGAGGAATGGTGCAGAAAGCTCAAAAATACGTCATAAACTTTTGTATCCCTAATCAGTTATATTTCGATTGAGCTCTTACGGACCGTTCGCGACGTCAGTATTCCTATTGTTATCGAAGAGTATCATAGGCAGCGCGCTAGCGCTGCCTAAGTAAAGAACGATGTGGGCACAATGTGTTTTTTTTTTTCTTCGGCGGGCACTTCGTATCGAAGGAGTTGTCGTAGAAACTTCGAAAAGGGCTCATTCGATTGGAAATTGGAGTGGCTAGTGCCCTTTTTAATAGTCAAAAGTGATTGGAGGGAAACTAGCCCTCCTCCCACGCCCCATCATTCCCCCAAACCCATCCAATCAAAATTTTGAGATAGCCATTTTGTTCAGCGTAGTTGATTTCCAGATAGAAAATATGTTTTTGAGGAGGACACTCCCCCACAACCCTCGGGGCAAGGGTTTTAAGTTATGCCCTGAGGGCATATAAGAACGATGTTGGCACAATGTACTATGTATTATTTTTTCTTTAGAGCAGGGTACTTCATATGGAAGGGTTTGTCGTAAAAACTTCAAAAGGGGCTCATTCAATTGGAAATTGAGAGTTCTAGTGCCCTTTTTAACAGTCGAAAGTGATTGGAGGGCAACAAGCCCCCCCCCCCACGCCCGTCATTCCCCAAAACACATCCAATCAAAATTTGAGATAGCCATTTTGTTCAGCGTAGTTGATTTCCACCTAGAAAATATATTTTTGTGGAGGACACTCCCCCACAACCCTCAGGGCAAGGGTTTTAAGTTATGCCCTGGGGGCATAAAAGGTTTTTATAGTAGGCGTTGTCGTAAAAAAATTCAAAACAGGCTCATTCGATTGGAAATTCGAAGGGCTAGTAACCTTTTTAATAGTCGAAAGTGATTGGAGGGCAACTAGCCCCCCACGCCCATCATTCCCCCAAACACATCCAATCAAAATTCTGAGATAGCCATTTTGTTCAACGTAGTGGATTTCCAGCTAGAAAATATTTTTTTTGAAGAGGACACTCCCCCACAACCTTCAGGGCAAGGATTATAAGTTATGCCCTGGGGGCATATAAGGTTTTTATAGAAGGCGTTGTCGTAGAAACTTCAAAAAAGGCTCATTCGATTGAAATTCAAAGGGCTAGTGCCCTATTTAATAGTCGACAGTGATTGGAGATCAACTAGCCCCCCCCCCCCCACGCCCATCATTCCCCCAAACACATCCAATCAAAATTTTGAGATAGCCATTTTGTGCAGTGCAGTTGATTTCCAGATAGAAAATATGTTTTTTGAGGAGGATACTCCCTCACAGCCCTTAGGGCAAGGGTTTTAAGTTATGCCCTGGGGGCATATAAAGGTTTTTTATAGAAGCCATTGTCGTAGAAACTTCAAATAAAGCTCATTCGATTGGAAATTCAAAGGGCTAGTGCCCTTTTTAATAGTCGAAAGTTATTGGAGGGCAACTAGCCCCCTTCCACGCCCATCATTTCCCCAAACACATCCAATCCAAATTTTGAGGAGGACACTGCCCCACAACCCTCAGGGCAAGGGTTTTAAGTAATTCCCTGGGGGCACTTAAGGTTTTTTTATTGAAATCTTTGTCGTAGAAACTTCAAAAAAGGCTCATTTGATTTGAAATTCAAAAAACTAGCACCCTTTTTAATAGTCGAAAGTGATTAGTGATATTTTTTGTTGTTGTTGTTGTTTAGACCAGTGCGCTTCGTATCGAAGGAGTTGTCATGGGAACTCCGAAAAGGCTCATTCAATTGAAAATCGAAAGGGCTGATGCCCTTTTTAATAGTCGAAAGTGATTGGAGGGCAACTAATCCCCCATCCGCTCCCACCCTCCCACGCCCACCCTCCCATTTGCCCATTATGTTTAAAAACTAAATGTTGCCTTAAGATTAAATCAAAATGCACTCTGATAATACTAATTCCCAATAAGGCATCTCAGCAGTATCCCAAGAACGACTGAGGGTATTATGTTCATACTTTCGGGCTACTTCTGCTCTTAAAATTTAACCAAATCAAAATAGCGTAAATGTATCTAAGCTATCAAAGAAAGTAATCAGATTTTTGCGAATGGTATCCATTTCAGATCAACTAGAGGAGGTATGAAACTAAATTAAACAGTACTATTTGTGTCCAGATTAATAAAAGGGTGTGTGTTGTTAAAAATTGCTGAAAAATTTTCTCCAGCATACAAATAGCAGGCCAAACTATAAAGTCTTAAAAAATGAAAAAGATTTAAAGTATTATTTTCTGTTTCCCTGAAAAGACTATGTCAATATAAAACGAACAGAAATTAATTAAAAAAACTTTTTTCCACAAAATTAGTTTTTCAAAGACAAGTAAAGAACTCCATTAAACAAAAAATTAGCAAAAATAAAATCAAATAATCTACTAAGCGTGAAACTACCACAAATCAGCATCGATAAATAAATGAAACCCAAAACGAACAGAAATTACAATAAATAACCGACTCAAACTCAAAACGAGCAGAAATTAACATAAGTTGGGCGCAAACCCCTATGCCTTTCCAGGGCCAGAACAATATTTGCACTTTACTGAATAAATGCAAATGAATATGCGTTGTCACTTTAATATACATATACTGATATTTAGTAATCAAAATGTTTATGTTATTTGATTTATTAATGTTATAAAAGTAAAAACATTTATATTATATATTTTTATATTAAAATTTACATTTATATTTTATATTTCTGTTCGTTATATTTATATTTTATTGTTTAAAAAAACAAGAGTTGTGAGAAAGTCAAACTTTAGCGTAAAGAGTGAGCCGTTGAGGAGGGGACAGCCCCTTTCATATACGGAATAATTTCTGTTCGTTTTAAGTTATAACGTCGTTCCTTACTTTCAGCTAAAAAAACATGTTTTTTTTTAATTTAATTTTTGAAAATTTTTGAATCGATGCAGGTTTTGATTTTGCTCCTTACTTTCAGTTAAAAAAAACTTGTTTTTTTTTATTTAATTCCTGAACGTTTTTGAATTAAGGCAGGCTTTGATTTTGGCTCACCCTACATGAATAATTAAAACAAAATTTGCATATTAATTTTACTTTTATTTGGTTAAATGGCTTTCTCGAAAGTTGTTTAATTTTATTTACGAACGTTTTTATTAGTAATAAATATACGTAACTTACGAATTAACTTACGTAACGAACTTCTATATTCATATATTGTTAATACGTATATTAGAGGGCTCGCCTACTAGTCAATACCTCGCTCTTTAAGCTAAAGTTTGAATTGTGTTTCCAATTCTTTAAAAATGACCCGTTTATCAAAAAGGCCGTTATTTAGAATAAATAGCTTTTATGAAAGTACTAAAAAATATTTGGCTTAAAGAGCGAGGTACTGAATAGGGGGTGAACCCAATCATATACGTAATATTTTCTGTTCGTTTTAAGTTTTGATGTTACTCCTTATTTTCAGTTGGAAAACTTGTTTTTTTTTATATATTTAATTTCTGATCTTTTTTTTAAATAATGCTGGGAAATCCGGCGCCCCCTTCATAGCAATGTCCCTTCCCCCATGAAAACTTCCTTCATGGAAAGCTCCTCCCGCATAACTCCTAACCCACCCACCCCCCTACTACCAGAAAAAATCCCCCCTGAAAACGTCTGTATACTTCCTTATAACCAATACTATATGTTAACATTGGGCAAAGTTCATACCTTTCAGCCCTCCCCCCGGGGACTTCGGAGGATTAAGTCATCCTAAAGGACATATTTTTGATATTTTCAACCATGCTGAACAAAATGGCTATCTCAAAATTTTGATCAGGTGACTTTGGGAAAAAAAAGAGCGTGGGAGGGGGCCTAGTTGCCCTCCATTTTTTTTTGTTCACCTAAAAGGGCACTAGAAATTTTAATTTCCGATCCAATGAGTCCTCCCACGATATTCTAGGACCCCTGGGTCAATACGATCGCCCCTGGGGAAAAAAAACAAAAAAAAAAAAAAAAACAAATGAACACGCATCCGTATCTGGCAAAAAATGCAAAATTCCAGGTTTTTGTAGATAGGAGCTTGAAACCTCTACAGTAGGGCTTTCTGATACGCTGAATATGATGGTGTGATTTTCCTCAAGGTTCTATAGCTTTTAGGGGGTATTTCCCCCTTTTTTTCGAAAATCAGCCAAGTTTTCTCAGGCGCGTAACTTTTGATGGGTAGAACTAAACTTGATGAAAGTTATATATTTAAAATCAGCATTGAAATTTGATACTTTTGATGTATCTATTGGTATCAAAAACCCGTTTTCTAGAGTTTTGGTTACCATTGAGCCGGGTCGCTCCTTACTTACAGTTCGTTACCACAAACTGTTTGAAAACGAACATAAATTATTTTGTATATGAGAGGAATTTCCCCCTCCCAACGCCTCCCAAACTTTTTTGTCCCAATGCTTTAAGAACAACTACTGAACAAGGGCTGTTGATTTGGAATAAAAAGAAAAAAAAAAATTACTGCAACGATCGAGAGATTGAGGAGTGGGCAACCTACAAAACACATACAGAAATATCTTTGTTCGTTTTGAGTTTTAACGTTACTCCTAATTTTCAGATGAAAAAAAAAAACCTGTTGTTTTATTTAATAAAACAATTCGTGGTAACGAACCGTAAGTAAGGAGTGACTCAGCTCAATAGTAACTGAAACTCTAAACGAATTTTGATATCAATAGATACATTAAAGAATTGGCTTATTATGCTAACTCCAAACGTATAAGATTTATTAAGTTTAATATTACCCATCAAAAGCTACGAGCCTGATAAAATGTGCCTTTGGAAAAAGGGTGGAAACGTCACGGAATGCTAATGGAAATCGTACCATCAAATTTATAGTATTAGCGAACCCAGATGTAGGGGTTTCAAGCTCCTACCCCCAAAAATGTGGAGTTTAGTGTCTTTTGCCATAGGAAAGGTCACGGATGCGTGCTTGTTTGTTTTTTTTTTTTTTCCCAGAGGTGATCCTATTGAACCAATGGCCGTAGAATGTTAGGAGAGGGCTCATTCAAAACGGAAGTTAATACATTCTAGTGCCTGTTTTAAGCGACCAAAAAGATTGAAGGGCAACTAGCCCCCTTTCACGGCCCTTTTTCCCCCAAAGTCGTCCCATCAAAACTATGAGACACAGTTTTGTTCAGCATAGTTTAAAGGTCCAATAACTATGCCTTGGATATAACATGACCCCCGAAATCCCAAAGGAAAGGGCTGTAAACTATGAAATTTACCCGTTGTTAACGTATAATATTTGTTATGGGGAAATATACGTACATTTTTGAGGAAGGATTTTCTTTTGGGGGATTTTTACACAGGGAGAATTTTTACCGTTGAGACATAAGTTTCCAGGATGAACTTTCTAGGGGATATTTTACACAGGGGGAATTTGTCTAAATCCTATACGAAATTCGTTTTATTTGTCTTACTTTTTCTTTTTCCGACTAAGTTTTACATTTGCATTTGCACTATTTGCATTTAACTTGCAAATAATTTTACATGGGTTAATCTAGGCACGAAAAAAGTTCTCGACACATCATCTCCATATCCTGAAACAACTTTTTCCCCTCTTTAATCCTTACCTACGCTGTTTACTAGTCTAACAAGCATAATGACCATGCAATTTTCTTCCCATAGAAATCAAGTAAATGTCTATGCTAAGGAGAACTTTTCAGGCGGAACCGTAAGCAAGCAATTGTCCGGGGCAAATTTTCAGCGATGATGGAATTGTCTGGGGGAATTTCCCGGAGAAAGAGTATTTTACGCGGGAGGACCTTTCCATGGACAAATTTATCGTAGAGGGACGGAGCCAGATTCCACGGCATCATTTGAAAAAACGATTAAAAATTGAATTAAAAAGACAATTTTTTCAACTGAAAGTAAAGAGCAACATTAAAACTTAAAATGAACAGAAATTATTCTATATTTGGGCATATGCCTCTTTCTCAGCACCTCACTATTTTTTCTAACTCTTTAGGAAGCAAAAGGGCCTTCGTACTAGAATAAGAAGCTTTTTTAAAAGTGCTAAAAAAACTGTAGCGTAAAGAGAAGGGGTTTAAGGAGGGGGCATCCATATATAGAATAAGTTCTGCTCGTTTTAAGTTTTTTAATGTTACTCCTTATTTTCAGTTGAAAAACTGTTGTTTTATTTGCTTGCTTAAAGGATCGATTTGAAACTTTGAGGGCATTTTATAAGCTTCGATGAAACTCGTAAATTATGTATGGTTAAGTAGCAAGATAGATTAAGAGGCTCTATGTGCTGCCAGGTTGTAAAAAAAATATACACCTTCCAGCAGGGCCATATCCATGATTTTTTTTTTGAGGGGGTGTTTTACACAAGAATTTTTTTTTCGGGGAGGGGTTGTTTTACACACAAAAAAATCCTCAAAAAAACGCGTAGATTTTTTTATATCCATTTTTGTAACGTTTTGAAGAGTCAGACAAACATTTCGGGAGGGGTTCAAACCCCCTAGCCCCCTGGATACGGCCTTGCCTTCCAGTCGTATATACAGTATCTTGGGAACGACATAAAACGAACAGAAATTATCAAACAGTTCGTGGTAACGAACTGTAAGTAAGGAGCGACCCGGCTCAATGGTAACCGAAACTCTAGAAAACGGGTTTTTTGATACCAATAGATATATCAAAAGAATAAGATTTCAATGCTGATTTCAAATATAAACTTTCATCAAGTTTAGTGCTACCCATCAAAAGTTACACGCCTGAGAAAATTTGGCTGATTTTCGAAAAAAGGGGGAAAGACCCCCTAAAAGCTATAGAACCTTAATGAAAATCACACCATCATATTCAGCGTATCAGAGAACCCTACTGTAGAGGTTTCAAGCTCCTATCTACAAAAATGAATTTTCCATTTTTTGCCAGAAGAAAGATCACGGATGCGTGTTTATTTGTTTGTTTGTTTTTTTTTTTTTTTTTTTTTTTTCCCCAGGGGTGATCGTATCGACCCAGTGGTCCTAGAATATCGTGGAGGGCTCATTGGAACGGAAATTAAAAGTTCTAGTGCCCTTTTTAAGTGACCAAAAAAAATGGAGGGCAACTAGGCCCCCTCCCACGCTCATTTTTTTCCCAAAGTCACCCGATCAAAATTTTGAGATAGCCATTTTGTTCAGCATGGTCGAAAATATGATAAATATGTCTTTTAGGATGACTTAATCCCTCGAAGCCCCCAGGGGGAGGGCTGAAAGTTATGAACTTTACTCAATGTTAACATATAGTATTGGTTATTGGGAAGTATACAGACTTTTTCAGAGGAGATTTTTTCTGGTAGGTGGGGGAAGGAGAGGGTCGGGGCTATATGGAAGGATCTTTCCATGAAGGAAGTTTTCATGGGGGAAGGGAAATTGCCATGAAGGGGGCGCCGGACTTGCCAGCATTATTTATGGTTTATTGGGAGTATACAACCATTTTCAGGAAGGATTTTTTCTGGAGGGGGGGGGGCTAGAGGAGGGGATTACTCTGGAGAATATTTCCGTGGAGGATGTTTCTTTGGGGTAAGGGACATTTCTATGAAGGGGACGCCGGATTTCCAAGCATTATTTAAGAAAACGATCAGAAGTTAAATAAAAAAAACAAGTTTTTTCAACTGAAATGTAAGAAGGAATATTAGAACTTAAAACGAACAGAAATTATAACGTATGTGAGGGGGTTCTCCCCCAAGTCAATACCTCGCTCTTTACGCTACAGTTTTTTTTTTAGTGCTTTCAAAAGAGCTATCTATTCTAATTAAACGGCCTTTGTGATTCAGGGGTTTGTGAATCAAAATTTTTTTTAACTTTTAACGTAAAGAGCGTGGTATTGACTAAGGGGAGAACCCCTTCATATAAGTAATAACATATACGTAATAAAAAAAAACAATAAAAAAACAAGCGATACGGCTCAATAGTAATCGAAACTTTTAAAAACGAAATTTTGATGTCAATAAATGTATCAAAAGAATGTGTTTATAATGCTGATCCTAAATATATAAATTTTATTAAGTTTAGTATTACTCATCAAAGGCTACGAGCCTGAGAAAATTTACTCGATTTTTTAAAGAGGGGGGAAACATCCCCTACAAGTGAAAAAATTTTAATGAAAATCACACCGTCAGATTCAGCGTATCAGAAAACCTTATTACATAGGTTTCAAGCTCATATCTGCAAAAATCTGCAACTTTGTATTTTTTGCCAGAAGAAAAATATACGAATATAGAAGTTAGTTACGTAAGTTAATTTGTAAAGACATCCATTTAGCAAAAGAAAAGTAAAATTTTTATGCAAATAAAAGCTGCATTAACTAAAAAACGATCAGAAATTAAATAAAAAAAACAAGTTTTTTAAACTGAAAGTAAGGAGCGACATTAAAACTTAAAACGAACAGAAATTATTCCGTATATGAAAGGGGCTGTCCCCTCCTCAACGCCTCGCTCTTTACGCTAAAGTTTGACTCTGTCTCACAACTTTATTTTTTAAAACAATAAAAAACTTTAGCGTAAAGAGCGAGGCGTTGAGGAGGGGACAGCCCCTTTCATATACGGAATAATTTCTGTTCGTTTTAAGTTTTAATGTCGCTCCTTACTTTCAGTTTAAAAAACTTGTTTTTTTTATTTAATCACAAACAGAAGCAAGGCTAACGCGCTCTAAGTCTTTTAAAGGCCAGTGTGTATGACGCTTTGCTGAAAACAACGTATACGTAAACTATTTCTATTTCACAAAATTAATAACTCAAAATTATTGATACTTACTTGAATGAAGTCTCTTCCGTGAATATGCTGAGCAGTCAGTATTTTCAGTAATTAAATAAATCAAACATGTTTTTTTTTTTTTAACTGAAAGCAAGGAGCGACATTAAAACTTAAAACGAACAGAAATTATTCCGTATATGAAAGGGGCTGCCCCCTCCTTGACCCTTCGCTCTTAACGCTATAGTTGTTTATTGTTTTAAAACAAAGTTGTGAGACAGAGTCAAACTTTAGCGTAAAGAGCGAGGAGTTGAGGAGGGGAGAGCCCCTTTCATATATGGAATAATTTCTGTTCGTTATAAGTTTTAATGTCGCTCCTGGCTTTCAATTAAAAAAAATTTTTTTTTATTTATTTCTGAACGTTTTAAAGTTAATGCAGCTTTTTATTTGGCTCACCGTACGTGAATAATTAAAACAAAATTTGTATATTAATTTTACTTTTTTTTTTTTTGCTAAATGGCCTTCTCGAAATGTTGTTCAGACGTAACTTACGAATTAACTTACGTAACGAAGTTCTATATTTGTATATTTTTATTACGTATACTAGGGGGTTCGCCCCCTAGTCAATACCTCGCTCTTTATGCTAAGTTCAAATTTTGTTCCAATTCTTTAAGAATGACCCCTTAATCACAAAAGGTCGTTAATTATAACAAATAGCTCTGATGAAAGTACAAAAAAACTTTAGCGTATAGAGCGAGGTAATGAGTAGGGGGCGAACCCAATCCATACGCGTATTAATTTCTGTTCGTTTTAAATTTTGATGTTGCTCCTTACTTTCAGTTGAAAAATTGTTTTTTTTTATTATTTAATTTCTGATCGTTTTTTTAATAATGCTGGGAAATTCTGCACCCCCTTCATAGCAATATCCCATCCCTCATGAAAACTTCCTCCATGGAAAGATCCTCTCACATAACACCCGACCCACCCCCAACTAACAAAGAAATCCCCCCTGAAAATTTCTGCATACTTCCCAATAACCAATACTAGACCTATATGTAAACATTGGGCAAAGTTCATAACTTCCAGACCTTTCCCCGGGGACTGTGGGGATTAAGTCATCCTTAAAGACATATTCAAAATTTTGATTGGATGACTTTAGGAAAAAATGAGCGTGGGAGGGAGCCTAGTTGCCCTCCATTTTTTTGGTCGCTTAAGAAGGACACTAGAACTTTTAATTTCCGTTCTAATGAGCCCTCCCGCCATATTCTAGGACCACTGGGTCAATACGATCACCCCGGAAAAAAAAAAAACAACAAAAAAAAAACAAAACAAACAAACACGCATCCGTGATCTTTCTTCTGGCAAAAAAAATACAAATTCCACGTTTTTTGCAGATAGGAGCGTGAAACTTCTATAGTAGGGTTCTCTGATACGCTGAATCTGATGGTTTGATTTTCAATGAAGTTCTATGACATTTAGGGGGTGTTTCTCCCTTTTTTCTAAAATAAGGCAAATTTTCTCAGGCGCGTAACTTTTGATCAGTCAGACTAAACTTGATGAAACTTATATATTTGAAATCAGCATAAAACTATGATTCTTTTGATCTATTTATTGGTATCAAAATTTCGTTTTTTAGAGTTTCGGTTACTATTGAGCCGGGTCGCTCCTTACCTTGCAGTTCGTTACCACGAACTGTTGGATCAAATCTTTTCACTGATTTATCAAGGTGAATTTTCTTCTTTTTTTGTAGCTGCTTATGTTTTCACGAATAAAAACCACACTATTCAAAATACAAATCGTTTGTAATGAAAACAAAAATGATATTCAAGCCGCTTGGAAGTTTTGAGAGGGAGAGAGGGGGGGGGGGGACAAGCAACATCATTCTTATTTATAAATCGTGATTTAAAACGCTCCAAGACCCCACTGGATATAATTATGTTCGACAGAAATCAAATTAAAAAAATATAGCAAAAATTAAGAAACTAAAACGAGTTTGATTGTCAGCGAGTGATAAACAAAAACGAAAAAGTCAAAGCAGATGTTTCAGAAAGGACCTCTTTGCCAAGCGGCCAGCTCTCAATGCTCAATGTAAAATATCTGCTTTCTCTTTTTCATTGTCTCTATTCTACAGGCAGAAAATAAAACTCTTTTGGTTACATAAGCAATTTTATTAATTTTTATTTCATTTTTTTTAACGTATTATAAACCCTGGTTAGCATCTTTGGTTCGATATCTCTTTGTTTTTCTTTGAAAACTGCCTCTTGGAAATTGTTTACAATTAACCTAGAGGTTAATTGTAACTAGAGGTTAATTGTATACCTAGAGGTATACAGGAGAGCAAAGTTGACGAGTTTTGTGTCGTTTTGATACCCGGTAGATAAATACTTGTTACATTCAAAACTAGCACTTGGCAGCAATTAAAGTCGTTTATCAAATTTGGTACTTGTATAGAATACGATAAACATGCGAGAATTGTATTGAAGATCAGATAGGCATATTACCGGGTAATGCCTAGACGCTATTGAACAAAGGGTTTCTCACTCCGGAAACTATGTTTAAACTTTAGCTTTTTGGGTTTTAGGGGAATAAAAAAGGTACCTAGGTTGGGTTAGGTTAGGTTACGTATTGAATATATGCTATATTTTACCCCCCTACCCCACCCTACCCCCCCCCCCTACTGTGCAAATATATAGCCCAAATTTGTTTCTAAACTATTATATTTTTATCTTATTTTGTTTTATTTCATTAGTATCAACGAAACTTCACTTCTCGCGTGTTTTATCGGATTCTACACAAGTACCTCAAATTTAGTAAACTTTTCACATTCAGCTGTTTAAGCAATTGAATTTAATTTTGTGCACAGGCAACCTTAATTTTCCAATAGCGGTAACTATAAAAGATAGCACAATTAACGAGCCTTGTGTCGCCATTTTGGTTGTAAATCAAATCGAACTTTCAAGAATCCAAGAAGACCAGTGACTTTCCAACAAAATTTACTGTCTGGTCGGTCACCTCCCCAAAGACCGAAACCTGATACAATAGAAAAAGCTTACACAAGTAGACTTTTTAAGTGTTGACAAGCTCCCTTTCTGCCATGCTCTACGTGACGCCTGGCTGTAAATCTGATGCCTCTTAGGACGATTGCTAACCAATCTGTAAAATTGTTGACGACACCAATTAGAAAAATCATCCGGATGTGCCTTTACGACAGCTAGGGTGAAAGTTCGGCAATTGATAAATACGATACTGCTTTTTATTATCTCAGCATTCAAACTAGCCCTTTAGTAATATTCACTAAAAAAAGAAGTTTTTCAACTTAAAGCAAGGATCAAAATTAAAACTTAAAAACAACAGAAATTACTACGTATATGAGGGGTATTGAGCCCTCCTCAACACTACGCTCTTTAAACTAAAGTTTTTTAGCACTTAAAAAAAGCTTCTTACTGTTCTAATTAAACGATCCTTGTGATTAAGAATTCTTTCTCAAATAAATGAGATGCAAGTTCGAACTTTAGCGTAAAGAACGGGGTATTAAGGAGGGGGAAACCCCCCGCGTACATGTAATAATTTCTGTTTGTTTCATGTTTTAATGTTGCCCCCTTAGTTGAAATGACTTGTTTTTTTCTGATCGTTTTTTTAAATAATTCCAGGAAATGTGGCTCCACCTTCACGAAAAATTCCCCTCCCACGGAAATATCCTCTAAACAGTTCAATCCCAGTAAAAATTTATCCCGGACAATTACCCTTAACATCTCCAGGTTCAAAATTGAGTCGACTAAGAGAAAGCAAGACATATAAAAAGATTTGTATAGGAATTCTGGCTAATTCTCCCAGTGAAAAATTTCCTCTGAAAAGTCCAATCCCTGGAAAATTTCCACTTTATGGGAAATTCTCCCCGCAGAAAATACTCGTTGCATAAAATTCACTAACTTAAACATAACGCTAAGCTTAATGAAGCTTATATATCTGGAATCAACATGATAAACAGATTCTTTTGATATATCTATTGGTATCATAATTCTCTTTTTTAGAGTCTCGATTATTATTGTGCCGCGTCGCTTTTTACTTAGAGTTTAACGACACCGATACCATAATAGTCTTGGCGTTTTATTAATATTTTATAATCTTAGCATTTAATTATTATAGATCAAAACCCTTGCTATTCTGAAATGGTCGATGTACTTCTCCTTCTTTTCTGTTGAATCACAAGTGGCCTAAATTTTATATAGGTCATCCAATGTGAAAATACATTACGCAAAAACTTCCAGCTATTTTTAGTTATAGTTTAAATTTTCTTGGCTTGGTCATTAATTTTTCAATTATATTAAATAAAAAAAAAAAAATTTTTTTTTAACTGAAAGTAAGGAGCGACATCAAAACTTAAAACGAACAGAAATTATTCCGTATTTGAAAGTGGCTGTCCCCTCCTCAATGCCTCTCTCTTTACGCTAGAGTTTTTTATTGTTTTAAAAAATAAAGTTGTGAGACAGAGTATAACTTTAGCATTAATAGTGAGGCATTGAGGAGGGGACAGCCCTTTTCATAAACGGAGTAATTTCTTTTCGTTTTAAGTTTTAATGTTGCTCCTTACTTTCAGTTAAAAAAAAAAAACTTGTTTTTTTTTATTTAATTCCTGAACGTTTTTTTGAATTAAGGCAGGCTTTGATTTTGGCTCACCGTACATGAATAATCAAACGAAATTTGCATATTTAATTTTACTTTTTTTGGTTAAATGGCTTTCTCGAAAATTGTTTAATTTTATTCGCGAACGTTTTTATTAGTAGTAAATATACGTAACTTACGAATTAACTGACGTAACGAACTTCTATATTCGTATATTTTTATTACGATATTAGGGGGTTTGCTCCTGGTAAATACCTCGCTCTTTACGCTAAAGTTTAAATTTTGTTCCAATTATTTAAGAATGACCCCTTATTCACAAAGGCTGTTAATTAGAATAAATAGTTTTTATGAAAGTAGTAAAAAAAAATTTAGCGTAAAGAGCGAGGTATTGACTAGGGGGTGAACCCAATAATATACGTAATAATTTCTGTTCGTTTTAAGTTTTGATGTTGTTCCTTATTTTCAGTTGAAAACTTGTTTTTTTTTTTTTTTTTATTTAATTTCTGATCGTTTTTTTAAATAATGCTGGAAAATCCGGTCCATCTTTCATAGCAAAGTCCCTTCCCCCATGAAAACTTCCTCCATGGAAAGATCCTTCCATGTAACCCCCGACCCCCCCCCCCCCCACTACCAGAAAAAATTCCCCCCTGAAAACATCTGTATACTTCCCAATAACCAATATTATATGTAAACATAGGGCAATTTTCATAACTTGCAGCCCTTCCCCCGGGGACTGTGGGAGATTAATCATCCTCAAAGACATAGTTATTATATTTTTCGACCAAACTGAACAAAATGGCTATCTCAAAATTTTGATCGAGTGACTTTGGGAAAAAAAATGAGCGTGGGAAGGGGCCTAGTTGCCCTCCATTTTTTGGTCACTTAAAAAAAGCCCTAGAACTTTTAATTTCCGTTCAAATGAGGCCTCTCGGGATATTCTAGGAAATAAACACGCATCCGTGATCTTTCTTCTGGCAAAAAATACAAAATTCCACATTTTTGCAGACAGGAGCCTCAAACCTCTACTGTAGGGTTCTCTGATGCGCTGAATCTAATGGTGTGATTTTCATTAAGGTTCTATGACTTTTAGGGTGTGTGTTCCCCCTTTTCGAAATAAGGCAAATTTTCTCAGGCACGTAACTTTTGTTAGGTAAGACTAAACTTGATGAAACTTATATATTTGAAATCAACATAAAAATCTAATTCTTGTGATGCATCTATTGGTATCAGAATTCCAATTTTTGGAGTTTCGGTTACTATTGAGCCGGGTCGCTCCTTACTGTTTGAAAATGAAAGGCCAGGTTTCAGTTTAGGATATTAATCATGCTCGATAACATCGAAAAAGCTAGATAATGCATAAATAAAAATAAAGATAGGGACATCAGTTCGGGAGAAATACCTTTTTTTTGTATTTTCATTGAAAAAATTCGGTTTGCTCTTCCCCCTCCCCTATCCCATACATTTTCATGAATTGATGAGTAATAGTGTCTAGCCCCACTCCCTAACCCATTTTTTCCCAAAATTGTCCGACCAAATAATTTCTAGATAGTCATTTAATTCAGCATAGCTAAAAGATTCCAAAGCTATGCCGTTGGAAATAATATGACCCCCCCCCGCCCCCTGGGGATACGTCTTTAAGCTATAAAATTTGCCCATTGTTTACGTATAGTATTTGTTATTGGGAGGAATACAGAAATTCTTTGGGGGTAGGGGATTTTTTTATTGGGGTAGGTAGAATGTCATCAGCGAGATAAAAAAAAGCAATAAGCACAATAACTGTCTTCATTTTCCAAATAATGAACCTTCGATTGATGACGTCAGTAAAGTTACTTACCATATTGCTTAGACTGTGGGGTACGCATAATGGAATTTGATTTTGAGCAGCCATACGGGTGGTAAAATCTGAATCTGGCTGCGGGGTTTTAGTTGCATGAAGCTGGGTATTGTTGGCTAAGCCGTATTCAGGGGGGGGGGGTTGGTGGTTTGAACCCCTCCCCCCCAAATGTTTGTCTGACTCGTAAAAATAACAAAAATGGACATAAACGAATTTTGTATGAAATTTTTGAGTTTTTTTTTTGTGTAACCCCCCCCCCCCCCCTCCCCAAGAATTTTTTTTTTGAGTAAAACCCCTCCGAAAAAAAAAAATCCTGGGTACAGCCTTGATTGCGGGAACTAGTAAAGCTGTATTTTTCTCATCTTCAGGCTAAAAAAATGTGTGAAATGATTTTTTTTTTCTTTATCAAGGACCTCCACGAAACGACTATGAAGACGAAAACAGAACCTATAATCATTCATCAGTAAAACCACCGCTGTCGCCCTGTAGCTCTTCATCAAGTTGTTCGAGTATTTCAGAACTTAAACCCGAGCCAGATCGAAAACCTTTAATGGCCAAGACAAGGCCAGATTCAAATGTCAAACCACCATACTCCTATGTTGCCTTGATTGCTATGGCTATCAGAGAAAGTCCAGAGAAACGATTAACGCTGTCAGAGATATACAACTATATCATGGGGCAGTTTCCATATTTTGAAAAGAACAAGAAAGGTTGGCAAAACAGCATTAGACATAACTTGAGCTTAAATGAGTGTTTTCAAAAAATCCCCAGAGAAGGTGGCGGAGACAGAAAAGGAAATTATTGGATAGTTTGTAAGTTTTTAATTTCTTTTCTTTTTTCTTGTGTTTGCTGTATTTCTTCTACCCTTATATAAGGTGTACTTCAACTTACATACATTGGGCTTTGGAGGAGATTAATACTTGATTTATAAATATGATTCTTTAAGCAAGCTTTTGAGAGTGGCTCCCAGATTTTGTAGCTTATGTCCTAGAAAAGGATAAATATTCGAAGCCTGTAGCAAGTCATAAGATTTAAAACTTTGAAATGCGTGTAGCTTTTAGCAGAAGTGTTTTAGAGCCACCAGTCCAATCACTTTCAACTATTAAAAAGGCCACTAGCCCTTTGAATTTCCAATCGAACGAGCCTTTTTTGAAGTTTCTACGACAACGCCTTCTATGAAAACCTTATATGCCCCCAGGGCATAACTTACAACCCTTGCCCCAAGGGTTGTGGGGGAGTGTCCTCCTCAAAAACATATTTTCTATCTGGAAATCAACTACGCTGAACAAAATGGCTATCTCAAAAATTTGATTTGATGTGTTTGGGGGAATGATGGGCGTGGGGGGGGGGCCTAGTTGCCCTCGAATCACTTTCGACTATTAAAAAGGACACTAGCCCTTTGAGTCTCCAATCGAATAAGCCTTTTTTGAAGTTTCTACGACAACGCCTTCTATAGAAACCTTATATACCCACAGGGCATAACTTAAAAACCCTTGCCCCAAGGGTTGTAGGGGAGTGTCCTCCTCAAAAACATATTTTCTATCTGGCAATCAACTACACTGAACAAATTTGCTATCTCAAAATTTTGATGGATGTGTTTTGGGGAATTATGGGCGTGGGGGGGGCTAGTTGCCCTCCAATCACCTTCGACTATTCAAAAGGGCACTAGCCCTTTGAACTTCCAATCGAATGAGCCTTTTTTGAAGTTTCAATGACAACGCCTTCTATAAAAACTTATATGGTCCCAGGGCATGACTTAAAACCCTTGCCCCCAGGGTTGTGGGGGAGTGTCCTCCTCAAAATGATATTTTCTATCTGGAAATCAACTACGCTGAACAAAATGGCTATCTCAAGATTTTGAATGGATGTGTTTGGGGGAATTATGGGCGTGGGGGGGGGGGGCTAGTCAAGGCCGTATCCAGGGGGGGATACCCGGTTTGAACCCCCCCCCCCCCCCCCGAAATTTTTGACCGACTCGAAAATAAGTCGAAAATTAGTAAAACCTAGGTAAAAATCAGTAAAATTAGTCGAAAACTGAGTCAAAAATTAGTAAACCCCCCCTCCCCCCAAAAAAAAAAAAGTCAAAAATTAGTAAACCCCCCCCCCTGAACAAAAATCCTGGATACGGCCCCGGGGCTAGTTGCCCTCACATCACTTTCGACTGTTAAAAAGGGCACTAGCCACATCCAATTTCGTATCGAATGAGCACTTTTCGAAGTTTCTACGACAACTCCTTCGATACGAAGTGCCCGGGTATGACGAAGAAGAAATGATACATTGTGCCCACATCGTTCTATAATACATTGTGCCCACTATCGCGCTGCCTATCAGAGGCAACGCTGTAGCGTTGACTATAGTAAAGGCCATGCGGCTCCAATGTTTTATTATTATTAATTAAAAACAACTTTCCAAAAAAATAAGTTTTTCAAAGAAAAGTAAAGGCCATTTTAAACTTAAGGTCAGGAGATACAAATACCTGTTAAAATTCAAACTCAAAACGACCAGAAATTACTATTAAAGAATAAATGAAACCCAAAACGAACAGTAATTAAATAAAAATCATAGCAAAAAACATACAACAAGTAATAATATAAATGAATAAATAGATCTTAAAGCGAGTAATGCTTAGATTGATATGAAAATCAAGCTTAAAATGAAAACAAATATTTTGCTATTAAAGTATAAATGAAACTTAAAACGAACAGGAATTAAATAACAATCAATGCGAACAAACATACAATATATATTAATGTAAATGAATAAATAAATCTTAAAACGAGTGAAACTTAAATTGAATATGCAAATAAAGTTTGAATCGAATAAAAATAACTACAAACAAGAGTTTGGGTATCGTCTCACTGCAGAAGCCTAAAACCTACTGCGTCATTGGCGCTTTACTGAAAACGAATTATATTACAAATGTTTTCTTTTGTACTTAATATATTGAAAATAAATATTAAAATTACAGTAAAATTTTGAACTGATGAGCTTTTTGCAATTAATATCATTATGCATCAAATATTCAGTTTAATTTATTAGTTCTTTTCAAGATTGGTCAAGACAAATATAGTTTCACTACCAGCAAAATTTGGATACTGCCCCCTTCTTTAACTGTAAAAACCTAAAGCTTTCTGCGTCATTGGTGCTTTCACTGAAAACGAATTATATTACAAATGTTTTCTTTTGTACTTAATATTGAAAATAAATATTAAAATTACAGTAAAATTTTGAACTGATGAGCTTTTAGCAATTAGTATCATTATGCATCAAATATTCAGTTTAATTTATTAGTTCTTTTCAAGATTGGTCAAGACAAATATAGTTTCACTACCAGCAAAATTTGGATACTGCCCCCTTCTTTAACTGTAAAAACCTAAAGCTTTCTGCGTCATTGGTGCTTCACTGAAAACGAATTATATTACAAATGTTTTCTTTTGTACTTAATATTGAAAATAAATATTAAAATTACAGTAAAATTTTGAATTGATGAGCTTTTAGCAATTAGTATCATTATGCATCAAATATTCAGTTTAATTTATTAGTTCTTTTCAAGATTGGTCAAGACAAATATAGTTTCACTACCAGCAAAATTTGGATACTGTCCCCTTCTTTAACTGTAAAAACCTAAAGCTTTCTGCGTCATTGGTGCTTCACTGAAAACGAATTATATTACAAATGTTTTCTTTTGTACTTAATATTGAAAATAAATATTAAAATTACAGTAAAATTTTGAACTGATGAGCTTTTAGCAATTAGTATCATTATGCATCAAATATTCAGTTTAATTTATTAGTTCTTTTCAAGATTGGTCAAGACAAATATAGTTTCACTACCAGCAAAATTTGGATACTGCCCCCTTCTTTAACTGTAAAAACCTAAAGCTTTCTGCGTCATTGGTGCTTCACTGAAAACGAATTACTTGTATATTACAAATTTATTATTTTCCAGTTCTTACAGCATTGAAAATGAAAATAAAAATTACAGTGAAAAAAATCTTGAACTGATGGATCTATCAACAATTAATATCATTATATATCTAATATTCAATTTGATTTTGTTTATACTTTCCAAGACTGTTCAAGACTCATATAGTTTTGCCATTTTTTTTTTTTAACTCTGCCATTTTTTGTAACTAATCGTGATAGTTTGTTATGAAAACATTCTATGGCTTCTAGGCATTTCTATTTGAGCGGAAAACTGCACCTCAAACTTTGTGGAACATGCATTTTCTTGCATGAAACACCAAAATATAATAAAAATGTCAAGTTTCGGAGTGCTCCACCACTCGCAAGCAAGTGCCATTGGTATTTTTGAATCCGCATGGTCAATTTAGGGGGGCGGAGGGTAGGCTAATTCTCGTAGCAGCCCCATTCCGTCGTCGTGGTATGGTTCACATTTTCAACACCTGGCGTCCGGACTATCATATAATCTACCAAGCATATAACTACCCCAAATCAGTATCAATAAATAAATGAAACCCAAAACGAACAAAAATTAAAATAAATATTAGAATCAAACTCGAAACGAGCATAAATTAATGTGAGTAGGGTTCAAAACCCCTATGCTTTCTAAAAGTCAGAATATAATTTGTACTTTACTGAAAAAAAATTCAAATGAGTTTACTGAAAAAAAATGTGCATTGTCAATTTAATATACATATACTGATATTTATTCCCTAAAATCTTAATTAATTTTTGATTTTTTTTAAAGTTACAAAAGTGAAAATATTTCAAAGAATTGTTTTCAGTAAAGCGCCAATGACGCAGTAGGTTTTAGGCTTCTGCAGTGAGACGATTCCCATACTCTTGTTTGTAGCTATTTTTATTCGATTCAAACTTGATTTGCATATTCAATTTAAGTTTCACTCGTTTTAAGATTTATTTATTCATTTAAATTAATATATTGTATGTTTGTTTGCATTGATTGTTATTTAATTTCTGTTCGTTTTAAGTTTCATTTATACTTTAATAGCAAAATATTTGTTTTCGTTTTAAGCTTGATTTTCATATTCAATCTAAGCATTACTCGCTTTAAGATCTCTTTATTCATTTATATTATTACTTGTTGTATGTTTTTTGCTATGATTGTTTATTTAATTTCTGTTCGTTTTGGGTTTCATTTATTCTTTAATAGTAATTTCTGGTCGTTTTGAGTTTGAATTTTAACAGGTATTTGTATCTCCTGAGCTTAAGTTTAAAATGGCCTTTACTTTTCTTTGAAAAACTTATTTTTCGGAAAGTTTTTTTTAATTAACGATAAAAAAAGAGTTGATTTCTTGGGTTCTTTAGCAAGCATAGAGTTACCTTTAGCAGCATTTTCGTCATCTCGCACTGCTAGCTAAATGCTCTGTCCTCTAAATATAGCCTCCCTCCACTCGCTGTAATTGGCAGCTCGGTCCTCACAGATATATCTTGAAGCTGTCACCGTCCGCTTGGTATGCTGACTACGGTGTGCAGTTCAGGCCTCCAGTCCTCATTTCCTTGCTTTCGTGAAGTTATATTTCTGTTTTTGTAGCTTTTTTTCTGGTTCTTTATCTTCAGATTTTAATAGCCCATATCCATTTACATGACTTTAAAACAAGTGCGCATTACTTTTCATGTTTGTAGCTTAAATTAAATACACAACGGAAACTATTTGTAGCATAGGTCGTAATCATAAAATGTACGATATTTACGTCAGCAATTACGTCAGAAATTACGTCAGAAATTAAATGAAAAAATTATTACGTCAGAAATTAAATGACAAAAAGGAGCCACGACCATTTACTTTAAAAAGTCGAAGTTTTGGCGCCCGAAGTAATATAAAAACAAAATTATTAAACTAATAATTTTCAAAACAATTTAACAACACTTTAAGCTCAATTTGAGCATTATGACTACTGTCTTAGGGTTTAAGCGTTTATCCCCCTTCCCTCCTGAAAAAGCCCCCTGTGGAAAATACCCCCATTAGATACTCTATGTGGAAAAAAACTGCAGAAAATATCCCCTAAAAACACCTCTCGGAAAATACCCTAGCTGAAAATCCCCCCCCCCCTGGAAAATATCCCTCGTGGATGGCTGGCCTCCAAACACTTTCGACTTTAAATAAAAGACTAGATGTATCAAGGTCTGATACAACGGGTTGTGCCAGCCGTTTATCCCCTCGGAAAATCCCCTCCCCCGCAGAAAATCCCCCCCGGATGGATGGTCTCCAATCACTTTCGACTTATAACAAAAAGCACTAGAACTATCAGTTTCTTATTTATTAAGTATCCTTCGAAATTTCTGCGACCATGAGGGGGAGGTGTGGATGAAGAAGGGGCAGCGTCCCTCCCATAGGCTACGGAGTAAATTCTGCTCACTTTAGGGTTTAATGTTACTATTTTCTTTCATAATAACAACATAGACCACAAATATTCCCAGAAATCATAAGGGAGTAAATATCAATTTCACATATTTATGCATTTTTTTTGTATCCCACCCCCTTGAAAAAATACATCCTCCACCAACCCCCCACAAAAATCCTAGTTACAGCCCTAGGGATTATACATCATTTCTACCTCCACCCCCCCCCTTCGTCTCTCCCTTAGAACTAGTTGTTGCTGATGGCTCAATGAGAGCATGGATGTTTTAGCATTAAAACGCATATTTTGGGGTATATCCTTCCCTTCCTAACTACGAAACAATCAGAGAATCCCATTGTAGAAATTTAAGGGCCTTTTTAAGTTTTGTAATTTGTCCATTGCTTTCAGATACTATTGTTATTGAGAAACATGCGGACGTTTTTCATGGGGGTTTTTTCTGTAGGGGAGGGAGGGTTGTCTAGGGGAAATTTCAGTGGGAACAAAATTTTTGGGAATAACTTCCTTTCGGCAGGCATGTATTTTACCCGGGGGGTAATTTCCACCAGGGGATAGGTATTTTCCGGGGGGATGTTTTGCACAGGGTTATTTCCGGGGAACGTGGGTTTTTTAGGGGGGAGGGGGTATTTTTAGGGGGAGAATTTTTCAAGGGGTACTTTCGGGGAGGGGGGGGGGGGGTAAACGCCTAGAACCAACCCTGTATTTCTCTGAAGGCTCAATGACAACTGGGATGTTTTTTCAATTAAATACAACCTTTGAGATATCTTCCTTCCTCCCTAACTTCAAAACAAGCAGACAACCCTACTGTAGAAGTTTAAGTTTATAGGAAGGAAACTGCCCCTTCTTCATCCACACCTCTCGATGGTCACAAAAACTTTGGGGGGTGCTCATTAGATCGGAAATTGAGATTTTTTGTCCCTTTTTATAAGTCGAAAGTGATTGGATTTTTAAAGTCGAAATATATATCGGAAGAATTTTTTGGGGGGTATTTCCGGGGGGGGAATTTTACATGGGGGTGTTTTCTGGGGCTATTTTCCTGGGGTAGTATTTTCCTCTGAGGTATTTTCCGGGGAGTATTTTCCGAAGGTATTTGTTTTGGGGGGGACGCCGGCCCCGCTGTCATAAGCCAGAACTAGGGTTGTAGTATGACTCTTGATTATAAACGTAGTTAAAAGGCAAGGGTGAATAGTCCTTCCCCATAGACTGCATATTGGTCCCTTCAAAATTCCTCAAAAGCAAGTGCAAAGTTATATTCTAATCGACCACGCTAAATAAGCCCCTTCCTTAGCCGGATCTTGGCCCCCCATGAACAATTTCTTGAGATACCCACTCACATCACACGTTTTTATTTGATAACTTAGAAAATTAGAATTGTTTAAAGCGCATTGGTCTTTAACTAAAAACAAAGATATTAAAACAATTTACTCCCCTTGCTTGAATTTCCCAATGGTGACCAATGTAAGGTAATTCAGTGGTACGTTGTACTTTTCTGTAGATGTCTTGATCAGTCTACACTATATCATAAGAAAAATTGAACAGTTCACGTTTTAACAGTTTGCAGTTTAAAAAATCCTCATTTTTTTTTACTTTTTAAGTTATTAAAAAACTCTTATTCTTTTTTCTTTCTTTTTTTTTTTTTTTTTTGGTCGCATAAATTTTTGTTCATTCCTCCCCCAACGGAGATGGTTGAGGCAAAGTGCTCAGTTCTAAAGATCTTCAGTGACATATGTTCTCCTAAGAATTGGTTTATTCCCCCCCCCCCCCCCCTAAAAAATAAAATAAAAATAAACAAAAAACAATTAATGTCGATATGTTCAACCAGGTTTATCCTGTCCTTAAATATGTGCTCCCCTTTACAAAATAATTGCGAGTTCGCCCTTACAAAAATAATACCTGGAATTCTCGAAAGAAAAATATTATTTTTAAATCTTCCCCCTGTCCTTAAAAATGTATTTTGCGTAAAATATCACCTTTTTTTTTTAAAGCATTATGGGTTATTTTTCTTGCCGTCATTGGGATCATTTATCATGTCATATTTTATAAAGAAATTAAATTTAAAAAAACAAGTTTTTTTTAACTGGAAGTAAGGAGCAACATTAAAACTTAAAAAGAACAGAAATTATTACATATATGAGGAGGATCACCCCCTCGTCAATCCTTCGCTCTTTACGCTAAAGTTCGAATTTTGTCCCAATTCTTTAAGAATAACCCCTGAATCACAAAGGCCATTTAATTAAAATAAAAAAACTCTTTTAAGAAGTACTAAAATAAACTTAAGCGTAAAGAGTGAGCTATTGACAAGTGGGAGATCCCCCCATATACATAATAATTTCTGTTCGTTTTAAGTTTTAATGCTGCTCCTTAGTTTCAGTTAAAAAATAAACTTTGTTTCTTTTTATATTTAATTTCTGATTGTTTTCTAGAATAATACTGAGAAATCCGGATCTCCCCCTCTATAGAAAATTCCCTCCCCCCATGAAAAATTACCCAATGGAAAGATCCTCCCACATACCCCCACCCTACACCATAAAATTCCCCCCCCCCTGAAGACTTATGTATACTTCCCAATAACCAATACTATATGTAAACATTGGACAGTTCTTAGCTTGCAGACCTTCCCCTAGGGACTGTGGGGGGTTAAGTCATCCTCAAAGACATAGTTACTAGATGTTTTGACTACGCTGGAAAAAACAGCTATTTCAAAATTTTGATCGGGTCTTTGGAAAAAGATGAGTATGGGAGGGGGGCTAGCTAACCTCCAATATTTTTAGTTACTTAAAAAAAGCACTAGAACTTTTGATTTCCGATCAAAATGAGCCCTCTCCCGATTTTCTACGGTCACTGGGTCGGTATGATTACCCCTGGGAATAGAAAATTATAATAAATACGCATCCGTAATCTTTTTTCTGGCTAAAGATGCAACATTCCACACTTTTCCAGATAGAAGCTTGAAGCCTCTGTAGTAGGGTTTTCTTTTATGTTGAATCTGATGCTGTAATTTTCATTAAGATCATTTGATATTTTGGGAGTGGTTCCCCCTTTTTTGAAAAATTGATAAATTTATTCAGGCTCGTAACTTTTGATGGGTACCATTAAATTTGATGAATTTTACATATTTTAAATAAGCATCAAAATTCAATTCTTTTGATGTATCCGTTGCCATTAAGACTTTTTTTCTTCGGTTAAAGTTTCGGTTACTATTGAGCCGCATCGCTTCTTACTTACAAACCGCTACCACAACTGTTTGACTTTATAATCTTTTCAGTAACCGCTAGAATTTTCCCTAACCTAGTCTAAATTACAGGTTAAAGGCTTATGCTGAAAAGAGTGCGAAAACAAAGGACTTAGGACATCATAAAAATAAAAGTTTAAATTTACAATCAAATTCTGAACACTTAATTAAATTCCGTGTGCTTTTCGGTACAGCGTTATGTGACCTCCTTAAATTGACCGTGGGTTTGATTTGTGAGAAAAATCTATATCCAGTTTCTCGTTCTTTGATCTTTACGCCTAAAAAAAAAAAAAAAAAAAAAAAAAAAAAAAAAAAAAAAAAAAAAAAAAAAAAAAAAAAATCGAGAATAACCTCTGATTTGAGAAAGAAACAAAACAAATTAGAATTTTTGTCAAAAGCTAGGGGCTTTGACCAAACACATACCTAAGGTTGGGTGACCAAACACATACCTAAGGTGGGGGCTTTGGCCCTACTCCCTCCATCTGAAATCTTTTCGGTCATTATTTTCTATATAATTAGACTATTTTTTTTTGCTTCAGGTTATCTCAGTCCCTCTCCCCAGCCAAAAAATCATCTGTGTAGCCTTGGCCTTGACATATGTTTGAGCCTAAAACAGCCTTATTAAACTTTTATTCCAGCTCCTGACTTCGAAGATATGTTTGAAAATGGTAACTACAGACGAAGGCGACGGATGAAACGACCATATAGGACCACAGGACTTTCAATGTCATTTCTGAGCAATCTTTCGAAAGGGTTCCCGTCATTCTTCAGCACGAACCCTTATAGCAGGTGAGATTCATCGTATTTTTACTTTATTTGAGCCCACTACTCTGGCATTTTTAGACAGTAGGCACCCATTAGATGGGGTTCTAATAAAAAGATGTAACATATATTTTACTAAAAACAAATGAGCCATTCACATGCCGAATAAATTTAATCTGCTTTCAATATATTTGGATTCTCTAGTTTTAAAGTGCTCTATTGACAGTTAACTGTGAAAGTTCACAAGGACAGTCCCCAAATATAAGAATTAACACTAAAAAGTTCATGGATTTTTTTCTCACAAAACATTAATAATTTTTTTTTAGATTCAATAATGCTCAAATTAGCTAAAATTTTTTCTCTATGCTTAAGCTTTAGTGGTTTGGGTGTGCCCTGATAGAGCTGGAAAGCGCTTTTGTTTGGAAAGCCTCTAAATGTTTCCTGACCGGAATAAAAAAAAAGCAAGGGGACAGAAGAAAACATGGATGACTGTTATCAAAACTGGCCCTGAGTTGTTCCGTGGATTCAGAAAATATAAAGAGGATTTGGGAAATTTCTGGATTTTTAGCTCGTCGAGCCAGTCACGAAGGAGAGAGACTCGCCTTGACGAAACCGTTGGATGCCAACAAAAGCTCACACTTGTGTTCAGCCTTAAGTACAGCTTGAGAAAGAAATCATCCCCATAGCTAAAGGGCAATAACCCTAAGTTAAATAAATTAGCCATTTTTCCCAGATAGTTTCTAAAAAAAGTTACCATATTTGGTTTCAGTTGTCTGATCAGTGCTAGGCCAGAAATTTCGTAGATTCCTAAGAGTAAATTCTGGGGATGAAACTCGTACCTGTAAATGTCAAAAGACATGAGACTATAAACCCGAGTTTTAAATTATTTGCAATACCTCTGTAGTGTCGTGTGGGATCGAGGTCTGCTGGGGGAATGGGAATGGCTGTCAGGAAAGGTTTGGGGAAAGGTGTGATCCATTGGCTTGAGTTTTGACTGTGGTGAAGAGGTAAGGGTGAACCGAAAGATAGTTTTGTTTCCACATCGTTGAAATAGCACATCTGCAATGTCCTCAGAAAGGCACGAGGGATGTAGATGAAACGTCCAGTTACTGCTGGAGAAATACAGGAGAGAGTGGGGCAAGAGAACCTCAAATTTAATGTTGGGAGATCACTTTTGCACCATGAGGATGAATGTGGAATGAATGTTGAAATTGTACAAAAGCTTTCAGTAAGTTCTGGGGAGGGCAAGTGAACCTACAGTCTTGACTTGGGGATAGGGGCAGAGGAGAAGGGTCTTGAAGTTTTGGTTTCTAGTCTTAATCCCATGTTCTACAGGTAATATCCAAACTAATTTCTTTGTTTTGATGCTCTAGGTTCTACTTTATGACCTGTTTTCTGTATCTTAATCCCGGTGTTCTTAGAGGTACATTCCTTAGGGGGCGGGGGGAAGAGTCCAAGAGTTTGGGTCTCTAATTATAATCTGATATTCTATGGATAATATGCGGATTAATTCCCGTTCTGCGTATGTTATTTTTTTGTGCATCCTGTAAATAAGTCGTTGTACTGAATGCGATGCGCCGTGATTGCTAGCCAGCTGCAACGATGTACAACTAATTTCAATTTTTTGCTAAACCACTAACAGCTCTTTGCTTTAAACTAGGAAATGATTTATCTTAGTTCTGGTGTTATTGTGTTTGTGTTTTGTGGTGTTAATGTGTTCTTTATCTTAGTTCTGGTGTTCTGAGAGGTGCATCCTTTAGTCCTTCAGGCCCCACCGGTTTCCCGTCTCATTATCCAAGTTCCGTGACCGAAGTACTAAGTAGTCCTGCATCCTTCATCCAAAATGCTAGTCGATCTGCCCAAACAAGTGTAAACTCCTTTGGATCGTTGCATGGTTCACAGGTAGAGTTTCTTTTCTTGCTTTTACGTTATTAATTAAAAAAACCTTTTTCCAGAAAATAAGTTTTTCAAAGAAGAGTAAGAACTTCATTAGACCAAAAATGAGCAAAAAAAAAAAAATTAAATAATCTTCCAAGCGTGAAACTACCACAAACCAGCATCGATAAATAAATGAAACCCAAAACGAACAGATATTACAATAAATAACCGAGTCAAACTCAAAACCAGCAGAAATTAACATGACTAGGGCTTAAAACCCCTATGCCTTCCCAAGGCCAGATCATAATTTGCACCTTACTGAAAAAATATCAATGTTTTTACTTTTATAACTTTAATAAATCAAATAATATTAACATTTTGATTAGTAAATATCAGTATATGTATATTAAACTGACAATGCACATTTTTTTCCGGTAAAGTGCAAATTATATTCCCCGAAATTGCAAGTTTTGCCCCCAGGACATAACTTACAACCCATGCCCTGAGGGCTGTGGGGGAAGTGTCATCCTCAAAAACATAATTTCCGGACTTTTTAACTACGTCGAACAAAATAGCTATCTCAAAATTTGATGTGTTTCAAAAATTGTGATTGGATGTGTTTGGGGAAATGATGGGTGTGAGAGGGGTGTTATTTATACTGCAATCACTTTGGACTATTAAAAAGGGCACAAGCCCTTCTAATTTCCAATCGAATTAGCCCTTTTTGAAGTTTCTACGACATCACTATCTATAAAAAAACCTTATATGCCCCTAGGGCATAACTTACAACCCTTCCCCGAGGTATCTGAGGGGGGTTATCATCAAAAGAAAAAAAAAAAAATACTCAAAGACCTAATTTCTAAAAATTTAACTACGTTGAACAAAATGGCTGTCTAAAAATTTTGATTGGATATGTTTGGGAAAAGGAGGGCGTGAGAGGGGGGTTAGTTGCCCTCAAATCACTTTCGACTATTAAAAGGACACTAGTTCTTTGAATTTCCAATCGAATGAGCCCTTTTTCAAGTTTCTATGAAAAAGCTTTCAATAAAAACCTTATATGCCCCAGAGCATAACTTACAACCCTTACCAGGATGGTTGTAGGGGGGGGGGGAGGGAGTGTCATCTTCAAAAATATAATTTCTGGATCTTTCAACTACTTTGAACAAAATGACTATCTCAAAATTTTGATTGGATGTGTTTGGATAAATGGTGGGTGTGGAAGGGGTGTTAGTTGCCTTCCAATCGCTTCGACCTTTAAAAAAAGTACTAGCCATTTCAATTCCAATCAAATGAGCCCTTTTTGAAGTTTCTGCGACAACTCTTTCTATAAAAACCTTATATGCCCCCAGGGAATAACTTACAACCCGTGCCCTGAGGGCTGTGGAGGGGAGGGGGGAGGTTGTTATCCTCAAAGACCTAATTTCCAGAACTTTCAACTACGTTGAATAAAATGGCTATCCCAAAATTTTGAGATAGCCATTGCACTGCCTATGATTACTTCATGACAAAAGGATCATTTCAACTCTTTAAGTCAGAGTAAAAAGAGTTTAAACGCCATTTCTCGGAGCTTCATCTGCGAAAAGAAACATATGTAAAAATGATATCTTTCGGCTACCACGGTTTACATTGTCACAATTTACTCTAATATATAATTGAAAAACATTATTAAAACAGGATGTAGTTGAAAGGTATCCTGTTAATTCAAGTCCGGGAAGACCAAAAGTGACATCGGAATTGGAAAATTCCATCACTTAGTACCCTATTTCTAACCTAAGCGAAGTCAGAGGAGGATGAAAAATCAGAATCTTAATTTGTGGGGTATTTGGTGGATTTAAAGGTTGTTTCTTACTAATTCAAGTCTTGGGAGACCGAAAATGACATCAGATTTGAAAAATTACATAATTTAGAACCTTATTGTCACCCTAAGTCAGATCTGAGGGAGATAGGTGAAAGAGGCCCTTTTATTGCTATTGGCCTACTTTTGGTTTTAATGGTGCTTAGTTGCAATTTCACACCCTTAAAATCAAAAATGAACTAATATTGACCCTCTATATTAGTAGCAGCCTGGTTTCAGAGGTGTATGGGGGGGGGGGGGAAGTAATCTTACTTACAACGATATTTTTTGCGGGAAGTTTTCTTCTTCTTTTTTTCAGTGCTAAAAAGTGCGAATCTTAAGAGAAAGTGTTCTTCAAATTTTCTTTAAGGTCTATCTTGACTCGCCTACTCTTATTTTCACCCTCAACTTCTAGCACTTGGTGGTACGATTGGAACACCAAACATTACCCTTTAGCTTCATTTCAGGGTTTGAAGAACTCGGCTATTATTGTAAAAAAAAACATGAAAATAACAACTAAATGATTAAAGAACAATTTAATAGGAAATGATCTTTAAATACCAAAAATTCGAGATTTTCCCCTTCTCTTCCCTGAAAAAAGGGGTACTTCTGCACGGCGATTTCGAGCGATTGTGTTATGTCGAACGATAACATGTCGAGCGACATGTTATCAAGCGAATCTTTATGAACATTTTTGGGTTCATTTGTGTGCAAATACTGCTCAAATTAAGAGTCTGATTTTTTTTTTTTTTTTTTTTTTTTTTTTTTTTTTTTTTTTTTTTTTTTTTTCCATCCCTTTGACCTTACTTGGGGGCGGAAATGGGGTACTAAACAATGGATATCTTATAGTTCAAGTGTCATTTTTGGTCTCACCGAACTTGAAACAATAGGAAAAGACCCTTGAATCATATATTTTTTTTTTCCGTCATGTGTAATAATATTACAAGATGCAATTGGTATTTTTACCCCTTCTGACCTTGCTGAGGGCAGAAACGAGGTACTAGGTGATGTAATCTTCCAATCTGATGACATTTTCTGTCTCTCCGGGCTTAAATTAATAGGACCTTACTCGACCTTACAATCCAGAAAATATTGCAGAAATTCAAATTCAAGGTTTCCCAATCAAAATGGGGTTTGGCACCGCCATTACCTCATACGTTGGTACATCTATTAACGAAAGCTTCTCCGGTTTTTTGCAATACAAAGACGGTGTCAAGACACCACAATTCCTCAGAAAAACAAACGTTTCCACAACTATCCAGTCCCTCTCCATGGCCAACTCAGACCAGTTTCTGTTTTGTGGTACAAGTGGTTACACGGATAGACACTATCCAAGGTAGTATCTTGGTTTTAATTCAACATATAAAACAGTGTTTATTAGTAAAAAAGAAAATGAGTTTATACTCAAAATATTTGTGTAATAGGAGGGGAACTTCCTACTCTCCCAGCATACATATTACACAATTATTCACAACATATTTTTGGGAATAAGCGTAATGTTTGCTAATGATTATACCTTCTTCAATAGAGATATCCAGGAAACTATTGCGATATTGCATATAAAAATTCAATGTTTGATTTGGTTTTTAGTGCCTTAAAAGACTGTTCCACGAGTCTTTCTTTTGTTCATTTTTGTGCCACTAAATGGTTAAATCAAATGTTGAAAAGATGAAAAAAACCGTATTATGTAAAATTTGCAACCTTTTTCGTTTTAAATTCTATTGTTAATCCAAATTTTGATAACATAGACTCTTATGCGTTTTTAAAATGCATAGATGCACTTCAAAAATGTTTCTCCTATGTTTCCTACATAGGAAACATATACACATTTTTAACATATTTATCTATATTTATATAAATATCTACTTTTATTCTAGGCCTGGTGTTTAGTAAGCCAGATAATTATTTGTATTTTTAATCTTCTAGCTGCTGTAAATCCAGTATTTGGGTATGGATAATACCTTTCATAAGTTTATATTATATAAGTTACATAAGGTCATAACAGCTTGGCCGTATAGACCTTCATTACATAAGGTCATAACGCCTAGGGGCTATTAGCCGTCACTACATAAGGTTATAACGCCTAGGGCGTACATGCCGTCATTACATAAGGTCATAACGCCTAGGGCGTATAGGCCGTCATTACGTAAGGTCATAACGCCTAGGGCGTACAGGCCGTCATTACATAAGGTCATAACGCCTAGGGCGTATAGGCCGTCATAACATAAGGTCATAACGCCTAGGGCGTACAGGCCGTAATTACATAAGGTCATAACGCCTAGGGCGTATAGGCCGCCATTAAATAAGGTCATAACGCCTAGGGCGTACATACCACCATTACACAAGGTTATAACGCCTACGGCGTTATAGGCCTTCTGGCAAGGGATAAGTTGGTCTGGAGATTGCAGCTCAGATTAGGCCCATCATTTAATTATAAAGATTTTATAGTTGGATAAAATAATGTATTTATAATATTGTAATTGTTTAAATAATCACTACAGGATGAAATGAAAAATATGAAGTCACAGATTGTTTGTTTACAATATGATGGCAGACCCTTTTCCAAGCTTGACTACACCTCCAACACTAACAGGGGTGAGAGCCCCTCAACAACGGCCTCGAGAGACCGAGAAGATACAGGTGATGGCAATTCTGAGAATGAGGACAATGATTCTTTGCATTTCGATGACGAGCAGTCGATGGTAGACACCGATCCCGGAACAGATGACAAGGTCTCTTTGCAGAGTCACTGGACGAAGGAAACGAAGTACTAGGTGACACTATTTGCCCCAGTCCTACCATTATCGTTCAACAGCCTCGCTCGGCCATTCAAGAGAAAACAGCTTATTACGTTACCTTTCTCCCCAATGCTGAAAACTTCATCAAGCAGCGCTCAGAAGAAATGCAGTCAACAACAAAGAATAAGTGACTCTCAGAACGTGGTACTTTCTTTGATCCTCTCAACATACCGGGCTGAGCGAAAGCACAGGCGCGCGCAATCCTGTGTCTCGGACTTGCACTTTGAGTAAAGTTTCCCCTTTTTTTCCTTAGTTTTTATCCCTTTTTAGATATTGGCAGCTGGCAACCCTGGTGGTATGCAAAATCATGAAACAAAACATTACAGAAGTGAATTTTTGTGTCTTATTTGTAATTATTTGTATTTTAATCATTTGGGTGTGTTACACCCAATATTTATGGTATGGTGTATTACTCATTACATAAAGGGTATACAGGCCGTCATTATATTAGGTCATAACGCCTGGGGGGTACAGACCGGAATTACATAAGGTCATAACACCATTGGGTGTACAGACTACCATTATATAAGTTCATAACACCTTGGGTGTACAGACCGTCATTACATAGGGTCACAACACCTTGGGTGTACATGACGTCATTGCATAAGGTCAAATCACCTTGGGTGTACAGACCGTCATTAAATAAGGTCATAACGCCTTGGGCGTACCGACCGGCATTACATAAGGTAATAACACATTGGGTGTACAGGCCACCATTACATAAGGTCATAACGCCTTGAGAGTACAGACCCTCATTACATATGGGCATAATGCTTTGGAAATACAGACCGCCATTATATAAGGTCACGACGCCTTGGACATAGGTACCGTCATTGCACAGTATTGTAACGACTAGAGCGCTGACCTATAGGTCTGTTCTGGCATGAGATAAGTTTTTCTGGTGATTAGAGTTGAATTTACTTCCAGCGTCCAATTACAAATATGCTATGCCAGCTGGATAACAGTATATAATTATAATATTGAAGAATATATCGTTTCAAAACGTAGTACTTCTTTGACCCTTTCGGCATCCCGGACCGAGCGAGAGCTTACAAATGTCAAGACGCATTTTCAGCTTCACCGGCACCACGCATAAACCCAAATTTAACTTTGTTACCATCAACTGGATAAGTAGAGGACATAAAGTTCATATCAGTTGACAGAAAGTCATTCTTGGCCTTAGATTTTTCCAAACGAGTGACTCCGTGCATGCTATCTTACAGTGACCTCACGTTAGGTACTGTCATAAAGATGTTAAAGGCAGAGAACGTCTCTCCTGACACTATCCCAAAAACTGATAAAGTTCTTGGATTCTGTTAATAGATGTCAGCAGCTTCTTTCAAATATTCTTTCTAGAGCGTACTCAAAATTATTATCTCTGGAAAGTATTTCATGTTTTCCGCCGACTTCAAGGACCTAACTCACAGAATGAGGTCAGGGTTCACTTTCAAAAACAAAACCTATCAGTTCAAAGTGTCATCGTGAGCTATGGCCATCTTCAAACCATCCAATTGCATGCTTACATTAACAAATAGATTATGCACAATTACCAAAAGTCATTAGTACAGAACAATGTAAAGACCATTATGATTCTCCAGCTCAGACTTGGGTTCATGCTGAGCGAGAAATCAGATGATTCTCCTGCACTGACTTGGGTTCATGCTGAGCGAGAAATCAGAGTTGCAACCTATGCGACGGATCATATTTCTCGAGTTTCTGGTAGACCTGGAGGAAAGAGGTGTACCTAACCCCGGAAAAGATTCAGAACTTGATACATGCAATCAAGGCAGCTCTGGAAAAATCACATACCTCAATAAGGCAACTGATGAAGCTGATTGGACTCATCAATGCGGGCTCAAGAGCAATTCCTTTCAACAGAATATATCTCAGGAAATGTCAGTTACTAATGCTCAGATTGTGGGACAAGTCTTGGAACAACATAGATTTAAACATCCTAATTACGACAGAGATGAAAGAGGCAATTTCACCGTGGCTGAACAAAGATTGGCTGAGTCAAGGCCTTCCTCTCAAGCCCCCTATTGTTTCCAAAACAATATCCACCGACAGCTCAACCTACGGGTGGGGTGGCTATCTAGAGGACCCACATCAAGACACTTCGGGGACTTGGTCTCCAGAAGAGAAATCTCTTCATATAAATTGCCTCGAGATGAGAGCAGTAGCCAACACAATCAAAGCCTTTGCGGAGGAGCTAAGAAACGAGGTAGTCATGGTAGCGACGGATAACTCGACTGTAGTCAATTACATAAACAAAGAGGGGCGGAACCCGTTCTTTCTCCCTAGAGGAGGAACCCATAAAGCTCTTCGAGATTACGATGGCTCTGAACGTTCACTTGAGTGCAAGACACATCGCCGGGTCACTCAATCTAGTAGCCGACACACTGTCACGAGAAGGAAAAGGTCTGCCCACGGAATGGAGTCTCAACGAGAGTGTCTAGAGAGCCCTGTCAAAAGAGTATGGACTGCCAGAAGTCCATCTATTCGCGACTCGATTGAACCGGAAGATCGACGTATATTTCTCACCAGTTCCAGATTCTCTTGCGATCGGCACAGATGCCCTTGTCCACGATTGGTCGAACAAATACAGCTATGCCTTCTCTCCATTTGCCCTGATCCCAAAGGTTCTCGAGAAGGTTCGAAAGTCTGTGAACTGCCGAATAACGCTAATTGCCCCGCGATGGCCTCGCCGAGCTTGGTACACGAATCTTCTCAACCTGCTAGTAGACTTGCCTATACCCCTCGGAGATTAGTCAGATCTCCTCCAGCAGGGTCGACTTCGCCACCCAGCACTAAGGAACCAAAATTTACACGGTTGGAAGATATCAAGCAAGGATTCGAAAAGAGAGGTGTTTCTAAAGAATCAGCCCGTGCAATTGCCCGCCCAGCGACGATCTACCATTGAATTGTTCAATGGAAAGTGGCAAGTGTTTCGTAGGTTGGTGTAGTGAAAGGAAGATTAATCCTCTCGCAACCAGTGCTCAAACAGTTGTAGAATTCATGATATATCTAAAGACTGGTCGAAACCTCGCACCATCAACGATAGAAGGTTATAAAGCAGCAATATGCGGAACGCTAGCTCTAGCTACAGGAACAGATATCAGCAAAGATACTCGACACTCTAGGGCCTGCTGTTTATCCTCTATTACAGACATGAGGTAGTGGGCTAGACGGGGCAAGTGCCCGAGGTCACACGCCCGAGGGCGTGGAGAAGCTAAGGAGGAAATTACAAAGAAAAATTTCCCATTCTCCTCTGAAGCTCGCAAATCCTCCTTGAAATTCTGCAAATTTTCCAGTGGTCCTCCCTTCACCTCAAAGAATTCGTTTCTAACCTATTAAATAGCAAATAAAAAGCCAAAAAAAAATTTAACTTCCTGATTGACGAGTCTTTACAATTAAATAGTTTATTGACAAATTGCTATCAAACGATTCGGGGTTTGAACTATGGTTGGAACTGCAAATCAGAGGCGACTTGAGTCAAAAGTAACCAAAACTTAAATAAAACTAATTAGGTTTTTAAGGCCCTAAAAACGGTCTAAATAGAATCCCCCAAAAGAAAAAAAAAAAAACGATTTAGTAAATTTCTGTTTAAACAGTTTCCGGTATCGAACTGCAAATAAATAGAGACTAGGTCCATAGAAATCGAAACCTGATAGTAACTTGCCAAAAGAAAGATCACAACTACAAGTTTATTTTGCTTTTTGCTGTTTTTTTTTTTTACCAGGGGTTGTTATATCAAACCAATGGTCCTAGTAAATCAGGAAAGGGCTCATTTGAATGAAAACTAAAGTTCTAGTTCGCTATTTAAGTGAGAAAAAAGATTAGAGGGCAACATTTGTTAATGGAAAACATACATGATTTTTTCCAGAGGGGAGGGGGGAGCTTCGGCGATGGAGGGATTTTCCAATGGAAAATTTTTGCATAAGGAGGGAAGTTTTCCCTTAGAGTTTTCCATGAAAAGTTTAAACAGGCGAGGGCGGGGGGGTATCCTTGCATAAATTTTAAAAATGCGAAAAAATGCTACCAGTGGACCTGCTAATTTGACACTGCATTATTTGAGAGTAACATTTAGAATGTAATCAGGACAGATAAGGGTCCTGTGGAACCCGGTTCACCTTTTGGTAGAGACGGTCAAGGACAATATCCGAAGATTAGAAAATTAAAGATTTTCATCTTATCATCATCAAGACTTCAAAATTCAATACAAGCCTTCTCAGTCTTTGCCCGGATATTTCATACATCAATCTATTGATCTCCTTGGGTGTTCTTTCTGTTAGGGAATCACTACTTTAAAAATTAAATAAAAAAACAAGTTTTTTTTCCACTGAAAGTAAGGTACTACATCGAAACTTGAAATGAACATAAATTGTTAGGTATATAAGAATAGTTGTCCTTTTCTCAATATCTTCCTCCTCAAGCTAAAGTTTTTTTTTATTATTTTTCTAAAAAGCCTCTTATTGTTCTAAATAAACGACCCTTATGTTTCAGAAGTAGTTGTACGAGGCATAGCGTAAAGAACAAGGTATTGAGGATGGGGTACTACCCCTCATAAACAAAATAATTGCTGTTCGTTTTAAGTTTTTATATAGCTCCTTACTTTCAGTTGAAAAAACTTGTTTTTTTATTTCATTTTTTATCGTTTTTAAATAATACCGAGAAATCTGACTCCCCTTCCATGGAAAATTCCTTCCCTCACGGAAAATACCTCCATGGAAAGCTCTTCCCACGTAAAATTTCCCCTGGAAAGTTCACCACCCGGAAAATTCCCTCCCCACGGCAAAGTCTCCCTGTGGAAAAAGCTCTTGTGTCGATCATGCTGAATAAACATATTAGAGCTACGATAACCACGAAAATAATCGAAAGCTACAAAAATTTGCAAGGTTTCCTTAAAGAAAGCGGGAAATATCCCAATAAAGTCCAGTGATCCTAATGAATATCATACCGTTAGATTTAGCGCCAGCGACAGCAGAAACCCTGCTGTCGAAGTTTCAAGCTTCTATCTACGAAAATGTGGATTTTTTTTCAAAAATAGGATAACAGATGCGCGTTTATTTCCTTGTTTGTTTGATTTTCGCTTTTTTTCCAGGGGGACCGATTCAAACCAATAGTCCAAGGATATCGGGAGAGGAATCATTCAAGTGAAAACTAAAAGCTCTGTTGCGCTTTTTAAATGGTCGAAAATATTGTGTCATGTGAAGAGGGAAGTTTTTTGCCATTTTGTGGCACCAAACAATGATTTCCCCCAACGAGGAGCAAGTTATACAATTTGAAACGTGAGTTATACGTTTAAACGTATAACTACGTATAACTTTAACGTTAATTTTATTTAACGTATTAACGTTAACGTTAATAATTTACGTATAACGGTAGTTATACGTAAGTTATATAACGTTAGTTCTATAATTTGAAAAGTTATATAATTTGAAAATTCTAATTAATCGAAATTAATCGATTTGAAAGTTTCAAAAAACTGTTTATTGCGTCTTCCAGCTGCAGAGGAAGTAATGCTGGACAGAGGCACATTCATTCCTGAAAAATCATTAAGTCCATACAATATAGATGGTTAATATAGACATTTGTTTTAAGGCGTCATTTAATTAAGTGGAATCGTTTGATTTTTCATAAAATTATTCTCAGTGGTATACAATCGGTTGTTATGAAGGATGGGCGACTGGCCATTATGTAGAGGGGAGGGGTTTTTTTAGATGTTTTAAGAGTTCATGTCAATGCCCAAATTTTCGAACTCTCCATGAGCCTTCAGATAGCATAGAAAAGACGGGGGGGGGGATAATCTTTCACCGGCATTCATTTAGACTAAGCCTGAATATGGGTACCATTGGGTAATGGCTCCCTTTCTTATTGAAAAAAATTGTGTTGGGATGTATCATATACTTTGATGTATAAGCGCACATCAGCTATTTTAGTTCTTCAACTAAAGTTTTATATTGGTTCTTGTTTCAATTCAACAACTATTGCATTTGAACATTTTTTCTTTTAAAATTTTTTGCCTTTAACTTTCATTTGAGAAAACTTTTTTGTATTTATTATATCAAAGAACTACTTTTGTAATTTGTTTGATTAAGGAATCAAACAGTGTGTAAGTAGAACCGCAATCGTTTACTAAATGACAAACTTATTAATTTGTTCATATATCCTGCAGAGTGTGATGGGTGGCAAATACACTCATTCAGGCGAAAATAAATAAATATAAAAATATAATTTAACATATAATATGATATAAAATATAATATATTATACAATATAACATATAGTTTATAAGACAATAAATAACACAATATATAAATAAATAAAAAAAATATATATTTTTCGTGGAATCTAAATCCAATCGCATATTTCATAATACAGACTATACGAAAGCAATAACAAAAATACGAATTGGGGTATATTTTTTTTTCGCTACCGTTTGTGTTTATTGCCAAAAACAAAGCTCAACATCATAAACCGTAGCATATTTCTTATTAATTGGCTACCCTGCAATGATAGCTACCTTATGTTGTCCGCAAGCCCCTTGCTACGCCAGTGACAAAACCCCTAGATTGAGACCTCTAGTGTGGAAGTCAGCTTAGACTAACCTTTGAGAAGGCTATATTGGCCTTTCTTTAACGTAACACTAGTCTGATTAGTAGTAGTTATACGCATAAGAAAGGTTTCATTTTATTTATTGTTCAAGTGACGAACATTGTATTTGTGGAGGGCGAGATAGTCAGGAGTTGTGTAGTTTGGAGTAAGTAAAAGGCCGGAATTAAATTAAAACTAAGAGCTTAGCAGTGGAATTATTTCCAGCTTTTTTTCGAGCATAAAAACTGCAAAATCATAAGAAAGCAATAATTGGCCATGTGGCTGCCTTCAACCCACCGCTTGCTTTACCACTAGCTCTGCCGCTAATAAAATCTTGAAACGTTTCAAATTTGCTACATAGGTCTGCGACCATATAAACAGACGCAAAGCAGCCTCTGGCTTAGCATTTGTTTAATACGAAAATATATAAATATATCTAAAAAGTAATGATTAAACGTAAATATCCCAAATCAAACAGACAATAAGCTCTTGAAGTTCGCGCGCAAAGTTTTAAGCGCCAAACATAGCTAAATATTGAACTATGAAAACAACAACAAACTTACATGGATTACCAACCTTGTTAATTTCATCCAACAATTTTTTAAGGAAATCCGGAACCTTGACAGCGAAATATCCTCTTTTAATTTAATATTTTATCGCGTGGCAAGAATGTCATCCAGTTGTTACCCCTAAATCGAGGTTCCACGTCAAGTGTCTTCTCATGTCCATGGATTTATATGACTTTAGGTTTGAAAGCAATTTGCGGCACGAAAAATTTTAAATCTCTGATTTGTATTTGGCAGATGGCAACTTCCCATCAATTGGAAGGCATCCATGGAATGCACCAGCTGACGACAATCAACGCCTACGGACAGATGTCCCCACACTACGGTAATCTCCATCTTTCTTAAGTATGAATTAATAAGTGTTTTATAACCTCTCCTTGTCAGAGATAAACCTCTGCAAGAGTTTTACCCCACAGACAAATGTAATATCAATACTCAGGTGACAATAATACGGCACTTTAGCGAGCTCATTTATTTCGATACAATTGGTATCATTGCATCGCGTCAAGTCTGCAGCCTCTGAACATTCCCTCGGAAAAATCTCGGATTCTCTACTGTCTGTCCATAGACAAGGTGATCATCTAATTAATTGCATTTCTTCTGACTTTGAAAATTTAGATCTACAAACTTTTTCATTGGATAGCAATAGATCTAGCTTTTTATTGTCCTTCTGGAGAAAGCTGATAATCTAATTCAATACATTATGAGTAAATAGATGAATGGATTTTATTGTCCGCTTTAAATATACAGTGGAATAACACAAAGAAAAAAATTTATAAAACATTTACCAAAGAAAGACAATAGCAAACAAAAATATTTGAAGGCGTTATTTTTACCGCATCATGCCAAAACTTCTAAATCCTTTTCTCCATATATGCATATGGATCTGTAATAAGATACTTTTCACTTACAACGGAACTACTGCTCCAAGGTGTCAAACATAAATAAGCTTTAAAAGCCTCAAAATCTAATTGACTTTTTTCATTGGAGTGCTAAAGACCCATTATTTATCATTGCCCTTCCAGAATGATGCCAGTAATCTAATTGATCAATTCTTCTTGATTATAAATTCTAAAAGATTTATGTTATTCTATCGAATTGCTCAAGGACCCTTTAGAGTTTTTGGAGTTCCCGAGGTATTTTCACCTAATTTAGAAGTCACCTAAGTATTAAGTATTGCTAAGGCTGCCTCTCTGGACTAATAACAGCCCACTATCCTCGCGGTATGGAGTTGCAAGTCCAGTGTCCGCGGTACAGAAAAGAAATGAGAGATATCGGAGGCAGATTATTGGTGAAAGCACCTCTGAAATTTTCCGTCGTTGATAATATGTTTGTTCTTACATATACTTGCCCTTATTTGTATTTTTTTTCTTCTTGTCTGTTATTCTTTGTTTTGGTTCTGTTTGTATTTGTCAGAATTTATTTGTTTCTTTCCATTTTCTTTCTTTATACTCCATCAGTGTTGTATTTTACATTTATGATGGGCAATAAATTTATACATACATACATACATACATTAATCCTCAATGCTTGATATCCAAAGATATTTTTTGAGAAATTAGGGAGCTTAAAGTTAATTATCCAGAAAGTGATACATCTTCTAAAGCAAAAGTAGGGATTTATTTCAGTTGTGGTTTTCATCCCGCAAACACAAGGTTGAACAATTACTAAGTTGTGTTATTTACGGCCATTACCCATTTCCCTGTGGAGGCCCTGTTGTCCCTGGAGGCATATCTGTTGGTCCATTTTTGATATAATGGATATCTCAAAATTTTGATCAAATACATTTGAAGGCTGCGGGAGAGGAGTCAGGTAGCAAACAGTACAAGGAAAGAGAGCTGGTTGCGTTCCATTTACATGTGATGACTTACAATCCTTATCCAACGGGTTGTGACGGGTTGTGGGGATCATGTCATCACTGGGCACATATTCATCCAATCTTGCTACTATTTCAATCCAAATGGCTATTTGGTTCAAATGCTGAGGGGGTTTGGTTGCCCTCTAATTGAGGGCAATTAGAAAGGCACTACATAACTCCTAAAAAGGACACTACAGCTTGGAATATCTCGTTCCGAGTGGTCCATTTCAGATGGGCCGATTTGACAACCAAGATGCACACAAGGTCGTTTTATTAACTCCAACATCTCTCTCAACATTCCTTAAAGATTTAATTTAATACCCCTAGCCATACTAAAGATATTACAGATATGAGATATACTATTTTAGCAACCTGGATTTACACAGTATCTTTTGATTTAGTTGAACATCCCTCTCAATATTCCCGTTCCTGAGATGCTGCACAAGCCTCCCATTTCCATTATGAAATAGTTAGTTAAACGATTGCTAATTTGTATTATGCCATTATTCCAGGGTGAAGGGAGGTCATGTCATCCGTGAAGGCATATTTGTTGGTTCTTTGACTATTTTGAACAAACTTGATATCCCAAAATTTTTACCAGATGTCTTCGGAAGCTAAGAAGGAGGGAGTCAGGTAGCAAACAAGTGCAAGACAATGAATCTGGCTGCCTTTGAATCATCTTCAACAAATAATAATTACATTAGAACTTCCAAATTTCAATCGAATGAACTCCCCCAAAGTTTTTACGAATGGTCCATCCATGTGAAGTGGCTCTAAGGAAAGAAAATAGTAAACAATCCATTGAAGACTTATGGCTCTTTACTACTGGCGACATTAGAACTCTGATCAAACTTATATATAAGCAATGGATTGTTCAATGGGGATCATACTGTTTTCAGGGGTATATTTGTTAGAGTTTTCGACATCTCAAAATTTTCATTGAATGTCTCCGAGGGTTTAAGGAAGGTGTGAACTTAGAAAAGGATCCTGAGGGGTTTTTTTCCCCTTCAATCACTTTCAACTCTTAAAACGGAGTCTAGAACTTTTAATTTTAGATTGGATGAGTCACTCCAAAGTCTCTGCTACAATTCTTTCCATGCAAAGCTGCCTGGTCGAAAGAAAAAAAAAATGATATAGCTGGTGCCATTGCGCCACCTTTTAACAGGTTTTTACGCTTATTTTGTTTGAATTTCGTTTGAATTATAAGTGGAAAGTTACTCTGATCTACGATGTTATTTGAGAGTTGTTTGGGCCTGTCCTCAGTCTGTGCCAAAGGTTTGATTTAACGTGAAAGGTTATTTTGACAAGTGGCTATTCTGCGTTATTTCTTATGATTTCACAAAAAACTGTTGTTCCTACTGCGTCATGTTTCTTAATCTATCTTTTGTTATGGCAAGCCTCTAACCTACAGTAACTTTGTAAACAAAAAATAAAAATAAAATTCTTTATTAAAATAAAACCTGTCTTAAATTTTTCAATATACGGCTCAATCAAAATAAGTACTGCCAAACTGAGAGAGTTTTGGAATGCACGTTTTAGCAGCAAATGAACACTTGAGAAGGCAAGCAACGGTCAAGCTTACAATTTAACTAATAAGCTGCACTGGTAGGCTCGTTTGGGAATTGTCTATAGAAAGTCATTAATTTTCCAGGAAAAGTAATTTTTTTTTTTAAAATAATTATATACTTTATTCCTGCGCGTTTTTTAATTTAGGTTTTTTTTTTTTTTAAAACTAAATTTCTGGAAAAAATGTTCCTAATTAATTTTTATTGCTTTTTTGTTTGCCGTTTTATTTTTTTTTATTGGTTAAGTAAGAATGTTTGCACAGTTTTTCTTCACATTAAATAAGATAAGATCCGGACTTGTTGTTTATATTTTGGACAAAATTTTACAACAAACCTCAATAATGGTTGTACTAAAGAATTCTGGATTGATGGAAAGGGACAAGGAAAATAAAAAGAATGAAAATCTGCATAATTGTTGGCCTTCTATAGAGCTGAAGCAGTACTGAGTCTATCATGTGAAAACCTTGGATATAGACAAAATTTGATTGAGAATTTCAATGTAAACATCTCATTGTAGAGAATTTGCTTCAGTTTTTTTTTATTTAAATAAATAAATTTTGAGCTCAATTACTAAAAAGTATACTGACTTGTTGTCTAAAAAATAAAATAGGGCGTCAAAAATCAATACAACCTGAACTGTGTCTAGTTGAGAATCCGTTGGTTCTGAAACTGTAATTGGAATGTCTTCGTAGCGGAAAATTTTAATTAGATCAACATAAAAAAGGACACTGTACACTAAGAATAATTACTATGACACTTTTCTTCAAATATAAATTGTCCTTGAAAAGTTCCCCTTGGTTTTCCCAAGTCAAAATTTAAATTTATTTGATCTCTTAGCCCAATGCCCAGTCAAAGATTTAGGTCGGTCCCTTAAGGGGTTAAATTATACTCTTAGCTGCACCTAAGATATCGCAGACACGCCCCTTTTGACAACTTTGATAGACATTGTGTCTTTTTAATCTAGGCCAGCATTCCCTTCGACATTTTCTAAAATTTTCAACTCAGTCCCCATAGTAGTTCCTGAGATTTTACAGATACTCCCTTTTAACAGCCTTGATGTACACAGTGCCTTTTTATTTAAGTTAGCGTCCTCTCAACATTCCCTGAAGTTTTAACTTAATACCCTTAGTTGGTACGATTTAGAGTCTTTTCATTTAGTTCAGTATGCCCCTCAAGATTCCCGGAATTTTTAAGCTAATACTCTAAGCTGTTCCTGAGATATTATATACACCCCCTTTTGAAAATATGGATGCAGTTGGTGTCTTTTGATTAAGTCCATAATCCCCTAAATATTCCTTGGAAGTTCCAACTTAATGCCCTTTGTTGTCCCCGAGATATTACAGATGTGCCATTTGACAACGTGGATGCATATAGTTTTTTTTTATTTAGTTCAACGTCACTCTCAATATCTCCTGAAAGCTTCAACTTAATGCCTTAGCCATTCCTTAAATACTGGAGATACATCCTTTTGACAAAATGTATGCAAGTAGGTTTTTTTACTTAGCTAAACATTCCCCGCGACACCACCTCAAAGTGTCAACTTGATACCCTTAGCTATTTTTGATACCCTTAGCTATTGAAACATCGCAGATAAACCCTTTTGCGAACCCAAATGCACATAGTGTTATCTTACTGAGTTCATCATTCCCTGAAATCTCCAACTTGACAAACTCAGACGCTTGTTAGATATTTTAGATGCGCCATTTTGATAACCTTGGATCCGCATAGTGTCTTTTGATTTAGTTCAACATCCCCCCAATATTCCCTTGACTTTTTGACTTAATACCTTAGCGATTACTGAGATTTAACAAATATGCCATTGAACAACTTGGATGTATATAGTGTCGTGTGATATAATTCAGTACCCTCCTCCTTCCCCAAGGATCCCTATAAGTTTAAACTTAGTATCCTTAGCTATTCTTGATATTGCAGATACAAAATGTTAATGTGTCCAGCACCAGGCTAAATCCAGTGATTATTTGCATTTTGTGTCAACTGCATCTTCACTTTTGTAAATAGAGCTCCTTAACTTTTTACAACCTGTGCGCACATTCTGTCTTTTTATATAATTAATAAAAAAAAAAACTTTCCGAAAAATAAGTTTTTCATAGAAAAGTAAAGGCCATTTTAAACTTAAGCTCAGCCGATACAAATACCATTTAAAATTCAAACTCAAAACGACCAGAAATTACTATTAAAGAATAAATGAAACCTAAAACGAACAGAAATTAAATAAACAATCATAGCAAAAAACATACAACAAGTAATAATATAAATGAATAAATAGATCTTAAAGCGAGTAATGCTTAGATTGAATATGAAAATAAAGCTTAAGACGAAAAGAATATTTTCCTATTGAAGTACAAATGAAACTTAAAACGAACAGAAATTAAATAAAAAAAATCAATGCAAACAAACGTACAATAGATGTTAATGTAAATTAATAAATAAATCTTAAAACGAGTGAAACTTAAATTGGATATGCAAATCAAGCTTGAAACGACAAAAAGTACCACAAACAAGAGTCTGGGTATGACCTCCTTCTCTCACTGTAAAAGTCTAAAACCTACTGCGTCATTGGCGCTTTACTGAAAAACCAATTTTATGACAAATATTTTCTTTTGTACTTAATTTTGAAAATAAAACATTAAAATCATAGGAACATTTTGAACTGATGAGCTTTCAGCAATTAATATCATTATACATCAAATATTCAGTTTAATTTATTAGCTCTTTTTAAAGTTGTTAAAGACGAATATAGTTTTCATAGGCAGCACGCTAGCGCTGCCTAAGCAAAGAACGATGTGGGCACAATGTGTTTTTTTCTTCTTCTTCAGTCGGGCACTTCGTATCGAAGGAGTTTGTCGTAGAAACTTTGAAAAGGGCTCATTCGAATTGGAAATTGGAGTGGCTAGTGCCCTATTTATTAGTCAAAAGTGATTGGAGGGCAACTAGCCCCCCCCCCCTTCGCCCATCATTCACCCAAAACACATCCAATCAAAATTTTGGAATAGCCCATTTTTGTTCAGCATAGTTGATTTCCACGTAGAAAATATAATTTTGAGGAGGACACTCCCCACAACCCTCAGGGCAAGGGTTTTAAGTTATGCCCTGGGGGCTTATAAGGTTTTTTATAGAAGGCGTTGTCGTAGAAACTTCAAAACAAAGCTCATTCGATTGGAAATTCGAAGGGCTAGTACCCTTTTTAATAGTCGAAAGTGATTGGAGGGCAACTAGCCCCCCCCCCCCCACGCCCATCATTCACCCAAACACAACCAATCAAAATTTAGAGATACGCCATTTTTGTTCAAAACTTTCAAAATACGTTGAACAAAATGGCTATATCAAAATTTTGATTGAATGTGTTTGGGGAAATGGTGGGCGTGTGAAGGGGTTTCAGTTGCCTTAAATCACTTTTGACTATTAAAAAAGGAACTAGCCATTTAAATTTCCAATCGAATGAGCCCTTTTGAAGTTTCTACGATAAAACTTTCAATAAAAACCTTATATGCCCCCAGGGCATAACTTACAACCCTTGCCCTGAAGGCTTTGGGGAGTTTTCATCCTCAAAGACCTAATTTCCAGAGCTTAAAAACTACGTTTAATAAAATGGCTATCTAAAAATTTTGATTGGATGTGTTTGGGGAAAAGGTGGGCGTGAGAGGGGGACTAGTTACCCTCCAATCTCTTTCAACCATTTTTAAAAGGCGCTAGCCCTTTGAATTTCCAATCGAATGAGTCTTTTTTTTTAAGTTTCTACGACAACACCTTCTATAAAAACCCTATATGCCCCCAGGGCATAACTTAAAACCCTTGCCCTGAGGGTTGTGGGGGAGTTTCCTCCTCAAAAACATATTTTCTCTCTGGAAATCAACTACGCTGAACAAAATGGCTATCTCAAAATCTTGATTGGATGTGTTGAGGGAATGATGGGCGGGAGGGGAGGGGGGGGGGTAGTTGCCCTTCAATCACTTTTGAATATTAAAAAGGGGATTAGTCCTGTGAATTTCCAATCGAATGAGTCCTTTTTGAAGTTTCTACGACAAACCTTCTATAAAAAACCTTATACGCCCCCAGAACGTAACTTAAACCCTTGCCCTGAGGGTTTTGGGGGACTGTCCTCCTCAAAAACATATTTTATATCTGGAAATCAACTACGCTGAACAAAATGACTATCTCAAAATTTTGATTGGATGTGTTTGGGGGAATGATGGGCGGGGGGGATAGTTGCCCTCCAATCACTTTCGACTATTAAAAAGGGCACTAGAACTCTTGATTTCCAATCGAATGAGCCCCCTTCGAGTTTCTACGACGACCCCTTCCATATGAAGTGCCTCTGGGGAAAAAAATAAATAATAACAAAACATTTGAGCCGTTTAGCCTTTACTATAGGCAACGCTATAGCGTTGCCTCTGATGCAGCATCCCCCTCAACATGTCCTAGAAGTTTCAATTTATAAACACTAGTCTTTTCTGAGATATTTTAAATACGCTTATTTCACAACGTGGATGCAGATATTGTCTTTCGATTTAGTTCAACATCCTGTCAACGTGCACTGAAATTTTCAGCTTAGTATCCTCAGCCGCTCCTCAGTCATTGTAAACGCTCTTTTGACACATTGTATTCACATAATATCTTTTGATTTGACTCAGTAATCGCCTCAACATTCCATGAAAGTTTCTCCTTAATACCATAAGCCTTTTGAAGACCCAGTATCAAATATACTCCCTTTCCCTATAATAAAAACAATTTGTAAACAAATGGGCATTTTCGCAATTTAGAGCCCTTGCCCCAGGCATTCCGGGGCTCATGTCATCCCCTTGGCCATAGTTTTGGACCTTTCAACTATTTTGAACAAAAAAGACCATCTCAAATTGGCTGAGGTAGGCATTAGGTACTTGTTCAAATTTGGCCGAGGTAGGTGTTTAGTATAAGGACTTTAAGTTGAAACTTCATAGAGGAGTTTTAATAAGAACATTTACATCAAAAGAATTTAGTTTTGTTGGGGTTCGAAATACATAAAGTTAATTCAGTTTAAAATTACAGGCCTTAGTAAACTTGGTGGATGTTCTCCAAAAAGGAAAAACAATCCCAAAAGGTTGAGTGTCCTTAATGAAAAATACACCATCAAATTCAGCTTATAAGAAAACCATATTGTAGAGGTTTAAAGCCCGCATCTACAACTCTGTGAAATTTTATATTTTTCTGAGAAGGATGACCACTAATGGTTGTCAATTTGCTTGTTTGTTCGTTCTTTTTCCCGAGGAGTGATTGGTTCGAACCAATAGTCGTAGAAAATTGGGAAAAAGGCTCATTCAAGTGAAAATTCAAAGTTATGGTGCCCTTAATAAGTAGCATAAAAATGTCCCACGGTAAAGAGGTGTTCTGCACCATTTCGAGGCATAAAACTAAAAAATATGGACCAATCTGTGCCATAAAGCACCGATTGAAAATGCATTAGTAACCAATCAATTTGTAACTTTGAAAATAGCTGCAAAAAACTATATACATTAAGCTTTCCAGTTTCAAAGGCAGTAATGCTGCGTGGTGACGCCTTCGTCGCTAAAAAATGCACGTAGTCCATACAAAATAAATGGTAATGTTGTAGGCATTTATTTAAGGCTTCATTTAACTATGTTAATACATTTAATGTATAAACGATATTTTGTATAAGAGGTATAGTTATGTAGAGTGAGGTTAAATTGCCCATCAGCCATAGTGAGGAGGGCCAGCGGATCTAAAACACTTGTAAGTGTCGAATAACTTTATTAGTTGCCCATAAAATGCGTATTCTCAGCCACTTCTCAGTCAATCAATCAATTTTATTCAGTCAATAAACTCAACAAAATACACTTCAATATAAACTCCCCCGTAAGGCTATATGGCCAGGAAAAAACAGGGGAGAAACAAACACTTAAAAAAAAAACATTTTCAACATCATACATTCACACCTTTAAGAGACTCAACACACACACAAAAAAGAAAAAACATCATAAGATACAATGATTAAAAAAAAAAAAAAAAAAAAAAAAAATCAAAAACTAAACAGGGGACTACCAAGCAATCAGTCTTTCTTTTTTCTCTCTTTTTCTTTCTTTTCTCCCTTCTTTTTTTCCTTCTTCTTTTTCGCATATTGGAGAAATACTCTTTTGACAAACCGTATGCACATAATGTCTTTTGATTTGGCTCCGTAGCCCCTTCAACATTTCCAGAAAGTTTCACCTTAATACTATTAGCCTTTTTGCAGACCAAGGATCAAACATACTCCCTTTCCCTATAACAAAACCAATATGTAAACAAATGGGCTATTTTTGCAATTTAGAGCCCTTGCCCCAGGCACTCCGGGGGCTCATGTCATCCCCTTGGTGATAGTTTTGGACCTTTCAACTATTTTGAACAAAAAAAGGTCATCTCAAATTTGGTTGAGGTAGGCATTAACTACTTGTTAAAATCGGGTTGAGGTAGGTGTTTAGTGTAAGGACTTGGAGTTTAGAGGACATAGGTCCCCCTCGTGTTTGGGATAAAAGCAAGCATTAAGAACAAACAGAAATAAATAAATAAAAAATTATTGAAAACAAGGGACGACAAAATAAACAGGAATTATCGCGTATAGGGAGGTTGCACCTCTCATGTACCCTTTATTTACTCTAAATCCACCCCCCCCCCCCAATGCTTCATAGACAAAACGCTGTAGCACAAAGGAAGTGGAAATGCGATAATAGTACTTTTTACAGTGCCTCAGAATAAAAAGGTTTATGGAGTGCATTTGCTAAAAACAATAAGATTTAAAATTCAAATGTTTAAAAGGTAATCAAAAACTAAAACATTTTTAATTGTCAAATAATTTTATAATTGCCGAGAAAATACGTTCATTAAAGGACAAATAAAATTTCAGTATTAAGAGTCTGCGGTTTTAGGAGGGGGCTACTGCTACCTCTTGTAGAAGATAATTTCTGTTCGTTTTAATTTTTAATGTCACCCTTCACTTCAATTTAACAAAACCTATTTTTATTAAATGTCAATATGAATATGTTTTTAATGCAATTGAACTTCAAGGCTCAGATCTCAGATCCCCAGGTGTGGAGGGACTACGAATAATCAGTTAAATGTAACTATTTTTTTTCAATGAGCACACATAATACAAAATAACCTAATATTATAACTGATCACCTAAAAAATTTCTCTTTCCGATATTTTGCTAAATGATTTTTGCTTACTGTCTGTTATTTTTCAAGATTACCTAGAATATGATCTCTTATCAAACATTTTGATTTAAAAAATTAAGGACTAATAGTAGTTGAAACTTCACAGTTGAGCTGTGAGCTTCACAGTTGAACTTCACAGTCTGAAACTTCAGAGTGTTAATAACAGCATTTACACAAAAAGAATTTAATTTTGTTGGGATTAAAATTATATAAAATTAATTCAGTTTAAAGTTACAAGCCTGAGTAATCTTGGTTGATTTTCCCAAAAAGGAAAAGCAATCCCAAAAGAATGAGCGATTTTGATGAAATACACCACCGAATTCAGCATATAAGAGAACCGCATTGTAAAGGTTTCAAGCTCCCATCTACAACTCAGTGAAATTTTATATTTTTTTCCGAGAAGGATGATCACTAATGGTTGTCAATTTGCTTGTTCGTTTGTTGCTTTTTAGCGGGGAGTGATTGGTTCAAACCAATAGTCGTAGAAAATTGGAAAAAGGCTCATTCAAGTGAAAATTCGAAGTGATGGTGCCCTTAATAAGTAGCATAAAAATGTGCCATGGCAAAGAGGTGATCTGCACCATTTTGAGCCATAACTAAAAAAAATATGGACCAAAGAGTGCCATAAAGCCATCGAGTGAAAATCCACTCATAACCAAGCAATTTGAAACTTTGAAACTACCTGCAAACTATACATTTTATGCTTTCCAGTTTCAGAGGCAGTAATGCTGCGCGGTGTTGCCTTTCCCGCTAAAATGCACGTAGTCCATACAAAATAAATGGTAGTTTTGTAGGCATTTATTTAAGGCTTAATTTAACTAAGCTTATACATTTAAGTTTTGGTATAATTACTTAGAATAAGGTTAAATTGCACATCAGCCATTGTGAGCCATTTTTATACCCAGAGTTCCTAATTTCTCGTTAGGCTTCAAATACAAATAGAAGGTTTTCTTCTTCTTCTGTTTTATTGGGGGAAGGGGTATTAAACTCTTAATTTTTCCTTGATTCCTGAGAGTGTTTTGGATATAAGCCTGTAATATGGGAGCTGCGGGATGATATACTCCATAGTATAACTTTCTAACCCTCAGTATAATTCTCAGTCAATCTCAATTTATAAATATATATGTATATAATTGAGCCCTGAAATACGTATCTTATATATATTTTATATATAACCAAAACTCTCATTACGGAATTTGATACTAATAGATATATCAAAAGAATTGGCTTGTGGTGCTGATTCAAAATATATAAGATTCATAAAGTTTACTGTTACCCATCAAAAGCAAAAGGCCTGAGAAAATTTGCCTCATTTTCCAAAAAGAGGGGAAACACCCCCAAAAAGTAAAGGAATCTTAATGAGAATCAGATTCAGCGTATCAGAGAACCCCCCTGTATGGATTTCAAGTTTCATCTTCAAAATTGTGGAATTTGTATTTTTTGCAAGAACAAAGATCACGGATGCGTGTTTATTTGCTAGAAAACTCCAATAACTATGCCTTTTGGGATAAAATAACTCCCCATAGTTCATGGGAGAAGGGCTGTAAGTTCCACAGGGAGAACTTTCCATGGAGAGGGAAGTTTCCGGGCTGAACTTTCCAGGAAAAATTTTACACTTGTGAACTTGCCAGATTTCCTATTAGAATTTTTTTTTATTTGCCTTACTTTTTCATTGCCGACTCAATTTACATGCGGACACGTTCCGGGGGAAATTTTCCAGCGGGGTTGAAATTTTCCGAAGCATTTTTTCACGGGTGGGGCAGGGGAGATTTTCTTCGAGAAAAATTCTCAATGGGTGAATTTTCCTTGGGAGGAATTCTCCATGGCCGGAATTTTTTTTCAGGAGCACCTTTATGGTATTTCGGAGGGGACAATCCCCTTCATTATACGGCATAGAAATTATACGGACTAAATTCTATTTATTTTAAGTTTAAACGTTGCTCCTTGCTTTCAGTTGAAAAAACTGTAATCCCCCTCATATATGAAAAAATTCTTTTCTTTTAATGTTTTAATATAAGTCTTTTGTTTCATCTGAAAAACTTTTTAGAAGTTTACAAATTTAGCTAAATCTGCCTCAGTATTGGTGAGTTGCACCTTTAAATCTCTTAAAAAGCTTGTAGATTTTCAAACGATTACTTCATTATATCAGGACGTTTGTAACCATATCAAAGCCATTTTTAACTAGGTATGGCAATAAAAAATTGATAATATACACAGTGCTGGATGCTGCGCTTCTGATGGCCTTGGTTGAACTCTTACTTGAGCTCCTTGTCTGTGTTTAGGGTGATCAACTATCCTTGCATTATCACATTGGCTTCTTCCATGGCTGCAATACTACACGGACTTTTTATCCAATAAGAAATTTGTAAATTCAAGAGATCCTCAAATCTCTTAGTAAAATTCTCGCCTAGTACTTCGAAGTGAGTGGCATCGTTTTGAAGTATTTTTGGTAATTTTGACAAAAATGCCGAAACTCTGAATATTCTTTTTCTGCTTGACTTTTACTTATAAAACATAACTTTCCCAAAAAGACCAATATTATTTATGTAAGTTCAATCAAGAAATTGTCGTCACCTGAAGGTGCAAATTAACTTTATTAAACTTACCAAAGATATCAGTTAAGCAATAAATATTTTTTTTTACAATTGGTCAAATTTTCTTTTAATTTCGGATCTTTTCTTGCGCAATCTCCAACGCAGATTAAGAACTAGCTAAAAAAAAACCTGCAAAGTAAGAGCCCTAGTGACAGCCAACGAACTTCAGTGTGCAGATGTAACAAAGTAAAGACTTTAGTGTATTCCTCCCTTTGCTGAGCAAATAACTGAAAGTTCAAAGAATTGCTTCAAATATTGTTGACATTATATATAACATATTGCAAAGACTGGTTTAATCTAGGACTAAAATTTTTGCTGCTAAATGCTGTCTATTAATCCCGCAATGAATGGGTAGTACATCAGGCAGTTATTACTTTAATTAAGTTGTAAAACCCCGATGACGACCAGCAATTGATGGTACACTATCAGTCGTAACAGAAATATGATGGTACAGTCGTAACAGAAATAATTTTCTTTTATGGAATATCTTACTCAGGAACAAAAGAAGTCCACGGCCTGTATAATCAATTCTTCCCTGGCATCATCTTCTAAATATGTAACAAAAAGCAGTTCTTGGCCCATGTTTTCATCTTTACTGTATCGGAAATTCAAAACTTGCATGGAAGACTTGTACGCCCGAACTCTTTAACTTGTACGAACTTGTCGATGCTTACTGACTCGCCAAGTTTTTCATCTTGTAAAAATGCTGCACGCTTATTGGCTTGTTAGTCATTGTTATAACAAAGTTGTACCGAGGGGTGGTCGACTTCCCACCATCTGGTGTATATCTTGGAACGACACCTATGCCGCAGAGCTCCACCACGCTTGACACAGTTCCGCTACACTTGCTACATTTACACCACACTTGGCACAGTTCAGCCCCGCTTGACACAGTTAAGCCATGCCTGACACTACTGGTACGTGCTACCTGGCACACATGATTTCTGAGACTCGGTCACCTCTTGGTTGGTACACGTAACACAACTTATACAGTATCTTGAAAGTATCGCATATGATTTTGGGCTGAATAAAAGGGGCCGACTTTCAAACCTTGTCGACCCTAAAAAACAGTTTTCACTTACGTCGACCCCCCTGGGAAAGGAATACAAACCCCAAGGAATAGATATCGACTACTTTGGGAATCCCTTTTTTAAACAAATTATGTATATGTCTAAAACGAGTCTCAACTTAACATCGTTCTATATAATATTAAATAAAAAACAAGTTTTTTTTTTTTAACTGAAAGTAAGGAGCGACATTGAAAATTAAAACGAACAGAAATTATTCGGTATATGATAGGGGCTGTCCCTTTCTCGGCGCCCCGCACTTTACGCTAAAGCTTTTTTTTATTATTTTAAAACGTAAAGTTGTGAGAGTCAAAACTTTAGCGTAAAGAGCGGGGCGTTGAGGAGGAGACAGCCCTTTTACATATGCGGAATAATTCCTGTTCGTTTTAAGTTTTAATCTCGCTTTTTACTTTCAGTTAAAAAAACTTGTTTTTTTTATTATTTAACTTCTCAAACGTTTTTGAATTAATGCAGGTTTGAATTTGACCCACGTACATGAATAACTGTTTGCATATTAATTTTACTTTTTTCAACTAATAAAAACCTTATAATGAACTAAATTTGATTTTTGTTCCAGTTATTTAAGAATGAACCTGAATAATAAAAGGCTGTTTAATTAGAATAATTACCTTTTTTAAAAATAAAAAAACTTTAGCTTAAGAGTGAGCTATTGAGGAGAGGCAATCCCCCTCAAATACGTAATATTTTCTGTTCGTATTAAGTTTATTACCGCGTATTAAGCTGCTTGACATAAAATTAAATGCTAAGATTGGCCGAAAAATAACACAAATAAATTATTATTTATATCAGCCATTATTTAACAAAATTCGAACTTTAGCGTAAAGAGCGAGATATTAACGAGGGGACGAAATCCCTCATACACGTAATATGAGGGGATTTATCCCCTCGTAAATACCTCGCTTTTTACGCTAAAGTTCGAATTTTGTTCCAATTCTTTAAGAATGACCCCTGAATCACAAAGGCATTTAATTAGAATAAATAGCTCTTTTGAAGTTAAAAATACTTTAGCGTAAAGAGCGAGGTATTGAGGAGGGGATGAACTTCCTTATACATAATAATTTTTGTTCGTTTTAAGTTTTATTGTTGCTCCTTACTTTCAGCTGAAAAAAAACTTGTTTTTTTTTTATTTAATTCCTGATTGTTTTTAAATAATGCTGGAAAATACTGCACCCTCTTCATGGAAATTCTCTTCCCCCATTAACAATTCCTCCATGTAAAGATCCCCCATGTAACCCGCTCCCTATGACCCCCCCCCCACAAGAAAAATAACCCTGAAAATGTCTCTATACTTTCCAATAATCAATACTACATATAAACAACGGGCAAAGTTCATAACTTGCGGCCTTTCCCCCGGGAACTGTGGGCGATTACGTCGTCCTCAAAGACATAGTTATTAGATTTTCGACTATGCTGAACAAAATGGCAATCTCAAAATTTTGATCAAGGGACTTTGGGAAAAAATGAGCATGGGAAGGGGCCTAGTTGCCCTCCAATTTTCTTGGTCACTTATAAAAGGGTACTAGAACTTTTAATTTCCGTCCAAATGAGCCCTTTCACGACATTCTAGGTCGATACGATCACCTCTGAGAAAAAGAAAAAAAAACAAGTAAACACGCATCCATGATCTCTCTTCTGGCAGAAAAAATACAAAATTCCACATTTTGTGCAGATAGGAACTTGAAACCTCTACAGTAGGGTTCTCTGATACGCTGAATCTAATGGTGTGATTTTCATTAAGATTCTATGACTTTTAGGAGGTATAAACCGCTTTTTTCAACTATCACAAAAATCTTCTCAGGCTTCTCAGGTTCAACTATCACGAAACTCTTGATGGGTGAGACTAAACTTGACGAAACTTATATATTTTAAAATCAGCATAAAAATTTCATTCTTTTGATGTATCTATTGGTATCAAAATTCCATTTTTAGAGATTCGGTTATTATTGAGCCCGGTTGCTCCTTACTTACAGTTCGTTACCACAAACTGTTTGAAATAGCTATAATTCGTTGGGAATCAAGAGTGAATAGTGGTTAATTACATTTAATTTAACTAGAAATTACTTTAATGCCCCACAAGCAAGCATGATGCAGAAAACAAAACGGTGTAAATACAAGCGGGAAAAGAAGGTCAAATTCTTGTAGTTGTCAGTAAATAATGAAATAAGAAGGGTTCGTGATGCATTTAAACTTCTCGTTCAGTTTCAAACTAAAAATTTTTGATGAATATGAAGAAAAATAGGTATTGTTCCAACATATTTTCAACGAATTTTTCGTTTTTCTCAAAGGTGACTATAAATTATAATTTTTGTATCATTATGATTTTTTAGCCTTTAATAGGGTCTCAACTGTTTTATTCACCGTTCTGTCTCTGTGTCCTTTATCTTCTTTGCTTGGCATTTTAGACAATAGTCACAAAGTTATTTGGTAAAATATTTTCAGGCTCAACTTCTGCTTGTTCATTTGGTGCACCTTATCATTGTAGAAGAAGCGATGAGTGCCAGGGAATAATACCTTACTATCATCAAGGCAGTGCTAACTAAGTAGCCAACTAACTCAGAACCAAGGGAAAGTGCAAAAAGTTGCGTTTTTATTCAATTTCATTCTTTTTATTTTCGATTTTAAACGAAAATATTAATTATTAAACATTTCATAGCTTCAACGTGTTATATCAAGACTATATAACCAGTGAAAAAACGACGCAGCTGTGCTTTAATAGATTACTGGGGAAATAAGCCCCAGTGACGACGAGTAGTCACTGGGGCGACGAGTAGATCGTTTCTGTGGATGCTTTCTGTGGCGACGAGTAAGACTTAAGAACGTTCTTAAGAAAGGAACATCCTCTGGGGCACCTGTTATAATAATTTGCGGAACCTGATTCCGTCATCACGGCAGCTGTGCTGCTCTGGTCTGACGAATTTGAACCGCAGAAGACGAACAGTTGAACCGCAGAAGACGAATTCCAGTATATATGTATACATCTTTAAAAAAAAACAAATACAAAAAAAACTAAAAAACATTAAGAAATTCAGTCAAAGATAAAAGATAATTGTTGAAGACAAATTTGATTTTTTTTTTTTTTTTTTTTTAAGTAAAGGAATAAAACTTGTACTCGACATTTCGATTTCAGCTTTTATGGTAAACGAGAGAGATCCCTGTAATTTAATATACGTTGACTGGGAGAAAAGTGCCGTGGCACCCCTTTACAACACGGCCGCACCAAACACTAAAGATGTCGGTCATGAAGTTTCAAAACTTGTACATTTTCTCATCTCTAATGGATCCAATTTGTCAACTGTGCACATTATTTGATTTAGTTTGTGTGCTCACGTAGCAGGATTTGCTGCAAAGCATTTTAGAAAAAAAATATGGACAAATGCTGCCCTATTAACTTTAATAAATCAAATAATATTAATATTTTGATTGCTAAATATCAGTGTATGTATATTAAACTGACAATGCACATTCATTTATATTTTTTTTCAGTAAAGTGCAAATTATGTTCTGGCCTTGGGAAGGCATAGGGTTTTTGAGTCCAACTTATGTTAATTTCTGTTCCTTTTGAGTTTGAGTCGGTTATTTATTGTAGTTTCTGTTCGTTGTGGGTTTCATTTATTCATCGATGTTGATTTGTGGTAGTTTTACACTTGGTAGATTATTGGATTTTATTTTCGCTCATTTTTTGTTTAATGGAGTTCTTTACTTTTCTTTGAAAAACTTATTTTGTGAAAAAGTTTTTTTAATTAATTTCTGTTCGTTTTATATGGACATAGTCTTTTCAGGGAAAAAGAAAATAATACTTTAAATCTTTTGTTTTTTTAAGAATTATAGTTTGGCCTGCTATTTGTATGCTGGAGAAATATTTTCAGCAATTTTTAACAACATACACCCTTTTAAAAATCTGGACACAGACAGTAGTGTTTAATTTAGTTTCATCCCTCCTCTAGTTGACCTGAAATGGAAAACTTGATACCATTCGCAAAAAAAATCTGTTAACTTTCTTTGATAGCTTGGATACATTTACGATATTTTGATTTGGTTAAATTTTAAGAGCAGAAGTAGCCCCGAAAGTTTGAACATAATACCCTCAGTCGTTCTTGGGATACTGCTGAGATGCCTTATTGGGAATTAGCATTAATACATTGTATTTGATTTAATCTTAAGGCAACATTTAGTTTTTAAACATAAAGGCAAATGGAATGGTGGGCGTGGGAGGGGAATTAGTTTCCCTCCAATCACTTTCGACTATTAAAAAGTGCATCATCTTTTTCTATTTTCAATCGAATGAGCCCTTTCATAGTTCCTACGAGACAAGTCCTTCGATACGAAGTGTCCTGGTCTAAACAAAAACAACAACAAAAAAATAACACATTATACCCACATCGATCTTTACTATAAAAATGTCCAGCCTTCCAATAACTTTCGACTATTCAAAAGGGCAAAAGGTCTTTCGATTTCCAATCGAATGAGTCCTTTTTGAGTTTCTACGACAACGCTTTCTATAAACACCTTATATGCCCCCAGGGCATAAATTACAACCTTTACAATCAGGGCTGTGAGGGTGGTTGTCATCCTCTAAGACCTAATTTCCAGAACTTTCAACTGCGTTAAACAAAATGGATATCTCAAAATTTTGATTGGATGTGTCTGGGAAAATGGTTGGCGTGAGAGGGGTGTTAGTCGCTCTCCATCACTTTTAACTATTAAAAAAGGCACTAGCCCTTTCAATTTCCATTCAAATGATCCCTTTTGAAGTTTCTACGACAAGTCTTTCAATAAAAACCTTATATGCCCCCATGGCATAACTTACAACCCTCGCACTGAGGGCTGGGGGGGGGGAGGTGTTTTTCAATAAAAACTTTATATGCACCAGGAAATAACTTACAACCCATGCATTAAGGGCTTTGAGGGGGTTATCATTCACAAAGACCTAATTTCCAGAACTTTCTGCAACGTTGAACAAGATGGCTATCTGCAAATTTTGATTGGATGTGTTTGGGGATATGGTGGGCGTGAGAGGGGGGTTAGTTAACCTCCAATCACTTTCAACTATTAAAAAGGGCACTAGCCTTCTCAATTTCCAATTGTATGAGCCCCTTATGAAGTTTTACGACAACTCTATCTATAAAAGCCTTATATGCCCCCAGGGCGTAACTTACAACCCTTGCCCTGGGGGATCTGGGGGGTTTGTCATCCCTAAATACATAATTTCCAGAACTTTCAACTACGTTGAACAAAATGGCTATCTCTAAACACTGATTGAATGTGTTTGGGGGAATGGTGAGCGTGAGAGGGGGGTTAATTATTCTCCCCTCACTTTCGACTATTAAAAAGGGCAATTTCAATTTCCAATCAAATGATCCCTTTTTGAAATTTCTAAACAACTTTGTATATAAACCTTATATATGGCCATAAGGGGCATACTACAACCCTTGCACTGAGGGCCCTGATGGGGTTATCATCCTAAAAGACCTTTCGGCAGAGCTTCCGACTACTTTGAACAAAATGAATGTCTCAAAATTTTGATAGTGTTTGGGGAAATGGTGGGCGTGAGAGGGGTGTAAGGTGCCCTTCAATACCTTTCGGCTATTAAAAAGGCACTAGCCCTTTCAATTTCTAATTGAACGAACCCTTTTTGAATTTCTACATCATCGCTTTCTATAAAAACCTTATATACCCCCAGGGCATAACTTACGACCCTTGCCTTGAGGGCTGTGGGGGGTGGAGGTGTTGTCATCCTTAAATACCTAGTTTCCAAAACTTTAAACTACGTTGAATAAAATAGATATCAGAAATTTTGATTAGATGTGTTTGGGGAAAAGGTGGGCGAGAGAAGGGGGTTAGTTGCCCTCAAATAACTTTCGAGACTATTAAAAAGGACACTGACCCTTTGAATTTCCAATCGAATGAGCCCTTCTTCGAGTTTCTATGACAAAGATTTCAATAAAAACTTTATATGCCCCCAGGGCATAACTTATAACCCTCGCCCCGAAGACTGTGGGAGGAGTGTTCTAATCAAAGGTATAATTTCCTGAACTTTAAACTGCGTGGAAAAAAATGGCTATCTGAAAATTTCAATTGGATGTTTTTGGGGATATGGTGGGCGTGGAAGGGGTGTTAGTTGCCTTCCAATCACTTCCGACTATTAAAAAGGGCACGAGCCATTTCAATTTCCGATCGATTGAGCCCTTTTTGAAGTTTCTATGACAACGCGTTCTATAGAAACCTTAGGTGCCCCAAGGGCATAACTTACAACCCTTGCTTTGAGGGCTGTGGGGGGCAGGGGTCGTCATCCTCAAAGACCTAATTTCCAGAACTTTCAACTACGTTGAACAAAATGGCTATCTTAAAATTTTGATTGGATATGTTTGGGGAAAAGGTGGGCGTGAGAGGGGGTTAGTTGCCCTCCAATCACTTTTGACTATTAAAAAAGGGCACCAGACCTTTGAATTTCCAGTCGAATTTTCCTTTTTTGAAGTTTCTACGACAACACTTTCTCTAAAAACATTATATTCCCCCAGGGCATAACTTACAACCCTTGCCTTGAGGGCTGTGGGAGAGTGCCCTCCTCAAAAACATAATTTCTATCTGGAAATCAAAGACGCTAAACAATATGGCTATCTAAAAATTTGATTGGATGTGTTTGGGGAAAAGGTGGGCGTAAGAGGGGGTTAGTTGCCCTCAACTCACTTTCGACTATTGAAAACGGCACTAGACCTTTGAATTTCCAATCAAATGAGCCCTTTTTCAAGTTTCGTGGACAAAAATTTAATAAAAACTTATATGCCCTCAGGGCATAACTTATAACCCTTGCCCTGAAGACTGTGGGGGGAATGTTCTGCTCAAAGGTATAATTTCCTAAACTTTAAAACTGCATGGAGCAAAAAGGCTATCTAAAAATTTTGATTGGATGAGTTTGGGGAAATGGTGGACGTGGAAGGGGTTTTAGTTGCCTTCCAATTACTCTCGACTATTAGAAAGGGCACTAGCCATTTCAATTTCCAATCGATTGAGCCCTTTTGAAGTTTCTACGACAAACGCGTTCTATAAAAAACTTATATGTCCCAAGGACATAACTTAGAACCCTTGCCCTGAGGGCTGTGGGGAGGGGGGTGGTGGGGTCATCCTCAAAGACCTAATTTCCAGAACTTCTAACTACGTTGAACAAAATGGTTATCTTAAAATTTTTATTGGATGTGCATGGGGGAAAAGGTGGGCGCAAGAGGGGGGTTAGTTGCCCTCAAATTACTTTCGCCTATTAACAAAGGCACTAGCCCTTTGAATTTCCAATCGAATGAGGCTTTTTGAAGTTTCTACGACAACACCTTCTATAAAAACTTTATATGCCCCCAGGGCATAACTTACAACCCTTGCCCTGAGGGCTGTGGGGGAGTCTCTTCCTCAAAAACATAATTTCTATCTGGAAATCAACTACGCTGAACAAAATGGCTATCTCAATATTTTGATTGGATGTGCTTTGGGAAATGGTTGCTGGGAAGGGGTGTTAGTTGCCCTCCAATCACTTTCGACTATTAAAAAGGGCACAAGCCACTCCGATATCCAATTGAATGAGCCTTTTTCAAAGTTTCTACGACGACTTCTTCGATACGAAGTGCCCTGGACTAAGGGGAAAAAATGATAAATAATACATTGTGCCAACATCGTTCTTATATGCCCCCAGGGCATAACTTGCAACCCTTGCCCTGAGGGTTGTGGGGGAGTGACCTCCTCAAAAACATATTTTCTATCGAGAAATCAACTATGCCGAACAAAATGACTATCTCAAAATTTTGATTGGATGTGTTTTGGGAAATGGTGGGCGTGGAAGGGTGTTACTTGCCTTTCAATCACTTTCGACTATTAAACAGGGCATAAGCCTGAATGAGCCCTTTTCAAAATTTCTACGACAACTTCTTCGATACGAAAAAAAAAAAAGGTCATCTCAATTTTGAACAAAAAAGGTCATCTCAAATTTGGTTGAGGTAGCATTAACTACTTGTTGAAATCGGGTTGAGGTAGGTGTTTAGTGTAAGGACTTGGAGTTTAGAGGACATAGGTCCCCCTCGTGTTTGGGATAAAAGCAAGCATTAAGAACAAACAGAAATAAATAAATAAAAAATTATTGAAAAACAAGGGACGACAAAATAAACAGGAATTATCGCGTATAGGGAGGTTGCACCTCTCATGTACCCTTTATTTACTCTAAATCCACCCCCCCCCCCAATGCTTCATAGACAAAACGCTGTAGCACAAAGGAAGTGGAAATGCGATAATAGTACTTTTTACAGTTGCCTCAGAATAAAAAGGTTTATGGAGTGCATTGCTAAAAACATAAGATTTAAAATTCAAATGTTTAAAAGGTAATCAAAAACTAAAACATTTTTAATTGTCAAATAATTTTATTAATTGCCGAGAAAATACGTTCATTAAAGGACAAATAAAATTTCAGTATTAAGAGTCTGCGGTTTTAGGAGGGGGCTACTGCTACCTCTTGTAGAAGATAATTTCTGTTCGTTTTAATTTTAATGTCACCCTTCACTTCAATTTAACAAAACCTATTTTTATTAAATGTCAATATGAATATGTTTTTAATGCAATTGAACTTCAAGGCTCAGATCTCAGATCCCCAGGTGTGGAGGGACTACGAATAATCAGTTAAATGTAACTATTTTTTTTCAATGAGCACACATAATACAAAATAACCTAATATTATAACTGATCACCTAAAAAATTTCTCTTTTCCGATATTTGCTAAATGATTTTTGCTTACTGTCTGTTATTTTTCAAGATTACCTAGAATATGATCTCTTATCAAACATTTTGATTTAAAAAATTAAGGACTAATAGTAGTTGAAACTTCACAGTTGAGCTGTGAGCTTCACAGTTGAACTTCACAGTCTGAAACTTCGAGAGTGTTAATAACAGCATTTACACAAAAAGAATTTAATTTGTTGGGATTAAATTATATAAAATTAATTCAGTTTAAAGTTACAAGCCTGAGTAATCTTGGTTGATTTTCCCAAAAAGGAAAAGCAATCCAAAAGAATGAGCGATTTTGATGAAATACACCACCGAATTCAGCATATAAGAGAACCGCATTGTAAAGGTTTCAAGCTCCCATCTACAACTCAGTGAAATTTTATATTTTTTCCGAGAAGGATGATCACTAATGGTTGTCAATTTGCTTGTTCGTTTGTTGCTTTTTAGCGGGGAGTGATTGGTTCAAACCAATAGTCGTAGAAAATTGGAAAAAAAGGCTCATTCAAGTGAAAATTCGAAGTGATGGTGCCCTTAATAAGTAGCATAAAAATGTGCCATGGCCATGGCAAAGAGGTGATCTGCACCATTTTGAGCCATAAACTAAAAAATATGGACCAAAGAGTGCCATAAAGCCATCGAGTGAAAATCCACTCATAACCAAGCAATTTGAAACTTTGAAACTACCTGCAAACTATACATTTTATGCTTTCCAGTTTCAGAGGCAGTAATGCTGCGCGGTGTTGCCTTTCCCGCTAAAATGCACGTAGTCCATACAAAATAAATGGTAGTTTTGTAGGCATTTATTTAAGGCTTAATTTAACTAAGCTTATACATTTAAGTTTTGGTATAATTACTTAGAATAAGGTTAAATTGCACATCAGCCATTGTGAGCCATTTTTATACCCAGAGTTCCTAATTTCTCGTTAGGCTTCAAATACAAATAGAAGGTTTTCTTCTTCTTCTGTTTTATTGGGGGAAGGGGTATTAAACTCTTAATTTTTCCTTGATTCCTGAGAGTGTTTTGGATTAAGCCTGTAATATGGGAGCTGCGGGATGATATACTCCATAGTATAACTTTCTAACCCTCAGTATAATTCTCAGTCAATCTCAATTTATAATATATATGTATATAATTGAGCCCTGAAATACGTATCTTATATCTATATTTATATATAACCAAAAACTCTCATTACGGAATTTTGATACTAATAGATATATCAAAAGAATTGGCTTGTGGTGCTGATTCAAAATATATAAGATTCATAAAGTTTACTGTTACCCATCAAAAGCAAAAGGCCTGAGAAAATTTGCCTCATTTTCCAAAAAGAGGGGAAACACCCCAAAAAGTAAAGGAATCTTAATGAGAATCAGATTCAGCGTATCAGAGAACCCCCCTGTATGGATTTTCAAGTTTTCATCTTCAAAATTGTGGAATTTGTATTTTTTGCAAGAACAAAGATCACGGATGCGTGTTTATTTGCTAGAAAACTCCAATAACTATGCCTTTGGGGATAAAATAACTCCCCATAGTTCATGGGAGAAGGGCTGTAAGTTCCACAGGGAGAACTTTCCATGGAGAGGGAAGTTTCCGGGGCTGAACTTTCCAGGAAAAATTTTACACTTGTGAACTTGCCAGATTTCCTATTAGAATTTTTTTTTATTTGCCTTACTTTTTCATTGCCGACTCAATTTTACATGCGGACACGTTCCGGGGGAAATTTTCCAGCGGGGTTGAAATTTTCCGAAGCATTTTTCACGGGTGGGGCAGGGGAGATTTTCTTCGAGAAAAATTCTCAATGGGTGAATTTTCCTTGGGAGGAATTCTCCATGGCCCGGAATTTTTTTTCAGGAGCACCTTTATGGTATTTCGGAGGGGACAATCCCCTTCATTATACGGCATAGAAATTATACGGACTAAATTCTATTTATTTTAAGTTTAAACGTTGCTCCTTGCTTTCAGTTGAAAAAACTGTAATCCCCCTCATATATGAAAAAATTCTTTTCTTTTAATGTTTTAATATAAGTCTTTTGTTTCATCTGAAAAAACTTTTTAGAAGTTTACAAATTTAGCTAAATCTGCCTCAGTATTGGTGAGTTGCACCTTTAAATCTCTTAAATAAGCTTGTAGATTTTCAAACGATTACTTCATTATATCAGGACGTTTGTAACCATATCAAAGCCATTTTTAACTAGGTATGGCAATAAAAAATTGATAATATACACAGTGCTGGATGCTGCGCTTCTGATGGCCTTGGTTGAACTCTTACTTGAGCTCCTTGTCTGTGTTTAGGGTGATCAACTATCCTTGCATTATCACATTGGCTTCTTCCATGGCTGCAATACTACACGGACTTTTTATCCAATAAGAAATTTGTAAATTCAAGAGATCCTCAAATCTCTTAGTAAAATTCTCGCCTAGTACTTCGAAGTGAGTGGCATCGTTTTGAAGTATTTTTGGTAATTTTGACAAATGCCGAAACTCTGAACATTCTTTTCTGCTTGACTTTTACTTATAAACATAACTTTCCCAAAAAGACCAATATTATTTATGTAAGTTCAATCAAGAAAATTGTCGTCACCTTGAAGGTGCAAATTAACTTTATTAAACTTACCAAAGATATCAGTTAAGCAATAAATATTTTTTTTTACAATTGGTCAAATTTTCTTTTAATTTCGGATCTTTTCTTGCGCAATCTCCAACGCAGATTAAGAACTAGCTAAAAAAAAACCTGCAAAGTAAGAGCCCTAGTGACAGCCAACGAACTTCAGTGTGCAGATGTAACAAAGTAAAGACTTTAGTGTATTCCTCCCTTTGCTGAGCAAATAACTGAAAGTTCAAAGAATTGCTTCAAATATTGTTGACATTATATATAAACATATTGCAAAGACTGGTTTAATCTAGGACTAAAATTTTTGCTGCTAAATGCTGTCTATTAATCCCTGCAATGAATGGGTAGTACATCAGGCAGTTATTACTTTAATTAAGTTGTAAAACCCCGATGACGACCAGCAATTGATGGTACACTATCAGTCGTAACAGAAATATGATGGTACAGTCGTAACAGAAATAATTTTCTTTTATGGAATATCTTACTCAGGAACAAAAGAAGTCCCACGGCCTGTATAATCAATTCTTCCCTGGCATCATCTTCTAAATATGTAACAAAAAGCAGTTCTTGGCCCATGTTTTCATCTTTACTGTATCGGAAATTCAAAACTTGCATGGAAGACTTGTACGCCCGAACTCTTTAACTTGTACGAACTTGTCGATGCTTACTGACTCGCCAAGTTTTTCATCTTGTAAAAATGCTGGCACGCTTATTGGCTGTTAGTCATTGTTATAACAAGTTGTACCGAGGGGTGGTCGACTTCCCACCATCTGGTGTATATCTTGGAACGACACCTATGCCGCAGAGCTCCACCACGCTTGACACAGTTCCGCTACACTTGCTACATTTACACCACACTTGGCACAGTTCAGCCCGCTTGACACAGTTAAGCCATGCCTGACATACTGGTACGTGCTACCTGGCACACATGATTTCTGAGACTCGGTCACCTCTTGGTTGGTACACGTAACACAACTTATACAGTATCTTGAAAGTATCGCATATGATTTTGGGCTGAATAAAAGGGGCCGACTTTCAAACCTTGTCGACCCTAAAAACCAGTTTTCACTTACGTCGACCCCCCTGGGAAAGGAATATAAACCCCAAGGAATAGATATCGACTACTTTGGGAATCCCTTTTTTAAACAAATTATGTATATGTCTAAAACGAGTCTCAACTTAACATCGTTCTATATAATATTAAATAAAAAACAAGTTTTTTTTTAACTGAAAGTAAGGAGCGACATTGAAAATTAAAACGAACAGAAATTATTCGGTATATGATAGGGGCTGTCCCTTTCTCGGCGCCCCGCACTTTACGCTAAAGCTTTTTTTTATTATTTTAAAACGTAAAGTTGTGAGAGTCAAACTTTAGCGTAAAGAGCGGGGCGTTGAGGAGGAGACAGCCCTTTTCAAATGCGGAATAATTCCTGTTCGTTTTAAGTTTTAATCTCGCTTTTTACTTTCAGTTAAAAAACTTGTTTTTTTTTATTATTTAACTTCTCAACGTTTTTGAATTAATGCAGGTTTTGAATTTGACCCACCGTACATGAATAACTGTTTGCATATTAATTTTACTTTTTTTCAACTAATAAAAACCTTATAATGAACTAAATTTGATTTTTGTTCCAGTTATTTAAGAATGAACCCTGAATAATAAAAGGCTGTTTAATTAGAATAATTACCTTTTTTAAAAATAAAAAAAAAACTTTAGCTTAAGAGTGAGCTATTGAGGAGAGGCAATCCCCCTCAAATACGTAATATTTTCTGTTCGTATTAAGTTTATTACCGCGTATTAAGCTGCTTGACATAAAATTAAATGCTAAGATTGGCCGAAAAAAAAAACATAACACAAATAAATTATTATTTATATCAGCCATTATTTAACAAAATTCGAACTTTAGCGTAAAGAGCGAGATATTAACGAGGGGACGAAATCCCTCATACACGTAATATGAGGGGATTTATCCCCTCGTAAATACCTCGCTTTTTACGCTAAAGTTCGAATTTTGTTCCAATTCTTTAAGAATGACCCCTGAATCACAAAGGCCATTTAATTAGAATAAATAGCTCTTTTGAAGTTACTAAAAATACTTTAGCGTAAAGAGCGAGGTATTGAGGAGAGGGGATGAACTTCCTTATACATAATAATTTTTGTTCGTTTTAAGTTTTATTGTTGCTCCTTACTTTCAGCTGAAAAAAAACTTGTTTTTTTTTTATTTAATTCCTGATTGTTTTTTAAATAATGCTGGAAAATACTGCACCCTCTTCATGGAAATTCTCTTCCCCCATTAACAATTCCTCCATGTAAAGATCCCCCCATGTAACCCGCTCCCTATGACCCCCCCCCCCCCCCCACAAGAAAAATAACCCTGAAAATGTCTCTATACTTTCCAATAATCAATACTACATATAAACAACGGGCAAAGTTCATAACTTGCGGCCTTTCCCCGGGAACTGTGGGCGATTACGTCGTCCTCAAAGACATAGTTATTAGATTTTTCGACTATGCTGAACAAAATGGCAATCTCAAAATTTTGATCAAGGGACTTTGGGAAAAAATGAGCATGGGAAGGGGCCTAGTTGCCCTCAATTTTCTTGGTCACTTAAAAAGGGTACTAGAACTTTTAATTTCCGTCCAAATGAGCCTTTCACGACATTCTAGGTCGATACGATCACCTCTGAGAAAAAGAAAAAAAAAACAAGTAAACACGCATCCATGATCTCTCTTCTGGCAGAAAAATACAAAATTCCACATTTTTGCAGATAGGAACTTGAAACCTCTACAGTAGGGTTCTCTGATACGCTGAATCTAATGGTGTGATTTTCATTAAGATTCTATGACTTTTAGGAGGTATAAAACCGCTTTTTTCAACTATCACAAAAATCTTCTCAGGCTTCTCAGGTTCAACTATCACGAAACTCTTGATGGGTGAGACTAAACTTGACGAAACTTATATATTTAAAATCAGCATAAAAATTTCATTCTTTGATGTATCTATTGGTATCAAAATTCCATTTTTTAGAGATTCGGTTATTATTGAGCCCGGTTGCTCCTTACTTACAGTTCGTTACCACAAACTGTTTGAAATAGCTATAATTCGTTGGGAATCAAGAGTGAATAGTGGTTAATTACATTTAATTTAACTAGAAATTACTTTAATACCCCACAAGCAAGCATGATGCAGAAAACAAAACGGTGTAAATACAAGCGGGAAAAGAAGGTCAAATTCTTGTAGTTGTCAGTAAATAATGAAATAAGAAGGGTTCGTGATGCATTTAAACTTCTCGTTCAGTTTCAAACTAAAAATTTTTGATGAATATGAAGAAAAATAGGTATTGTTCCAACATATTTTCAACGAATTTTTCGTTTTTTTTCTCAAAGGTGACTATAAATTATAATTTTTGTATCATTATGATTTTTTAGCCTTTAATAGGGTCTCAACTGTTTTATTCACCGTTCTGTCTCTGTGTCCTTTATCTTCTTTGCTTGGCATTTTTAGACAATAGTCACAAAGTTATTTTGGTAAAATATTTTCAGGCTCAACTTCTGCTTGTTCATTTGGTGCACCTTATCATTGTAGAAGAAGCGATGAGTGCCAGGGAATAATACCTTACTATCATCAAGGCAGTGCTAACTAAGTAGCCAACTAACTCAGAACCAAGGGAAAGTGCAAAAAGTTGCGTTTTTATTCAATTTCATTCTTTTTATTTTCGATTTTAAACGAAATTATTAATTATTAAACATTTCATAGCTTCAACGTGTTATATCAAGACTATATAACCAGTGAAAAAACGACGCAGCTGTGCTTTAATAGATTACTGGGGAAATAAGCCCCAGTGACGACGAGTAGTCACTGGGGGCGACGAGTAGATCGTTTCTGTGGATGCTTTCTGTGGCGACGAGTAAGACTTAAGAACGTTCTTAAGAAAGGAACATCCTCTGGGGCACCTGTTATAATAATTTGCGGAACCTGATTCCGTCATCACGGCAGCTGTGCTGCTCTGGTCTGACGAATTTGAACCGCAGAAGACGAACAGTTGAACCGCAGAAGACGAATTCCAGTATATATGTATACATCTTTAAAAAAAAACAAATACAAAAAAAAACTAAAAAACATTAAGAAATTCAGTCAAAGATAAAAGATAATTGTTGAAGACAAATTTGATTTTTTTTTTTTTTTTTTTTAAGTAAGTAAAGGAATAAAACTTGTACTCGACATTTCGATTTCAGCTTTTATGGTAAACGAGAGAGATCCCTGTAATTTAATATACGTTGACTGGGAGAAAAGTGCCGTGGCACCCCTTTACAAACACGGCCGCACCAAACACTAAAGATGTCGGTCATGAAGTTTCAAAACTTGTACATTTTCTCATCTCTAATGGATCCAATTTGTCAACTGTGCACATTATTTGATTTAGTTTGTGTGCTCACGTAGCAGGATTTGCTGCAAAGCATTTTAGAAAAAAAATATGGACAAATGCTGCCCTATTAACTTTAATAAATCAAATAATATTAATATTTTGATTGCTAAATATCAGTGTATGTATATTAAACTGACAATGCACATTCATTTATATTTTTTTTTCAGTAAAGTGCAAATTATGTTCTGGCCTTGGGAAGGCATAGGGGTTTTGAGTCCAACTTATGTTAATTTCTGTTCCTTTTGAGTTTGAGTCGGTTATTTATTGTAGTTTCTGTTCGTTGTGGGTTTCATTTATTCATCGATGTTGATTTGTGGTAGTTTTACACTTGGTAGATTATTGGATTTTATTTTCGCTCATTTTTTGTTAATGGAGTTCTTTACTTTTCTTTGAAAAACTTATTTTGTGAAAAAGTTTTTTTTAATTAATTTCTGTTCGTTTTATATGGACATAGTCTTTTCAGGGAAAAAGAAAATAATACTTTAAATCTTTTTGTTTTTTTAAGAATTTATAGTTTGGCCTGCTATTGTATGCTGGAGAAATATTTTCAGCAATTTTTAACAACATACACCCTTTTAAAAATCTGGACACAGACAGTAGTGTTTAATTTAGTTTCATCCCTCCTCTAGTTGACCTGAAATGGAAAACTTGATACCATTCGCAAAAAAATCTGTTAACTTTCTTTGATAGCTTGGATACATTTACGATATTTTGATTTGGTTAAATTTTAAGAGCAGAAGTAGCCCCGAAAGTTTGAACATAATACCCTCAGTCGTTCTTGGGATACTGCTGAGATGCCTTATTGGGAATTAGCATTAATACATTGTATTTTGATTTAATCTTAAGGCAACATTTAGTTTTTAACATAAAGGCAAATGGAAGGGTGGGCGTGGGAGGGGAATTAGTTTCCCTCCAATCACTTTCGACTATTAAAAAGTGCATCATCTTTTTCTATTTTCAATCGAATGAGCCCTTTTCATAGTTCCTACGAGACAAGTCCTTCGATACGAAGTGTCCTGGTCTAAACAAAAACAACAACAAAAAAATAAAACATTATACCCACATCGATCTTTACTATAAAAATGTCCAGCCTTCCAATAACTTTCGACTATTCAAAAGGGCAAAAGGTCTTTCGATTTCCAATCGAATGAGTCCTTTTGAGTTTCTACGACAACGCTTTCTATAAACACCTTATATGCCCCCAGGGCATAAATTACAACCTTTACAATCAGGGCTGTGAGGGTGGTTGTCATCCTCTAAGACCTAATTTCCAGAACTTTCAACTGCGTTAAACAAAATGGATATCTCAAAATTTTGATTGGATGTGTCTGGGAAAATGGTTGGCGTGAGAGGGGTGTTAGTCGCTCTCCCATCACTTTTAACTATTAAAAAAGGCACTAGCCCTTTCAATTTCCATTCAAATGATCCCTTTTGAAGTTTCTACGACAAGTCTTTCAATAAAAACCTTATATGCCCCCATGGCATAACTTACAACCCTCGCACTGAGGGCTGGGGGGGGGGGAGGTGTTTTTCAATAAAAACTTTATATGCACCAGGAAATAACTTACAACCCATGCATTAAGGGCTTTGAGGGGGTTATCATTCACAAAGACCTAATTTCCAGAACTTTCTGCAACGTTGAACAAGATGGCTATCTGCAAAATTTTGATTGGATGTGTTTGGGGATATGGTGGGCGTGAGAGGGGGGTTAGTTAACCTCCAATCACTTTCAACTATTAAAAAGGGCACTAGCCTTCTCAATTTCCAATTGTATGAGCCCCTATGAAGTTTTACGACAACTCTATCTATAAAAAGCCTTATATGCCCCCAGGGCGTAACTTACAACCCTTGCCCTGGGGGATCTGGGGGGTTGTCATCCCTAAATACATAATTTCCAGAACTTTCAACTACGTTGAACAAAATGGCTATCTCTAAACACTGATTGAATGTGTTTGGGGAAATGGTGAGCGTGAGAGGGGGGGTTAATTATTCTCCCCTCACTTTCGACTATTAAAAAGGGCAATTTCAATTTCCAATCAAATGATCCCTTTTTGAAATTTCTAAACAACTTTGTATATAAACCTTATATGGCCCCAGGGCATAACTTACAACCCTGCACTGAGGGCCCTGATGGGGTTATCATCCTAAAAGACCTTTCGGCAGAGCTTCCGACTACTTTGAACAAAATGAATGTCTCAAAATTTTGATAGTGTTTGGGGAAATGGTGGGCGTGAGAGGGGTTAAGGTGCCCTTCAATACCTTTCGGCTATTAAAAAGGCACTAGCCCTTTCAATTTCTAATTGAACGAACCCTTTTTGAATTTTCTACATCATCGCTTCTATAAAAACCTTATATACCCCAGGGCATAACTTACGACCCTTGCCTTGAGGGCTGTGGGGGGTGGAGGTGTTGTCATCCTTAAATACCTAGTTTCCAAAACTTTAAACTACGTTGAATAAAATAGATATCAGAAATTTTGATTAGATGTGTTTGGGGAAAAGGTGGGCGAGAGAAGGGGGTTAGTTGCCCTCAAATAACTTTCGAGACTATTAAAAAAGGACACTGACCCTTTGAATTTCCAATCGAATGAGCCCTTCTTCGAGTTTCTATGACAAAGATTTCAATAAAAACTTATATGCCCCCAGGGCATAACTTATAACCCTCGCCCCGAAGACTGTGGGAGGAGTGTTCTAATCAAAGGTATAATTTCCTGAACTTTAAAACTGCGTGGAAAAAAATGGCTATCTGAAAATTTCAATTGGATGTTTTTGGGGATATGGTGGGCGTGGAAGGGGTGTTAGTTGCCTTCCAATCACTTCCGACTATTAAAAAGGGCACGAGCCATTTCAATTTCCGATCGATTGAGCCCTTTTTGAAGTTTCTATGACAACGCGTTCTATAGAAACCTTAGGTGCCCCAAGGGCATAACTTACAACCCTTGCTTTGAGGGCTGTGGGGGGCAGGGGTCGTCATCCTCAAAGACCTAATTTCCAGAACTTTCAACTACGTTGAACAAAATGGCTATCTTAAAATTTTGATTGGATATGTTTGGGGAAAAGGTGGGCGTGAGAGGGGGTTAGTTGCCCTCCAATCACTTTTGACTATTAAAAAGGGCACCAGACCTTTGAATTTCCAGTCGAATTTTCCTTTTTTGAAGTTTCTACGACAACACTTTCTCTAAAAACATTATATTCCCCCAGGGCATAACTTACAACCCTTGCCTTGAGGGCTGTGGGAGAGTGCCCTCCTCAAAAACATAATTTCTATCTGGAAATCAAAGACGCTAAACAATATGGCTATCTAAAAATTTTGATTGGATGTGTTTGGGGAAAAGGTGGGCGTAAGAGGGGGTTAGTTGCCCTCAACTCACTTTCGACTATTGAAAACGGCACTAGACCTTTGAATTTCCAATCAAATGAGCCCTTTTTCAAGTTTCGTGGACAAAAAATTTAATAAAAACTTATATGCCCTCAGGGCATAACTTATAACCCTTGCCCTGAAGACTGTGGGGGGAATTTCTGCTCAAAGGTATAATTTCCTAAACTTTAAACTGCATGGAGCAAAAAAAGGCTATCTAAAAATTTTGATTGGATGAGTTTGGGGAAATGGTGGACGTGGAAGGGGTTTTAGCTGCCTTCCAATTACTCTCGACTATTAGAAAGGGCACTAGCCATTTCAATTTCCAATCGATTGAGCCCTTTTTGAAGTTTCTACGACAACGCGTTCTATAAAAACCTTATATGTCCCAAGGACATAACTTAGAACCCTTGCCCTGAGGGCTGTGGGGAGGGGGGTGGGGTGTCATCCTCAAAGACCTAATTTCCAGAACTTCTAACTACGTTGAACAAAATGGTTATCTTAAAATTTTTATTGGATGTGCATGGGGAAAAGGTGGGCGCAAGAGGGGGGTTAGTTGCCCTCAAATTACTTTCGCCTATTAACAAAGGCACTAGCCCTTTGAATTTCCAATCGAATGAGGCTTTTTTGAAGTTTCTACGACAACACCTTCTATAAAAACTTTATATGCCCCCAGGGCATAACTTACAACCCTTGCCCTGAGGGCTGTGGGGGAGTCTCTTCCTCAAAAACATAATTTCTATCTGGAAATCAACTACGCTGAACAAAATGGCTATCTCAATATTTTGATTGGATGTGCTTTGGGAAATGGTTGGCTGGGAAGGGGTGTTAGTTGCCCTCCAATCACTTTCGACTATTAAAAAGGGCACAAGCCACTCCGATATCCAATTGAATGAGCCTTTTTCAAAGTTTCTACGACGACTTCTTCGATACGAAGTGCCCTGGACTAAGGGGAAAAAAATGATAAATAATACATTGTGCCAACATCGTTCTTATATGCCCCAGGGCATAACTTGCAACCCTTGCCCTGAGGGTTGTGGGGGAGTGACCTCCTCAAAAACATATTTTCTATCGAGAAATCAACTATGCCGAACAAAATGACTATCTCAAAATTTTGATTGGATGTGTTTTGGGAAATGGTGGGCGTGGAAGGGGTGTTACTTGCCTTTCAATCACTTTCGACTATTAAACAGGGCATAAGCCTGAATGAGCCCTTTTCAAAATTTCTACGACAACTTCTTCGATACGAAGAGCCCTGGCCTAAAAGAAAAAAAATAATAAATAATACATTGTGCCGACATCGTTCTTATATGCCCCCAGGGCGTAACTTTAAACCCTTGCCCTGAGGGTTGTGGGGGAGTGACCTCCTCAAAAATATATTTCTATCTGGAAATCAACTACGCTGAACAAAATGGCTATCTCAATTTTTTTATTGGATGTGTTTTGGGGAATGATGGGCGTAGGGGGGGGGCGGCTGGTTGCCCTCCAATCACTTTTGACTATTAAAAAGGGTACTAGCCACTCCAATTTCCAATCGAATGAGCCCTTTTCGAAGTTTCTATGACAACTCCTTCGATACGAAGTGCCCTGGTCTAAGACCAAGAAATAAACAATACATTGTGCCCACATCGTTCTTTACTTAGGCAGCGCTATTGCGCTGCCAATGATATAACCAGTGAAAAAACGTCGCATCTGCGCTTAATAGATAGTCAAGGTTACTGGGGAAATAAGCCCCAGGGAACCAGTCATGAAGCAGACAAATATTATCATAGAATAATTCCAAAGTCACACCATAGTCACCCCTGTTGGTAAGAAAGAAGATTTTAGACCTATGGATTATATGGTTTTTTACAGAGGTAAATATCCAGAATTTTTATTGTGGGGAGGGGGGCAAGAGGGGTGCATATCCGGATAGTCCAAGGGGCATAGGATATATAATAATTTTTTCGCCACATTATTTGGGGGCAACTAGCCCCCCTTGTCCCCCCGAAAACGCCCCTGGGGTTTTCCTTAACTTCTCCGTTTACAGAGACAGAAAACTGACATTGCAAGAAATTAGTTTGAAATTTCAGATTAACCCTAATTTGCTGCTAATTACTATCTGTAACTGCTATATTTTTGCAATTTTTTGCTAGATTCACTGGTTAGGAAAACTACCGTTTAAGCTTCTATCGTTTTTGTTTTCAAAAGGATTCGATACAAGCACTGTACTAACGTCCAATTCCGATTTTATCCACAACTATGTAGCTCGGGGAAAGATAAAGTTAAATAAATACGGTAACATGCGTAAGAAATACACGCTAGATGCAATTCAACAATTGGGTTTATTGAATATTATCTGAGACAACGTTCTAGCAACGCCTTAGTAATGTGCCTTCCATGTTTTATTTTTCTCCGATTGATTTGCATGGAAGGGTGGTCATAAAAATTTTTGAGGGGGCTCATTTGATCTGAAATCGTGGTGCTAGTACTCTTTTTAAGAACGGAAAGTGGCTAAGGGGTGGCTACCTCCCTACTGTGCTCTTTGTGCTCCTATTCCCCAATAACCCCTGTAATATCAGACCTAAATTTGAGATGCCCATCTTGCTGAAAATGGTAGAACAGTCCAGTAAACATATCCTAGAGAACTTTTTGTTCCTAATGAGTTTGATGCTTACGGCCCTAGGTCCTACCAAAACCGTGTTCCTTAAGAACCAATATATAAAACTTAAGAAAGTAATTTCACCCAGAAATTTTACTTACTTAGATTTAGTTCCTCCCCCGCCAGTTGGTGCACAAGCTGACAATGGTACTTTTCATGACGACCTCTGATGAGCGGCCACAAGTGAAGGAAAGATACACCCGCTAGTGTAGCCTTTCTTAAAGGTGTGAATGCTAAGCGATGGACATGGGCTAGATTGGTATAACATGTGAAAATGAAAAAAAATTATTTTTTGGTATGTGTGTAGCGCATGCTCACCGCTAGGGAAACAGTCTAACCACTCACGGCTTTAGGCATCCCTGAATAAGTTCTAAGACAAGAAAGGAATTTGGAACAATTTTCAGAGGTGCCCACCTACCCAAAGTCTCAGGCAAGTGACCCAAAACTTGAAAAATTTGTGAAAAAGTTCAAACTTGATCAGAATGATTGACTGAGCTGAGGCATTGAATACATACTATTTGGAAGATGAAGACGGCTTTAAAGGATTGTTTGACTGTCATTCCAAGTAAATTAATGGTCCTTTGTCAATTCTAAATTCTCGGTCAACCTTGCTAAGACCATAGGCGGGCGTGCCTTGCTTGGCTCTCATTCCAGGCAATCTAACGGTCCTATGTCAATTTTAAATTCCTGGTCAACCTGCCTGAGATTCTAGGCAGGCGTGCCTTTCCAAAAACTAACACACAAGCATTTGTCCAATAAGAGAGAGTCATACTTATTGCCGTCATTTAAACATTTCCTCTCCATTACTTGGACTATCTGTCTTAGCTTTTTCTACAATTAGCCATGTCTTGATGCCTACAGCAAAATACTTGATTTTCAATTCAAATTGAATTTTATTTTCAATTCAGATTTCAATTCAAATTTCAATTGATTTTCAATGCTTTTTTTTCACGTATAAAGCTTTTCGTAATCCTATCAGACCAGTGGATACCCAGAATAAGCCGGACGCAAACTATTTTAAACCTTGCATTCGTTTTTCATACTGTTTTTGTCAAAAGGCCATGTCTCACATCCATACATTAGTACATGGGTCAGCAACCTTTTGTTGCAAAAGGGCCAAATTTTATGTGGGGATATTATGCGGGGTGCACTTAGGTCAGATGTCATTACACTGTAATGTAGTATTGTAGGTATGCCATAATGATTATAGTATATCTACAATATTTATGTACAAAAAGCGTTTACAAAACGTATTAAATTTGAAACGTTCTATGTATATTTTTACGACTTTTATTGTATTTAATACAATTAATGAGATTTTGTTGTTGCATTTGACTTACAAGTTTTTTTTTTTTACATTAGCTTTGTATTTTTAAACAGTTCGTGGTAGCGAACTGTAAGTAAGGAGCAATGCGGCTCAATAGTAACCGAAATTATAAGAAACAGAGTCTTGATAATAATAGATACATCAAAAGAATCGAATGTTGATGCTTATGCAGATAATGTAAAATTGATCAAATTTAATGGTACCCATTAAAAGTTGAGAGCCTGAGAAAAATTGCCAAGTTTTAGAAATAGGCGGGAAACCAACCAAAAACATGAAGTGATCTTAATGAAAATCACTCCAGATCAGAGAATTCAGCATGCCAGAGAACCTTACTGTAGAGGTTTCCAGCTCTTATGTACAAAAATGTGGAATTTTGCATTTTTTTTGCCAGATCATGAAAGATTCGTGGGTTTATTCAGGTGCGGTTGAAATGCCGGGGTGGGTGGTCGAAGTAACGTTGCGTTTTATTTGTTTTTTCCCTGAAGTGATCACATGGAGGGGGGGGGGGGGGTTTTTTGTTACGTGGGTTTATTTGTTTTTTACCCGGAGAAACTTTCCATGGAGTGTGTTTTTGGGGTGTGTGGGGTGTCGCTACTGAAGTGATCATTTTTCATGGGGTTCGGTTACGAGGAGGAATTTTTCTTGGAGAAAGGAAATTTTCTATGGAGGCGAAGCCGATATTCTCAGCACTGTTTAAAAAACGATCAGAAATTAAATAAAAAACAAACAAGTTTTTTCTCAACTGAAAGTAAGGAGCAGCATTAAAACTGAAAGCGAAAAGAAATTATTGCGTATATGAGCCCCTGGTCAATACCTCGCTCTTTACACTAAGTTTTTTTTGTACTTTTAAAAGAGCTTTTTATTCAAATAAAAATCCTTTCTGATTCAGGAGTCATTCTTAAAGAATTGGGACAAAATTCAAACTTTAGCGTAAAGAGCGAGGTATTGACGCATTCTTTCATTGATATGCTTGATAAATAATGTTAGTTCCGTTCCTAATGCCTTAACATCTGAATACATCTGGCATATAAGTTTATTTTTTGCTTGTAAACGGACATTGAGAAGTTACAAATTTGTTTCTCTAAATAAAAAATCGTTGAAGTACTGATCCTAGGCTTAGCCTTCCAAAAAACTTTTTAAACTGTCTGTGAGTAAGTTCATTTTTTCTTTTAAAATTAATAGCAGATGTAATGGTATCCTTTATTTATCTCCGCGACAACACCTTGGAACACAATACTTCTTGGTGGACAATACAGTGAAATGAATATAGAACATCAGGCTCAGACTCTAGAAGTTTGCTGTTGCCTCTCCCAACAACAACTTTACTATTACCGCTCTTGTTTTTTTTTGCCATCGGTAGTGATGCTGATTAATTTATCTCAGCCCAAGCTGCATGAAACCCGATCTTGTTTCAAGTTTTGAAATAGCCCCCCCCCCCTTTGTAGTTCAATTAAGACCATATATTTTAAATAGCCCCTCATAGAAATGAGAGTTTTTTTATCAACCCCTTGTACAAATATTAGAAATTGTGCTGTATCTCACACGTCCGTACTTTCGCCCTTTGCAAGAGAGAAGTACATAAAAGACTGCACTTTGTCACTAAGTTGTTCACCCAAGTTAGCGCCCAAGTCTTCGGTGCGGCAGGTGCAAGCTCTTTTAGCGATATTAAAGAATCCAAAAATATTTTCCTGTTCTGGGCATACTTCCTTCACAATAGCTGAGACACAGTCTTTGACAAGTTTGCTGTCGGTAAATGGGTGATCATGCTTATATGAGTGACGATCTCAAGTTAATGATTTTGTTATTCCGAAATTCCCCTCCAAGATAGTCAAATTAGTTTTGTGCTCAGTGGCATAATGTCACTTCAAGGTCTTTTCCTTTACTATAGAAATACTCTCTTGACAGATTAAATACAAAGGATTTTCTTTAACTTCAATAAAAAAAATATAAATTTGTCCCTGCTTCATTAAAATTACGTCTTTCGTCAATGATCGTTTTTTTTTTAGAAGCCGTCTTGGGTGTATAAATCTTTAAAAATTAGAATAAAATATAGGCCTATGTATTTCCGTTTGTTTTTACGGAGCCTAGCAGCCAGTTTATCCCTGCCTCTTTGGTATTGATCCATGTCTGAGGGATTCTCTTGTTGTTTGCTATAGCAAAGTAGTTGATGCAGGCAAAGTCGCATACACAGGTAATTTTAGTTACAAGTAGTTAGGGTTTCAGTCGCAATCAGTCACAGTCACAAGTATTTACAGTTGCAAGTAGTCGCAAATTCAAACATTTAAAAGTAGTCTCGTACTGAAAATGTCACAGTAGCAGTAGTACTAATTGCATAAGTAGTAGTTGTAGTAAGCGTCAAAGGTTCAATTTATTGGTTTCAGCTGTTCCTCAGATATTGCTCATATGCCCTTTTGAAAGCCTGCATTTCGACTTTGTTCAATATACACTGCAATATCCCCTAATAGTTTTGTCTTAATGCCCTTAGTATTCCCGTATATATTGAAGATAGGCCATTTTAACATCCATATTTAGTTATAAATCCGCCTCAAAAGGTCCTGAAGTTTCAACTTAATACCTTTATCTGTTCCTAAGATGTTGTAATATGCCCTCATGACAAAATTGGATGAACATAGTGTTTTGTTATTTAGTTCAACACCCCCCATAATATGCTCTGACCTCGATTTTGTAGATGGGTGTCATCTGGTGCATATTGGAATATTTCCCAGTGTGTACCATTTTTCCTGTCACACTAAATACCAGATGAGACCTATCTACAAAACGAAGCATTATTTTTTTCGGACTATTTTGCCACAAGATGGCCGCATAACATGACCAGACAATTTGACTTTCATATGGTATCAGTAGAATGTGACCTTATACTTTGCTTGTAGCTCTACACCTTTTCTAAGAGAATGAGTGGCCCCTCGTACTTAGGTTCCATTTCTATAGAAGTTCTACACCTTTTCAAAGAGAGTGAGTATCCTCTCACATGGCCTTACATTTCTATAGAAGCTATACGAATTACCATGCTATTCTATGTTCCTTCCATTGTTATTCTATGGGACCTCTACACGTGATTAAACACGTCATGAAACTACGTGCTATTTGCTTATGTCCTGTTTGGTACCATTCCAAACGAGTTTGGATTCCCCGCCTGTTCCTAAACATTGAAAAAAAGATAGCAGTATGAACGGGGATTCCCCGCACACATTTGTTTCAACTCCAAGTTTTTTTTTTTCAACCAGAGTGTTTTTTTTTCGAGCTGACACCTGTTTTTTAGGCAGCCAATCAGAGAACTGCTTAACAATTCGTCATTGAAACCCCATATAAAAAAACGTTCATGCTTTGGAATTTAATTTTCATTATGTAGCAGACAGGGTTTTTTTTCTGTTTATCTATGGAATTTGCATTTTTTAATTTATTTCCAGATAAAAAAAAAAATCGTTTTACTAGTAAATTCAAATTTCAGGGGGACCTAGCCCCCCTCCCCTCCAACAATACAAAACATTAAAATATAATGAGTATATTCGATAGAAAACGCTAAGTATGCTTTTTTCTATTATGTAAAACAAAAACTCTCTCATCCACTGTTGTGCTACGACCATAATTCCTTACTTTTAGCTATTTCGTTCAAAAAAAAAATCCCCTTTTTTCCCAATTATTAGAAAATCTTTTTTCCAGTCTAAAAACCACATGTGTTTATAATTTCGGAGAGTCCCTTTTGAAGTCAGAGTTTAAACGTGCCTTATCTGAGTTATGAAAAACAAAAGGTTGATGATTAAGACAAGGATTTGTGTAATTCTAAACGCTTTGGCCATTCAAAAAAGCGAGAATTTCTGTTAAATAAATAATTTTTATACATTTTAAAATAGCTTTTTTTTTAAAATCACAACAAACTGAAGGTCAGTAAATGATTCCTTTGTTTTTTTTTGTTAAACACGATTGGCTGAAATAAAAGCGGAACTTTTAAAATCACAACAACTAAAGGTTAGTAAAAGATTCCTTTGTTTTTTTTGTTAAACACGATTGGTTGAAACAAAAGCAGAACTTTTAAAATCACAACAACTGAAGGTCAGTAAATAATTCCTTTGTTTTTTTTTGTTAAACACGATTGGCTGAAATAAAAGCGGAGCTTTTAAAATCACAACATCTGAAGGTCAGTAAATAATTCCTTTTTTTAAACACGACTGGCTGAAACAAAGCAGAACTTTTAAAATCACAACCGAAGGTCAGTAAATAATTCTTTTGTTTTTTTTTGTTAAGCACGATTGGCTGAAATAAAAAGCGGAACTCTTAAAATCACAACAACTGAAGGTCAGTAAATAATTCCTTTGTTTTTTTTTTGTTAAACAGGATTGGCTGAAATAAAAGCGGAACTTTTAAAATCACAACAACTAAAGGTCAGTAAATGATTCCTTTGTTTTTTTTGTTAAACACGATTGGTTGAAACAAAAGCAGAACATTTAAAATCACAACAAATGAAGGTCAATAAATAATTCCATTGTTTTTTTTGTTAAGCACGATTGGTTGAAATAAAAGCGGAACTTTTAAAGTCACAACTGAAGGTCAGTGAATAATTCCTTTGTTTTTTTTTTGTTAAAACACGACTGGCTGAAACAAAAGCAGAACTTTTAAAATCACAACTGAAGGTCAGTAAATAATTCCTTTTGTTTTTTTGTTAAACACGATTGGCTGAAATAAAAAGCGGAGCTTTTAAAATCACAGCAACTCAAGGCCAGTAAATGATCCCTTTGGTTTTTTTTGTTAAACACGATTGGCTGAAATAAAAGCGGAACTTTTAAAATCACAACAACTAAAGGTCGGTAAATGATTCCTTTTGTTGTTTTGTTTTGTTAAACACGATTGGTTGAAACAAAAGCAGAACTTTTAAAATCACAACTGAAGGTCAGTAAATAATTCCTTTGTTATTTGTTAAACACGATTGGTTGAAATAAAAGCGGAACTGTTAAAATCACAACAACTGAAGGTCAGTAAATAATTCCTTTGTTATTTGTTAAACCCGATTGGCTGAAATAAAAGCGGAACTGTTTTAAAATCACAACAACTGAAGGTCAGTAAATAATTCCTTTGTTTTTTTTTTAAACACGACTGGCTGAAACAAAAGCGGAACTTTTAAAATCACAACAACTGAAGGTCAGTAATTAATTCCTTTGTTTTTTTTTTTGTTAAACACGATTGGCTGAAATAAAAAAATAACTCCTTTGTTTTTTTTAAACATGACTGACTGAAACAAAAGCGGAACTTTTAAAATCACAACAACTGAAGGTCAGTAATTAATTCCTTTGTTTTTTTTTTGTTAAACACGATTGGCTGAAATAAAAGCGGAACTCTTAAAAACCTCAATGGTCAGTAAATCCCACCTCAAGGTCGTAAATAATTCCTTTGTTTTCTTTTTTAAACACGATTGGCTGAAATAAAAGCGGAACTTTTAAAATCACAACAAACTAAAGGTTAGTAAATAATTCCTTTTGTTTTTTTTTTGTTAAACACGATTGGCTGAAATAAAAGCGGAACTTTTAAAATCACAAACAAACTGAAGGTCAGTAAATAATTCCTTTTGTTTTTTTGTTAAACACGATTGGCTGAAATAAAAGCGGAACTTTTAAAATCACAACAACTGAAGGTCAGTAAATAATTCCATTGTTTTTTTCTGTTAAACACGATTGGCTGAAAACAAAAACAGAAGTTTTAAAATCACAACAACTGAAGGTCAGTAAATAATTCGGTTGTTTTTTTTTTTTGTTAAACACAATTGGCTGAAATAAAAGCAGAACTGTTAAAATCACAACAACTGAAGGTCAGTAAATAATTCCGTTGTTTTTTTTGTTAAACACGATTGGCTGAAATAAAAGCGGAACTTTTAAAATCACAACAACTGAAGGTCAGTAAATAATTCCGTTGTTTTTTTGTTAAAACACGATTGGCTGAAATAAAAGCGGAAACTTTTAAAATTACAACAACTCAAGGTCAGTAAATGATTCCTTTGTTTTTTTTTTTGTTAAACACAATTGGTTGAAACAAAAGCAGAACTTTTAAAATCACAACAACTGAAGGTCAGTAAATAATTCCGTTGTTTTTTTTTGTTAAACACGATTGGCTGAAATAAAAGCGGAACTTTTAAAATCACAACAACTGAAGGTCAGTAAATAATTCCATTGTTTTTTTTTGTTAAACATGATTGGTTGAAATAAAAGCGGAACTTTTAAAATCACAACTGAAGGCCAGTAAATAATTCATTTGTTTTTTTTGTTAAACACGATTGGCTGAAATAAAAGCGGAACTTTTAAAATCACAACAACTGAAGATCAGTAACTAATTCCTTTGTTTTTTTTTTAAACACGACTGGCAGAAACAAAAGCAGAACTTTTAAAATCACAACTGAAGGTAAGTAAATAATTCCTTTGTTTTTTTTGTTAAACACGATTGGCTGAAATAAAAGCGGAACTCTTAAAATCACAACAACTGAAGGTTAGTAAATAATTCCTTTTTTTTGTGTAAACACGATTGGCTGAAATAAAAGCGGAACTCTTAAAATCACAACTCAAGGTCAGTAAATAATTCCTTTGTTTTTTATGTTAAACACGATTGGCTGAAATAAAAGCGGAACTTTTAAAATCACAACAACTAAAGGTCAGTAAATAATTCCTTTGTTTTTTTTATGTTAAACTCAATTGGCTGAAATAAAAGCGGAACTTTTAAATCACAACAACTGAAGGTCGGTAAATAATTCCGTTGTTTTTTTTTGTTAAAAACGATTGGCTGAAATAAAAGCGGAACTTTTAAAATCAGAACAACTGAAGGTCAGTAAAATTTTTTTTTTTGTTAAACACAATTGGTTGAAATAAAAGTGGAACTTTTAAAATCACAACAACTCAAGGTCAGTAAATAATTCCATTGCTTTTCTTTGTAAACACGATTGGTTTGAAATAAAAGTGGAACTTTTAAAATCACAACTGAAGGTCAGTAAATAATTCCTTTGTTTTTTTTGTTAAACACGATTGGTTGAAATAAAAGCAGAGCTTTTAAAATCACAACAACTGAAGGTCAGTAAATAATTCCATTGTTTTTTTTATTAAACACGATTGGTTGAAATAAAAGAGGAACTTTCAAAATCACAACAACTGAAGGTCAGTAAATGATTCTTTTGTTTTTTTTGTTAAGCACGATTGATTGAAACAAAAGCAGAACTTTTAAAATCACAACAACTGAAGGTCAGTAAATGAATCCTTTGTTTTTTTTTTTTTAAACGCGATTGGTTGAAACAAAAGCAGAACTTTTAAAATCACAAAAACTGAAGGTCGTAAATAATTCCATTGTTTTTTTTATTAATCACGATTGGTTGAAATAAAAGAGGAACTTTTAAAATCACAACAACTGAAGGTCAGTAAAATGAATCCTTTGTTTTTTTTTGTTAAACGCGATTGGTTGAAACAAAAGCAGAACTTTTAAAATCACAACAACTGAAGGTCAGTAAATAATTCCATTGTTTTTTTTTATTAAACACGATTGGTTGAAATAAAAAGAGGAACTTTTAAAAAAAAACAACTGAAGGACAGTAAATGAATCCTTTGTTTTTTTTGTTAAACGCGATTGGTTGAAACAAAAGCAGAACTTTTAAAATCACAACAACTGAAGGTCAGTAAACAATTCCATTGTTTTTTTTTTATTAACACGATTGGATGAAATAAAAGAGGAACTTTTAAAATCACAACAACTGAAGGTCAGTAAATGATTCTTTTGTTTTTTTTGTTAAGCACGATTGATTGAAACAAAAGCAGAACTTTTAAAATCACAACAACTTAAGGTCAGTAAATAATTCCATTGTTTCTTTTTGTTAAACACGATTGGTTGAAATAAAAGCGGAACTTTTAAAATCACAACTGAAGGTCAGTAAATAATTCCTTTGTTTTTTTTGTTAAACACGATTGGTTGAAATAAAAGCGGAACTTTTAAAATCACAACAACTGAAGGTCAGTAAATAATTTCTTTGTTTTTTTTTTAAACACGACTGGCTGAAACAAAAGCAGAACTTTTAAAATAACAACTGAAGGTCAGTAAATAATTCCTTTGTTTTTTGTTAAACACGATTGGCTGAAATAAAAGCGGAACTTTTAAAATCACAACAACTCAAGGTCAGTAAATGATTCCTTTGTTTTTTTTTTTTTGTTAAACACGATTGGCTGAAATAAAAGCGGAACTTTTAAAATCACAACAACTAAAGGTCAGTAAATGATTCCTTTGTTTTTTTTTGTTAAACACGATTGCTTGAAAAAAAAAGTAGAACTTTTAAAATCACAACAACTAAAGGTCAGTAAATAATTCCATTGTTTTTTTTAAAACACGATTGGTTGAAATAAAAGCGGAACTTTTAAAAATCACAACAACTGAAAGTCAGCAAATAATTCCTTTGTTTTTTTTGTTAAACACGTTTGGCTGAAATAAAAGCGGAACTTTGAAAATCACAACAACTGAAGGTCAGTAAATAATTCCTTTTTTTTTAAACACGACTGGCTGAAACAAAAGCAGAATTTTTAAAATCACAACAACTGAAGGTCAGTAAATAATTACTTTGTTTTTTTTTTGTTAAACACGATTGGCTGAAATAAAAGCGAAACTCTTAAAATCACAACTCAAGGTCAGTAAATAATTCCTTTGTTTTTTTTTTTGTTAAACACGATTGGCTGAAATAATAGCGGAACTTTTAAAATCACAACAACTAAAGGTCAGTAAATAATTCCTTTTGTTTTTTTTTGTTAAACACGATTGGCTGAAATAAAAGCGGAACTTTTAAAATCACAACAACTGAAGGTCAGTAAATAATTCCATTGTTTTTTTTTGTTAAACACGATTGGCTGAAACAAAAGCAGAACTTTTAAAATCACAACAACTGAAGGTCAGTAAATAATTCCGTGTTTTTTTTTGTTAAACACGATTGGCTGAAATAAAAGCGGAACTTTTAAAATCACAACAACTGAAGGTCAGTAAATGATTCCTTTGTTTTTTTTTGTTAAACACGATTAGCTGAAATAAAAGCAGAACTGTTAAAATCACAACAACTGAAGGTCAGTAAATAATTCTATTTTTTTTGTTAAACACGATTAGCTGAAATAAAAGCGGAACTTTTAAAATCACAACAACTCAAGGTCTGTCAATGATTCCTTTGTTTTTTTTTGTTAAACACGATTGGCTGAAATAAAAGCGGAACTTTTAAAATCACAACAAACTAAAGTCAGTAAATAATTCCTTTTGTTTTTTTTTTTGTTAAACCCAATTGGCTGAAATAAAAGCGGAACTTTTCAAATCACAACAACTGAAGGTCGGTAAATAATTCCTTGTTTTTTTTTTTTTGTTAAACACGATTGACTGAAACATAAGCAGAACTTTTAAAATCACAACAACTGAAGGTCAGTAAATAATTCCGTTGTTGTTTTTTGTTAAACACGATTGGCTGAAATAAAAGCGGAACTTTTAAAATCACAACAACTGAAGGCCAGTAAATGATTCCTTTGTTTCTTTTGTTAAACACGATTGGCTGAAATAAAGCGGAACTTTTAAAATCACAACAACTAAAGGTCAGTAATTAATTCCATTGTTTTTTTTGTTAAACACGATTGGCTGAAACAAAAGCAGAACTTTTAAAATCACTAAAACTGAAGGTCAGTAAATAATTCCGTTGTTTTTTTTGTTAAACACGATTGGCTGAAATAAAAGTGGAACTTTTAAAATCACAACAACTGAAGGTCAGTAAATGATTCCTTTTTTTGTTAAACACGATTGGCTGAAATAAAAGCGGAACTTTTAAAATCACAACAACTGAAGGCCAGTAAATGATTCCTTTGTTTCTTTTGTTAAACACGATTGGCTGAAATAAAAGCGGAACTTTTAAAATCACAACAACTAAAGGTTAGTAAAAGATTCCTTTGTTTTTTTGTTAAACACGATTGGTTGAAACAAAAGCAGAACTTTTAAAATCACAACAACTGAAGGTCAGTAAATAATTCCTTTGTTTTTTTTTTTGTTAAAAACGATTGGCTGAAATAAAAGCGGAGCTTTTAAAATCACAACATCTGAAGGTAAGTAAATAATTCCTTTTTTTTAAACACGACTGGCTGAAACAAAAGCAGAACTTTTAAAATCACAACCGAAGGTCAGTAAATAATTCTTTTGTTTTTTTTTTTGTTAAGCACGATTGGCTGAAATAAAAGCGGAACTCTTAAAATCACAACAACTGAAGGTCAGTAATAATTCCTTTGTTTTTTTTTTTGTTAAACAGGATTGGCTGAAATAAAAGCGGAACTTTTAAAATCACAACAACTAAAGGTCAGTAAATGATTCCTTTGTTTTTTTTTTGTTAAACACGATTGGTTGAAACAAAAGCAGAACATTTAAAATCACAACAAATGAAGGTCAATAAATAATTCCATTGTTTTTTTTGTTAAGCACGATTGGTTGAAATAAAAGCGGAACTTTTAAAGTCACAACTGAAGGTCAGTGAATAATTCCTTTGTTTTTTTTTGTTAAACACGATTGGCTGAAATAAAAGCGGAACTTTTAAAATCAGAACAAACTGAAGGTCAGTAAATAATTCCTTTGTTTTTTTTAAACACGACTGGCTGAAACAAAAGCAGAACTTTTAAAATCACAACTGAAGGTCAGTAAATAATTCCTTTTGTTTTTTTGTTAAACACGATTGGCTGAAATAAAAGCGGAGCTTTTAAAATCACAGCAACTCAAGGCCAGTAAATGATCCCTTTGGTTTTTTTTTGTTAAACACGATTGGCTGAAATAAAAAGCGGAACTTTTAAAATCACAACAACTAAAGGTCGGTAAATGATTCCTTTTGTTGTTTTTTTTGTTAAACACGATTGGTTGAAACAAAAGCAGAACTTTTAAAATCACAACTGAAGGTCAGTAAATAATTCCTTTGTTATTTGTTAAACACGATTGGTTGAAATAAAAGCGGAAAACTGTTAAAATCACAACAATTGAAGGTCAGTAAATAATTCCTTTGTATTTGTTTAAACACGATTGGCTGAAATAAAAGCGGAACTGTTAAAATCACAACAACTGAAGGTCAGTAAATAATTCCTTTGTTTTTTTTTTAAACACGACTGGCTGAAACAAAAGTGGAACTTTTAAAATCACAAACAACTGAAGGTCAGTAATTAATTCCTTTGTTTTTTTTTGTTAAACACGATTGGCTGAAATAAAAAATAACTCCTTTGTTTTTTTTAAACATGACTGACTGAAACAAAAGCGGAACTTTTAAAATCACAACAACTGAAGGTCAGTAATTAATTCCTTTGTTTTTTTTTGTTAAACACGATTGGCTGAAATAAAAGCGGAACTCTTAAAATCCCACCTCAAGGTCAGTAAATATAATTCCTTTGTTTTCTTTTTGTTAAACACGATTGGCTGAAATAAAAGTGGAACTTTTAAAATCACAACAACTAAAGGTTAGTAAATAATTCCTTTTGTTACTTTTGTTAAACACGATTGGCTGAAATAAAAGCGGAACTTTAAAATCACAACAACTGAAGGTCAGTAAATAATTCCTTTTGCTTTTTTTGTTAAACACGATGGCTGAAATAAAAGCGGAACTTTTAAAATCACAACAACTGAAGGTCAGTAAATAATTCTATTGTTTTTTTCTGTTAAACACGATTGGCTGAAACAAAAACAGAAGTTTTAAAATCACAACAACTGAAGGTCAGTAAATAATTCGGTTGTTTTTTTTTTGTTAAACACAATTGGCTGAAATAAAAGCAGAAAAACTGTTAAAATCACAACAACTGAAGGTCAGTAAATAATCCATTTATTTTTTTGTTAAACACTATTGGCTGAAATAAAAGCGGAACTTTTAAAATCACAACAACTGAAGGTCAGTAAATAATTCCGTTGTTTTTTGTTAAACACGATTGGCTGAAATAAAAGCGGAACTTTTTTAAAATCACAACAACTCAAGGTCAGTAAATGATTCCTTTGTTTTTTTTTGTTAAACACGACTGGTTGAAACAAAAGCAGAACTTTTAAAATCACAACAACTGAAGGTCAATAAATAATTCCATTGTTTTTTTTTTTGTTAAACATGATTGGTTGAAATAAAAGCGGAACTTTTAAAATCACAACTGAAGGCCAGTAAATAATTCATTTGTTTTTTTTTGTTAAACACGATTGGCTGAAATAAAAGCGGAACTTTTAAAATCACAACAACTGAAGATCAGTAACTAATTCCTTTGTTTTTTTTTAAACACGACTGGCTGAAACAAAAGCAGAACTTTTAAAATCACAACTGAAGGTCAGTAAATAATTCCTTTGTTTTTTTTTGTTAAACACGATTGGCTGAAATAAAAGTGGAACTCTTAATATCACAACAACTGAAGGTTAGTAAATAATTCCTTTGTTTTTTTTAAACACGATTGGCTGAAATAAAAGCGGAACTTTTAAAATCACAACTCAAGGTCAGTAAATAATTCCTTTGTTTTTTTATGTTAAACACGATTGGCTGAAATAAAAGCGGAACTTTTAAAATCACAACAACTAAAGGTCAGTAAAACAATTCCTTTGTTTTTATGTTAAACTCAATTGGCTGAAATAAAAGCGGAACTTTTAAAATCACAACAACTGAAGGTCGGTAAATAATTCCGTTGTTTTTTTTTGTTAAAAACGATTGGCTGAAATAAAAGCGGAATTTTTAAAATCACATAAAAATAAAAAAGAATAAAATAAAAAAAGAATAAAAAAACTAAAATACTAAAATAAAAAAGAATAAAAAAAGGAAAATCTAAAGGCAAAATGTTTTTTTAGGGGGTATTTCCCAAACTTTGAGGTAGGTTACTCAAAAACAAAAATTATAACACACCAAAATAAATGGTCTGGATGGCTGAACATAAAACTAACTATGCTAGACGGTATTTACGGATTTTTCGAGAATAGAATAGAATAATAATAGAATATAACCCCAGTGGCAAACTATCAGTCTTCATTTCAATTAACAATTTTTACTCATTTTTATTCAAACCCGCCTTAAAAAATAAAACTTCACCCCAAATCTCCTTCGACCGACAATGAAGACCCAGTGAACGCTGGCGAACACAATTCGAAAGCGAACGCTGGGCCTGCCATGCCTGTATTTCTTTTGGTCCAGTAAAATCCTTTCAACTAATCTACTTACTTGGTCCCCCATATCCTCGAGCCCTAAACAATCCCCAACATAAGGCTTAGTCCACACTAATCTAATACACTCTTAATTTGGTACGGCCACCCCTTACCTGAGCTGCCCTTCAACATTTCTAAATAAGCCGCCTTCATCACCCGCATCCTAGGCATCACTAAAATTTTTCCCAAAGCCTAAAAATGTTAATTAGCCTAAGACTTCTTAAAGAAAAACAAACCTAAATCGTATCTAACTACTAAACTATTTGTATGTTTACTTATCCGTAGCCACCTCTTATAATATCCTAATTGCACTATTTCTAGGTTATCTCCCTTCACATACCCCCAAACCTCAGATCCATAGTGCATCATGCATCAGATGGCGCCCCCTTTCACTCCGTTGTGTATTGATATGGTGTGTAATATGGTCCGTCAGTTACGTTAAGGCAAGGATCTTGTGGGCCGAACCGAGTCGCCTCGTGGGCTACTTGCGGCCTGCGGGTTGCCGACCCATGCATTAGTACATTAGTACTATTTAGAAATCGGATTTGAGCTTTAGAGACTATGCAGAATTTTTTCAGGCTTTACCTAGTTTGGTAAAACATTGCCTGCACACGCAAAGTGTGTAATTATCTCTGTCAATGCGTCAAAGCTTATCAGGGTTCTAAGATACCTAAATTCTGCAAAGAATTCTCTAGTTCCTCAGAGCCGACCATCAGAAACCATCTCGGCATTGTTGCACATGACATTTGTTTTGATTTTTACGCAATCCTGAAAAAAGCTTATGCCAGCCTTGCCTCTAACTCAGACTATTTGTCTTGACTTTTTCTCCATTTAGTCATGGCTTGATGGCAACTTGATTTTAATTCTGCCCTAGCATGGATGGATGGATGGATGATCAAATGAAAATGAAACCGACAGCAAATGAAAACGACATCATTTTTATACAACCCTGAAAAAGGTTTATACCAGCTTTGCCTCCCATTCAAATTATTTGTCTTGGCTTTTTCTCCTATTAGCCATGGTTTGACGGCAATTTCATTTTAGTTCAGAAATCAACGAACTCAACGGACAACAGTTTGGTGAAACCATTGGCAGCACACGCAATGCGTGTAATGATCTCTGCTCCAGGCTTCCATAGAAATTTATGAGGCTTCCAAAATACTTAATACTTAAATTCTGCAACCTCCTCTTGTTCCTCAGAGCCGACCATCAGTGACCAGCCCGGCATTGAATTGAAATTGTTGCGCACGACTTTGTTCTGAGGGTACTCATTACCAAGTTAAGTCGTCTGACTATGTTTGTGGGCTCTGTGATGTTTTAAAGACATTTTGCCATAAACCAAATTAAAATTATTAAGATACAAATTTTACAATCACAGTGGCAATTAGGGTGACTTACCAATAACAGTGTGCTGGTTAAAGTATCTATGATGACGGTTAACGTATTTGAGCACAAACAACGTTGTAATGTGAAGCGAGATGTTACAGTTCCCTCATTTTTATGTTTTGAATCCGATTTATAAACTATTTTTGCCCAGAAACTGAGATACCTCACTGATGCAACACGCTTGACACAGGAGGCTATAAATTTTCACTTGAGGGGGGGGGGCACTTTTGTATTGCAACTTTCTATTCCGTCCGGTAAAACAAAATGTCAGTTAGAAAATAAAGACCATGATACTGAACTATTAATAAGGAGTGACACGACTCAATAGCAATCGAAACTCTCATGGACACTGGCAGGGGGGGGGGGGGGAATTTTGGACAAAAAAGTTATTATAAGGAAATGCGTTTTATGGTTGATCCTATCTTTTTTATGGTGATCATAAATATGTATTTGTTTTATTAGCAATTACTGCAGTTATTAGTACACAAGAAAGTTCGTATAATAATAGAAAACACAAGGAAACAACAACTTAATAAGGGGCAATTTCGGTAAAAATATGCCGCCAATTTTTGATTGCATTGCAAGAGTACCCATGAGCTGATATATGAAGCCACTATAATCAAAAAATGTTTCCCCTGAACGGTATGCTGAGAATTTCTGTATTTTCCCCCTGAACAGATACGTTTTTGTGTTTTATTATCATTTATTTTTTTCCAGGAGTGATTGTATCTATCCAGTTAAAGGTGAAGTATAAAGGTGTTAAATATATTGTTTTTTTTTTGTATTCAAGATTAAATTAAAAATATTTAATTAAAATTTTTATTTGATTTTCTTAATCTTAGTTTTTATTTTTTACTTTGGACAAACTACATTAATAATACGTTACTTTTTACAAACATTGAATGTTTATGCTTAACTTAAGTTTTACTTTGAACAAACTACTTTGAGAATGCGTTGCTTTTTACAAACACTGAGTCTAGAGGCATTAAATATTTTGGTGTTTGATAACCCTGTTCAAAATTGTCGATATTGTTAAAAAAAAAAAAATATCCGTCCAACGCCTCGGCATTGCTCAAAAGAAATGAATGCTGGGAGTTTAAATCTTAGTTTTTGTAAGTAGGCTATCTTTATATACTTTTACTTTAATTGACATGTTTTTCCATTGCCTTTAGAAAAATGTTTGTCTCTAAGATTCATTAATAAGAAAAATAAGTTTTTTCAACTAAAAGTAAGGACCAACATTAGAACTTAAAATAAACAGAGCTTTTACGTATATGAGGGGGGAAGGAGGTGCCTCCTCCTTAACATCTCGCTCTTCACACTACAGTTTTTCGGCACTTTAAAAAAAAGTTACTTATTGTTCTAATTAAACTAGCTATTTCGGAGACAGCACTGCCTTTTCATGACGACAGAATAAAAGTTCAAAATAGGGATAAAAGTAAGTAGGCTATCTTTATATACTTTTACTTTAATTGACATGTTTTTCCATTGCCTTTAGAAAAATGTTTGTCTCTAAGATTCATTAATAAGAAAAATAAGTTTTTTTCAACTAAAAGTAAGGACCAACATTAGAACTTAAAATAAACAGAGCTTATTACGTATATGAGGGGGAGGAGGTGCCTCCTCCTTAACATCTCGCTCTTCACACTACAGTTTTTCGGCACTTTAAAAAAAGTTACTTATTGTTTCTAATTAAACTAGCTATTTCGGAGACAGCACTGCCTTTTCATGACGACAGAATAAAAGTTCAAAATAGGGATAAAATCCTTTTTAATAGACAGTGTATAGAAATTTACCAAAAATACCAGATATTTCGGTCACATATACAGTGACCGTCATCAGTAGTAAAACTAAACTAAAAAAATTAAAACAAAAGTCTGGAAAATTGATTTACAATCTTATTACAGAAACTTTATTACAGCATAAATTTTCTATTTCTTCGGCGTTAAAGCAAGATTCTAAGACTGAAGATTTTACTTCAGCCCTTTCAGAACATATTTTCAATTTTCCAGACCATTTATTTTGTTCGAGAATGTCTCATTGATTTCTAGGGATCGGGGTTTTAAAGCAAAATTTTCGTGAAACTCTTGAAATAAAGAAAATCTTATTCATGAATATTGCTTTGAATCGGGATACAGGTGAATTGGGCTGAACTCTATCTATGATAATTTATTAAAATCTGACAGAGTAAAGTTCAATTCACCCAATGTAGTTGACCTTTGTCCAAATATTATATCATTGAACGCTAATGAACCAAATCCAAGAAGGTCAGGAAGGCTAGCTTCCGCCTTTGCTTTGAAAAGAATTAGAGAATTAAACAATATGTAGCTTTATTTGATTTCGTATATAAACTTTTGTTTTAAATTGTTTTAGTTTAGTTTTACTACTGATGACGGTCACTGTATATGTGACCGAAATATCTGGTATTTTTTGTGAATGTCTATACACTGTCTATTAAAAAGGATTTTATCCCTATTTTGAACTTTTATTCTAAACTAACCTTGTGTTTCAGGCGTCGTTTTTTAAATAATCGTAAGAAAATTTAAAGTTTAGCTTAAAGACAGAGGTGTTGAGGAGAGGGCAACCCCCCCTCAAATACATAACAATTTCTGTTCGTTTTAAGCTTTAATGTTTTTGCTTACTTTTAGTTGGAAAAAACACGCTTTTTTTATTTAATTTCTGATCGTCTTTAAATAAAGCCAGGATATCTGGGTCCACCTCCACGGAAAAATCCCCCTCCCCGCAGAACTATCCTCTGGACAACTTCATCCTGGTGAAAATTTACCCAGAACAATCACCTTTAACATCTCTACGCGTAAAATTGAATCGGTAAAGAGAAAGGAAGACATAAAGAAATTTCTTATAGGAATTCTTGCAAATTCACCCAGTGTAGATAATTTCGGAGACCAAACTGCCTTTCCATGACGATAAATAAAAGTTCAAATAGGGTAAAAAATCCTTTTAATAGACAATGATAAATTTCACAAAAATACTAGATTTCTCGGTCACATATGCAGTGACCGTCATCAGTATGCAAGAAATTTCCTGGCGGGGTTGATAATGGCCTGCTTTGCCTTTTCCACCTCTGTGCTTGTAGGTACGTGAATGTAACATTTTAGCTGTATAGATAAACATTTTAATTAATGCCAACTCCCTCTACCTCTTTCAACATTTATCTGAAGCGTCATGAATCAGCATAAAAAAGCCGGTACTGCCAGTGTAGCAAATGTCATGGGAACTCCATTTTAAGTTTTGGTGAATATAGGCCCAAGTCCCTTATTACTTCCAGTTTTTTTTTTATCCCAAACTATTTGATAAGATTCTCTTGTTACGAAAATTTATTTGAACCTGTTAATTTTATTTAATGGAATAGGTTTATAAAAAGAAAGGGGGTCAATTTGACAGCTGGATAAATAAGTTTAAATTTTGTTGTTATTTCACTAATCTATTTTTTTTTCAATCTCTGAATATATAAGGGATTTATGTTCGAGAAGGAGAATTGTCCTGTTATGGAAGAGGTACATTTTACGTGGCCGCTATGTATATGCATAATAATGTAAAAAGCATGTAAATGCATAATAATTAAATATGTTATTGATTAAATAAATTGATCCCTTTGCGAGGAATCCTTGTCGTTTAAAATTTACTGTATTTTATTTCATTTTGCATGGAATTTAATTGCTCTTTTTATTTGAGATTTTTTTCCCTAAAGGTATGTAAAAATAAAGTTATTCCTACGAAAACATATCTTGAAATATATTCCCTGTCACCCAACCACCACTGCTATTTTGGCGTCTGCCCCCCCCCCCCCCCCTGGAAAATTTTCTGCCCTGGAATATATATATATATATATATATATATATATATATATATATATATATATATATATATATATATATATATATATATATATATATATATATATATATATATATATATATATATATATATATATATATATATATATATATATATATATATATATATATATATATATATATATATATATATTTTCCCCCCTGGAAAATTTTCTGCCCTGGAATATATATATATATATATATATATATATATATATATATATATATATATATATATATATATATATATATCTATATATATACATATATATATATATATATATATATATATATATATATATATATATATATATATATATATATATATATAATATATATATATATAATATATATATATATATATATATATATATATATATATATATATATATATATATATATATATATATATATCCTTGGGGAGTTTTTTTTACCAAAAAAATTTGAACGAATTTGGTTACGTTTGGTTTTACTAAAGCAATTCCATAAAGAGGTTAAAAAAAAGACATGTGGCGCGAACATGGCGTTACAGAGACGACCGAGCGTAATTTTGTCAAATTGACCTTTAGTTCGTGCTAGCATACCGTAAGTTTTCAGCAGTTTTTCTTTAAGTGCCGCAATAACTAGATTTTTAGTAGCTTTGATAGAATTCCCATATCGGAGTCCGAGATACTCAAACTTATCCTTTGGAGAACTGTCTTCCCGCAAACATCAACAACACGATTTAGCAATTTTTCGTCGTTCAAAACGACGAATTCAGTCTTAGACGGCTCTATTGTTAGCCCAATATCACCAAGTGCAGACGACACGGCAATAATAGCTTTCTGTAAAGATTCTAAATTATCGCTTATCAAAAGTAGATCATCTGCGTAAGATGGATGACTAGCATCAACTCCATCATCTAAAAAAAATCTTATATCGATTTTATCGCAGAACGTACTGCATTGTCAAATATCACAGGGCTGATTACTGAGCCTTGTTTTACACCCCTACGCATCTCTATAGGTCCAGAAAGCTGGACCTATTTTCTGGACCTTTTTCGTTACTTAAACTTTTCAACAATTGAGATAAAAATTGCATGTGCATTCTGAACACCGAGACCGGACCGGAAACCGAACTGATTGTCACCCACATTCGTTAAGTGGCAGCTGGCGCTGCCAATAAAGGGCACAGTATCTTCTCCAATAAATTTGCTAGAACTGAACAAATAGTGATGGGCCTATACAAAGAACAATTTTTAGGGTCTTTCCCCTTCTTATGTATACAGGTAACGACCCCCTGACACAAACCTTGTGGGACAGACTGTTGCGATACTATTGCTTGGAACAATAAAGTTATGTGACTAAACAGTTTAGGGGTACCATACCTCAGACGTTCCGGCTGAATACCATCTGCCCCAGGCAAGATTCCTAAAGGAAGAGGACGATCAAAAGATTCAATACATGACGGGGTAATAGTAAGCCAGTTACATGGTTGCAAGGAGAAAAATAACAAACATTTTTATAACAACCACAAAATATTACTTCAATACCTACATAAATGTTAGTTACTTGTAATATTCAAATCAAACAGTTCGCGGTAACAAACTGTAAGTAAGGAGCGATGCTGCTCAATAGTAACCGAAACGCTAAGAGACAGAGTCTCGATAGCAACAGATACATCAAAAGAATCGAATTTTGATGCTTATTAAAAATATTTAAATTCATCAAATTTAATGGTACCCATCAAAAGTTACGAGTCTGAGAAACTTTGCCCAATTTTTGAAAAAAAGGGGGGACATCCCATAACATCAAGTGATCTTAATGAAAACCACTCCACCAGATTCAGCATATCAAAGAACCCTACCGTAGAGGTTTCAAGCTCTTATGCATAAAAATGTGGGATTTTGCATTTTTTTTACCAGAAGAAAGATCACAGATGCGTGTTGATTTGCTTTTTTTTTGTCCAGGGAGGATCATATCGACCCAGTGGTTCTAGAAGATCGGGAGAGGGCTCATTTGATCGGAATTAAAAATTTCTAGTGCCCTTTTAAGCGACCAAAAATATTGGAGGGCAGCTAGCCCCTCTTCCACGCTCATTTTTTCCCCAAATTCACCGGAACAAAATTTTGAGATAACCATTTTGTTCTGCATAGTTGAAAAATCTAACAGCTATGTCCTTGAGGATGATTACCCCCCCCCCCCCCACACACACACAGTCCCCGGGGAAGGGCTGCAGGTTATGAACTTTGCCCTTTGTTTACATATCATATAGTATTGGTTATTGAAAAGTATACAGACGTTTTCAGGGATTTTTCCGTTGCAGGGAGGGGGGGGGGGGGGGGGGGGGGGGGGGGGGGGGGAGGGGGAGGGAGTTACGTGGAAGGAACTTTCTATGGGGGAACTTTTCATGGGGGAAGGGAATTTTCCAAGAATGGGGAGCCGAATTTCCCAGCATTATTTAAAAAACGATCAGAAATTAAATATAAAAAACAAGTTTTTTCAACTGAAATTAAGGAGTAATATTAAAACTTAAAACGAATATTGTGATTCATGCCTATATGATTCAGGAGTAATTCTTAAAGAATTGGGACAAAATTCGAACTTTAGTGTAAAGGGTGAGGCATTGACGAGGGGACGACCCCCCTCATATACGTAATAATTTCTGTTCGTTTTAAGTTTCAAGGTTGCTCCTTACTTTCAGCTGAAAAAAACTTGTTTTTTTTTATTAAGTACTCAACAAGGCTGCGGATAGCTCCCATCGAACTTCTTCTGTATTTTTAAAGTATTTTTTCTTTGTATTAATTTTTTTTGTACAATCCAAGAAGGCAAAAATGTGAAATAAATAGAAGTATAATCTGTATAGCATTAACCTCGGAACGGCAAAAAATTTTCCTCAAACAGATTTTTATTTTATTTGCTGTTTCTAATTTTCGATCCTACCTCCCTGGCAATATTCTTGGACCTTGCAACTAGCAGCATTTATATTTTGCCGATATAACATTAAACAAAATGTAAGTGGATGCTAAATCATTGGCACAACCAGGATTTTGGGGGGAGGGCTTGATCATGAGACAAAAATTGCACTTCTTTCTAGAGTACAAGGACATAAGTCAAACCATAAACAACAAGTAGAACAAAAGGGAATTTTTTTATACAAGACAGTGGAATGCAACTTTAAATGAATATTTCGGCATATCCAAGAGCCATTCTCAGCAAAACAAATGAAAAAAAAGAATATAAAAGAACTCGCATTAAAATACAATCTTTAAAACTAAAATATTTTCAAAAACAGTCCTAGCATCATTGCTTGAGGGAAGTTCAACCAGGACTGGTACATCAAGCGAAGTGAAAAAAGATATTTCATTCAAGTGGAATAAAAAACATTTACAAACAAGCTTAGAAAGTTAATCTTGCCTTTTTGGCAGACAACCTAGGTCTGTCCGTAACAGGTGAGAGGTATTGCTTTCTATTTTAGTAAACAGTAAGTGAATATTCCCCCAATCCCTATTTAAAAAAATATTACTATTTATTTTTTTTCTAATTTCAATCGCCTCTCAAAAAACCTGTTTTTATGCCTAAATCATTGCTGTTAAAGGAAGTTTCTTCAAAAAATCATTTTGTGGCTAGGGTTATCAAAAATATGACTGCTTTAAGCTGAATCGAAAGAAATATTTGTACTATTAGAATGTTTATGATGGAAAGGCAGTGTGGTTTTCGTCGCTATTTAAAGTCGAACCATGCGAACTATTGTCTGTGCATGAGAATGTAAATAACAATTTTAAGTATCGATTTCATTTTTGGACAATAATCTCTGGTTTGGTTTTATTTTGTTTGAATATTCCCTGTTTTAGACAGTAAAAATTTGTATTTCGGACACTGAAACGACTTAAAAACGGTTCTTCCCTGCCACGTTGCAGCGGAAAACCTTTCAAATATATATGTCTCAACTATGCGTTATTCTTCATATATTTGGCTCTTAGCAGCCTATTTTAGTGGAATTAATAACAGTTTTTTAGTTAAAAACAAAACAAAAAGCAAGTTTGAAGCGGGAGAATTTTTATTTTGGGCATAATTTTTTTTTTTAATTTCAATTTCTGTTGAAAAACGGCGAAGATTCCCGAGACATATTGCCCGTAGAAGCTCATTTTAAAGAGCAAATAGCATAAAGCTAATATGGTACCGGGAGGAGTCTAATACTATAATAATTACGTATTTCGTATTGCCATTTTGTTCAATACACGAAAAAGTCTGTGAGTTGAGAAAAACGAGTTAAGAAGATCAAAATATGTAAAGCCCACTGAGTTTTGGCCCCCTCGTTTTCACTTATATCATAAGTCTAGAGAAAAAATTCTACTTTTTAGTCCTTTTTGAAAACGAATTAAAAAAATTATTACGTCCATTGCTAGAAAATGAACTTTCCCATGCGATCTAACATGTACTTTTCTATATGTTGCGTTCTGTCTTCTTTGTTAGGAACTAAATATTATTAAAAATCAAGATTATGCCACGGAAAATTCCCTATTGAAATATTGGGGGACCTGATGAGGTACTTAGTAATATAGCCGAACCGAGCACTTTTACTTCACTCAACCTTCACACGTCCAATGCGATTCTTGAGATTGAAACCCGATTCCATCCCATACTTCCTATTCCAACCACGGCAACCAATTCCCTACTTCCAATTCCAGCCTATACCCTCTATGGCACAAGTACTGCTGAGTCCCCTTTTAAAATAAAATTATATTACGGTATATATATTTGGTGTCTCCTTAATTCCTCCTCCATTATTGGGTGACCTGATAAGATACTTAGTAATATAGCCGAACCGAGCACTTACTTCACTCCACCTTCACACGTCCAATGCGATTCTTGAGACTGAAACCCGATACTATCCCATATTTCCTATTCCAACCACGGCAACCAATTCCCTGCTTCTCTTTATGGCCCTATTTCAGGTAGGCAGCCTACTTCCTATTCCAGCCCATACCCTCTATGGTACATAGGCTGCTGTGTCCCCTTTTAAAACAAAATTATATTTGTGGTATATATATTTGGTGTCCCGTTAAGTCCTCCTCCAACGGAAAAAGGAACTAAAAAACACGAACAAAAAATTAGAAGAAATAAAAAAATACACTGGAAAATTCTACGACATATTCTACCTATATTTGGGGATATCGCTAGAATGTTACAAAATCCCTTCGTTCCTTCATTCTATTTATTCGTCATGCTTTCTTTGGCTGCTCTATTTTACATATAGAGGGAAATTTTGTCCACAGGTGCGGGGGGGGGGGGGAATCGGTCTAGAGTCATAAGCTTACGCTCGGATTTTCAGACGCTCACAAGAAGGCAAGTATTTTTTTTTTTCTTTTGCTTAAAGGCAAGCGACTACAATTTCATTATAGAAACTACATGAAGTCGGTAGGCTTCATTAAAATCTGAAGAATTTTATACATATTTTGTTAAGTTCTGTTAATTTTAAGGAAATATATATAAACAAAAATATTTTTGTTTAATTAAGAAATTATTTAAATATATATAGGCTTGAGGATCGAGTTTGAATATTTCTTTGTTAGAGGGTAGGGCAGAAACTATTTTTCCTCCACTTCTGAAACCAAATTGTACATTTTTGTACACTGTGCTCGTGTACACATTGTGTATACGTTTTCGTACGCTGGGTACACATTTACAGCACAGTGTTTCGTTTTCATGCATCCTATTGCCCGACTAATTTGTTTGCTAGTACTAAATAAAAGAATGTAAATTAAAACCTTGAATTGCCTTGGTGTATGACACAGTCTGTACGGCAATGTTGGTCTGAGAATTTTGCAGTTCTCATTAACAAGACCTGCTGAAACGATGTTTTAAAGAAACTGAAGCCTCAAATATGTAAATCTGATAGGAATAGTGTGTAGACAGTAAGACTGTTTGAACCATCATTACATTAGACAAACCCGTTCACCCGAGTATAGACTAAGAAGAAACAAAGATAGATATATTTTTATTTACAATTTGTGTAATAAAACTTTCTAAATATATATATATATGTATATATAACTAATTTAAACAAAATAAAAATCCTACACTATAATTCTGACAAAACATTAGACCAGGAAATAAAGTATTTAAGCAGTCACAGCTTCATATTAAAAAGAATAAAAGAAAAGAAAACAAAATTAACATATATAGTACAGAAATTGATCTTTAAATTGTAATACTCATCTGTTAGCATAATAATCTATAATGTTAAAAACTTAATAAAAGATACAGGCCAAATTCTGCTTAGCTTGATTGTTATTTTTTCTCAGCTTTGTTAAGTTCACAGCCAGAGCCGGATTTATCAACTCGCAGGATCAAGATTCGACTACTACTACCAGATAAGGTAAATATTTACCAAATCATATTATTGAGTTACGACTAAAGTGAATATACCACTCGACCCCTTTTTTTATGCTCTTTACGAATATAATAATCATTTTTGTCGGAAATGAATTTTAGCCCTCACCCCTATATATACCAATTCAGGGTATATATTTGCACATTAGGGGGGGGGGGGGGGAGTTTAAAACTTACCTCTCATTTACATCAGAAATAAAATTATCCCCACCCCCCCTAATTAGCAAATATATACCCTGAATTGGTATATATAGGGGTGAGGGCTAAAATTCATTTCCGACAAAAATGATTATTATATTCGTGAAGAGCATAAAAAGGCATCGAGTGGTATATTCACTTTAGTCGTAACTCAATAATATGATTTGGTAAATATTTACCCCAGATAATTGCAGGACGAAGCAGCCCAAGGGTGACACAGTAGACGCTTCTCTTCCCCCTAACCCCTTCAAATATTTACCACCTCTCATCAAGGTCCACTTTCCCTAAAATCCTTTTTGCATGGCCTAAAATCCTTTTTGCATGGCCTCTTCCTCTCCCATTTAGGGACGACTTACTTTCCGTTTGGCCCCGGAGAGATTCTAAGCGGGATGTAGGCCCTTCTTGTAGGTCCAGTTTCCCTAAAATCCTTTTTGTATGGCCTCTTCCCCTCCCATTTTGGGGACTACTTACTTTCCGTTTGGCCCCGGGGGGATGTCTAAAACTAAAAAGGTTGCCCAGAATCATGCTCTTTGCCCATACAGCTGGGGCTAAACGAAAAGCAGTATATCCTCAAATTAGGTGGAAAAACGTCATAGAAAAAAAAAAACTCAAAAGAAACAGGAACTACATGGAAGGGGGGGGGGGGGGTGAAGACTGAAGTCCTAATAGATCAAGGGACCATGCGCAGTTGTGTTGGCCTCAGACGGCTTGGTACTGCAATTTCAGTAATAGTACCCAAACCAGACCAATGATTGGCATAAACATCACCCTATTTCAGTAGGAAATTCATATATTGTAGAACGTAATATTGTCTTGAACGGGCATCTTATTGCCCTTATGCAGTAGCCGACTACTGATATTGGTCAATTTCACTATAATTAAAGCCTTCTCTCTTTTGACAAATAATATACGAATATTATATATTTTTAAAAAATAACATACGAATATAACACTACCAAGTCACATTATTCTCTCTATTTCCGTTCATTATCATTACTGATGATGATGTTTGATGATTGAGTGATTTTATTCACTCTCAGTGCTGATTCTTCTCTAACCATTGACCTCTGCTTCCAGCAGAGAGTATATATTGTTTTGTCTATCTAAACATGTGTGGAAAATTTTTTTTCTGCGTATTTTAACTATGCGTCGGCTTTTTTTTTTTTTGCACATTGCATTTGACGTATTGTTTTCTAATAAATATAAATTACGCTACATTTCCACTTAGATTTTTGCTCGACTTATATATATATCTTTAAAATCCATTTGAGCTTCAAAATTAATGCCTCATATATGTAAATAAACCCAACTGAACTTAAAGGCAAAAAAATACTGTTAAACAGAGCTGAAAAACTAGTCAAACAGTCAAGGTGATCTCCACTACATTTATGATAGTTGTTTTGAAAAATTTGAAGCATCTTAATACTAATATTTTCAAAACAAAATTAACAGAAAAAATGAGAGTGAGTTTCCCAAGCTTTACAATAATTAAGCCCTACTTAAAACACTATTTCCAGGTCAAGATAAATCCCTACGAGCTATCAGGTCAAAATTCCCAGAGGCACTAATGGGTATTCACGCACAAAATGGTAAGGGGAGTGAAGCTAATATACAAAAGGACACTCAGAGGTTTTAGTGGTATCATTTAAACAAGGTTAAAGCTCGAACACTTACTTCGATAACATTTCAAGTATTTACTGCATTACTTCCACTAGAAAAAATATGGCTCTATAAACAAGGCTGTAAAAAAAAAAAAAATACAAACAAAACGAGGAAGATGTGAAGAAAAAAAAGGAAATATGAAAATAAAGAACTATGGAAAAGTATAAAGAAATATGGAATCGAGTCCCCACGAACAGAAAATTGTTAATAATTAGAGCACCAGAAAAAAAAAGACGACACAAAACAAAAATAAACTCATGAAAGAATAAAAGTAGAAGACTCTTTGTTTTACTCTAGTTTTGTTTTACTCACACTAGTTTTCTCTAGTTTTGTTTTAATCTAGTTTTTTCTCTAGTTTTGTTTTACTCTTGTTTTCTACTAATTTTGAGGTCTGCAATGCTTTTTGAACAGTTTTACTTTTATAAAGCTCACTGTTTAATCACCCAGCAAATACATTTCGCGCGATTGTTTATAAGAAATCTTCGTTAGACTGCAATTCTATGTCTGCAAGTTACCATAATATTGTTAGCAACAATCGGCACTGACGTGCTAACCAACTTCTTGCAAAGTTTTATTTTCCTTTTCTTAAACGGACTTTTTTTCAAATCAAAGCTATATTGAAAAAATTCAATAAAAAAATAAAAGTAGTAGCATGATGCATTCAGACTCGAAACACCGTAAGTTACAACAGTTATGTTTTAAAACGAGTGAAATGTAATCTGACAAAGGTGATTTCAACTTAAAAACTATTTAAACAATGTCCAGCATGCAAGTTAATAAGTACCCTAACTAGAAGTAAAAAAAAGAGAAAATTGGAATGATGCTTAATTTAAATTAAAATAGAACTTTAAAATTAGAACTTTAAAACAAAAGTTAAAGTCGAAACTGAAACCTACATGGAGAACATTTAATACCTCACGGAAAATATTTATACAATTTAACACAACTTTATGATTTGATGACAAATAATAGCAAACTTCTTGTATAAATATATTTCGTAATTAAAAAACAAAAAGAACAATGTTTAAGGACTTACAATTAAACACAAATAAACAATTTATTTGCAATTTTATTTGCAATAAATGCATTTATTTGCAATAAATACAAATAAACCAAACGAAATTACAAATGTTTCGTTACGATGTTTACGATGAAGTTACGATGTTTATGTTACATAAACATAAACAAAACGAATAAAACGTGTGTAAACACTTGGCCCTCCCCAATATATTGCGTTTTATATATTGTAATATATAATATATTGCACAATATATTGCGTTTTATATATTGTAATATATAATATATTGCGCAATATATTGTATTTTATAAGTGCAATTTCCCACATGTTTGCTATATTTCTTTAGTGTTTTATACCAATTTTAACTGAAAGATGTTTGTAACTAAATTGAAAATCGTTGTAACTGAATCGTAAAGCCTTGAAAAAATTATGGTAATCAATCATGTGATGTCTTACCCACTTTTCCATAGAAACTGAAAGCGCAATTTGTACATTTATCTGCCAATTCGCATAGCCCAAATTCCTAAGATACTCTTTTGTCTGCAAGACCGTATCCAAGGTGATGTACTGGATTTGACCCCCCCCCCCCCCATCTCAAAATTTTGATATGCTTTATTAGTTTTTTCGTGCTTTCTCCCCTATCACAAAACCCTTGCTTGCCTTTTTTTTTTACTTTTTTTTTTAGAAACATGGCCATTAAAACGCTGCAAATTTTAAAATTTCAAATGCTGAAAATTTTACTGTTAAAGAGAATCAGAAATTATATTCTTAATTTTTTATACACTAAAATTTCGACAAAATTTTAACTTCTACTAAATTTCCTGACATTAAATTTAAACTAAATTTTTTTTTATAGAAATGCTTTTGTTTGAAAACCTCTCAAGGCGTAAATGAACTTGACTGATACCAGACAACTACTTTTGATTTATCTTTTTATATACTGCTTTTAAGGATGAAATATATCATATATTAAATTAACAGAAAACATAAGAATTAGCAAATAGAATAAAGATTTCCTATAATATACACTTCAATAAACAATTTCTTCCAGATTTTTCTTGGTATGCATAATAGTCAACACTGTTTTATTTTAAAAAGAAGGATCTCCAGTATGGGAAAGCTGAATATGGTAGCTAACTGAGGGGGCATCTAGCCCCCACCCTCCATTCCTAAAAATTTACGGCTTGGCGATTATTTTGAAATTCACTATAACTTAATTTAATCTACCCGTTGGCTTGTTCGTCCTTGACAGAAATTTTTTTTTTTACAAATATGTCTGATTGTTGCCTATGGTGGATTGACTGCACGAAACTTGAATTTTCCCTTAAGTTTCTTATTCACGGGAAAGTTTTGGAGTTTTTTTTTCTTATTTGAATGCGAAATTCAATATTTTATAATAGCCCATATTTTGCATTTGCTTCTATTTTCATTATTTGTGTTTCTTTTAATAGCATACAATACAGTTATGGTTTAAGATGTATTCCTTTCTGTCCCTTGTTGATATTAAAATAATTCTTTTTCATTTAGTCTTGAATTGTCAGAATATAAAAGAATTATTGATTAAAACAACGCAATAACATACAAGGCACTTCAATAAAAAAAAAAAAAAAAAAAAAAAAAAAAAAAAAAAAAAAAAAAAAAAAAAAAAAAAAAAAAAAAAAAAAAAAAAAACTAGTCTAATTTTGACCAAAACAAAACAATTATAGTGTAGCTAAAGTCATTCTATCCCAAAATTTAACAGTTACAGCGAATTGTAATAAAAAATCATTACTTAGAAGCAATATTAAAATTTCTTGGTTTAAATCGATAAACCTTACATACATAATAAGCGGATACAAGTCAAACCGAATTAATTTTTTTTTTTACTAAATGCTTTACAATTTTGAACCTTAATTTGGCAGCATAATCAGTAGTGAATGCTATGGAACGGTTGGGTTTTAGTAGATATTGTTGGTCCCAAGAATTCTTAATGAATAATAATAAAAAACAGAGTCAAAACTGTCAAAACTGAAGTAAACAGAGTCAAAAAAAAAAAAAAAAAAAAAAAAAAAAAAAAAAAAATCAATCAACTAGTCTAATTTTGACCAAAACAAAACAATTATAGTGTAGCTAAAGTCATTCTATCCTAAAATTAAACAGTTACAGCGAATTGTAATAAAAAATCATTACTTAGAAGCAATATTAAAATTTCTTGGTTTAAATCGATAAACCTTACATACATAATAAGCGGATACAAGTCAAACCGAATTAATTTTTTTTTACTAAATGCTTTACAATTTTGAACCTTAATTTGGCAGCATAATCAGTAGTGAATGCTATGGAACGGTTGGGTTTTAGTAGATATTGTTGGTCCCAAGAATTCTTAATGAATAATAAAAAAAAAACTCCATATTTATTATTAGATTCCGATTGAATATGATTTTTCTCGTCAATTTGTCATGCTGTTTCAAAGTTATAATGATATCAAGCTCTATTTTATTAAATCTGATATTGGATACTTTTTGTTTAACATCAAAGGATAAAAACGTTTCCAGTTACCCTAATTAAAGTTTCTCGAAATATTTAAAGCTCAAATTTCAGACTTCTTTTCAAAGTTAGGTATCTGCACTTCGTTTGCACAAAAAAAAAACTGTTAAAAAACTTAGGTTACATGGTTTTGTTTAACGCTAAAAAATAAAAACTTTTCAATTCTGCCTAATTGGGTGAATTTTAAATATTTAAGGCTCAAATTTCAGTCTTCTTTTTAAAGTTAAATATCCCACTTCGGTTGCACTAAAAAAGAAACTGTTAAAAATTTACATTACACGGTTTTGTTTAAAGTAAAAAAATAACAACTTTTCTACTTTGCTAATTGGGTGTTTTTTTTTAACATTTAAAGCTTAAATTTCAGACTTCTTGTCAAAGTTAAGTATCTGCACTTCTTTGGCACTAAAAAAGAAACTGTTAAAAATTTACATTACACGGTTCTGTTTAACGTCAAAAAATAGCAATTTTTCTATTTTGCCTAATTGGATGTTTTTTTGAAACATTTAAAGCTCAAATTTCAGACTTCTTTTCAAAGTTAAGTATCTGCATATCGTTTGCACTAAAAAAAGAACTACTAAAAACTCTGATTAAATAGTTTTGTTTAACGCTAAAAAATAGCAATTTTTTCTATTTTGCCTAATTGGATGTTTTTTGAAACATTTAAAGCTCAAATTTCAGACTTCTTTTCAAAGTTAAGTATCTGCATATCGTTTGCACTAAAAAAAGAACTACTAAAAACTCTGATTAAATAGTTTTGTTTAACGCTAAAAAATAGCAATTTTTCTATTTTGCCTAATTGGATGTTTTTTGAAACATTTAAAGCTCAAATTTCAGACTTCTTTTCAAAGTTAAGTATCTGCATATCGTTTGCACTAAAAAAAGAACTACTAAAAACTCTGATTAAATAGTTTTGTTTAACGCTAAAAAATAGCAATTTTTTCTATTTTGCCTAATTGGATGTTTTTAGAAACATTTACAGCTCAAATTTCAGACTTCTTTTCAAAGTTACGTATCTGCATTTCGTTTGCACTAAAAAAGGAACTACTCTAAACGCAAATTAGATAGTTTTGTCTAACGTTAAAAAATAACAACTTTTTTTATTTTGCCTAAATGCAGTTTCTATAAATATTTAAAGCTCAAATTTCAGACTTCTTTTCAAAGCTAAGTATCTACACTTCATTTGCACTAAAAAAAAGAAAAAAAAAAATACTAAAGGCAGCAAAAAGTCACTTTAACTTCGACATCACTTCGAGGAACTCGATCTAACGTCTATAAAAACACTGGGAATAAAAAATGTCATTTCAAAGCACTGATATGTTAAAATTGTTACAATGAAAGAAAACACATAAAACTGGAATTAATTCATGGAAATAATTTAGAAGCCGTAAGCATTCAAAACGATTGCTATGCATGGCCTGGAATCACACATGGGAGTTAACCCAAAAGAAGGATAAATCAATAAGCAAAACAGGATTGTTTATAAGGTAGGTCGATGTCCATTCTTTTTATGCATATACATTTCATATTTTGTTCTAAATGCCTCACCACATGAACAAACAAAAGCCTCTTTCCCTTCTGCATGCATAATCGCTGTGTGAGTTCTTAACGTTGCTGCGTCTCGGTACATGCGACCACAAATGGAGCAAGGACGAGGCTCATGGAATGCCAATTTTCGAGGTTGATCTGTAACATAAATAAGGAATAAATATGAATAAATAAGGAATATATATATATATATATATATATATATATATATATATATATATATATATATGATATATATTCTATATATATATAATAATATATATATATATATATATATATATATATAATATATATATAATATATATATATTGATTATTTCTGAGATTTGTATTTTCGAAATTGCAACATAATTTCTAGCCCAATTCGGAGATTTATAACCTAACCTGTCCCCATTAAACCTTGCATAAGACTGACAAAGCTGAATGGACAACAAGCACATTGTCACTCAGTGAATGCCGACATTCACCAGTTTTGGTCTTTCACGGCAACTTATTATACACTATTTCAAATATATATAGTTTTCTATAGTTCTAAAAAACTATCTTTCCTTTTCACCGAGTGAGGCTTAGTCCCATGATAGTTTCATAAAAAACCGTAAACGCAGGAGAACTGCATTTTTTCGCAGATATTATCATTTGTCAAACGGTGATTCACATGAACACTTTAAGCTATCTTCTCCTCTGAAAAGGGTATTTCCTCTAGAAAGTTTTCCTTTTACTCTGGAAAACATTAACATATCTTGTTCAGTTATTGAAGCCCCTACGCTTGTGAGCAATACTTCACCCACATTTTTCCATGGTCTCCAGTACAATAATCTTAGCCTAAACTCATCTCTCATTCCTCAAAAGTTTTATCAACTGCGAAAACCTTCGCAATTATACTTGCATCAGCCAATTTACATATAATGCTACTAGGTAAGTGAAATGATTGACTAAGTCATTTTCACTTTATCTAACATAATCCACATCACAGTATATAAATATTAGACAGTATGATCGTCCCCTATCTCACCCATTATAAAAACCCGGACCGAGGTGCGAGTGCTCCAGAGAACGTATAAACATAAGCGACATTAGATCTTTTCACGGATAGACAAGTCAGATTTCTCTTGAACGCGAAACTTGGCTTCAACGTTGGAACACTAAATATTGAAGAAACTAATTTTAAATTAATTTATTCCAATACATACATGAAAATCGGTAATTAGTAGTGCAATGTTATTATTAGATGTTTTTAGGAATTAAAAATAGGTTTCGAAGTCTCAAGTTGGTTTCAAAGGCATTTTGAGAAAGTTTCTGCCAAAATACGTGTTCCAGGGTAATTGGACCGCTGATGGCAGATCAAATGAGAGGAGCTGTTTGTACGCGCTCATGAAAGAGTAGGTGGGAGGAGCTGTTTGTTCGCACCGAGAATGAAGAGCCAGAAATCATCTGCGGTAAACTTACTGCTAATTATCTTTGTACAGTGATCCGCATGCTGTTTCAAACATATTGCACCTGTTTAATTCTTGTTTCACCTACTCCAAACCTTTTCTCACAACCTGAAACTTCCAATAATTAATTAATTGCACCGACATTTTTATTTAAAACACTCGAATCACCCGCCTTATCTAAGTTAAGGGGATTTTTACTTCCCATACTGATACCATCCTCTCTCATTGACAACATCGCTAAGGACCTGAGGACCAATACTCCAAGGAAGATATGTGCCACTTACTTTTTCCAGATTAGAGATTTATAAATATTGTTATGTTATTTATGTTGTGTTTTCCTTATTATTTCCTTGTGGATAATATTATTTTGTTTTTTTCTTTTTTACTCCGCATTTATTTTATATTGCGGGTTATAAATAAACTTACTTACTTTACTTACTATTGCCTTTGTGAAATTCCTTAGGACAATATGCATAAAAATAACTCAGGATAAGATATAATCCTGTTTAACTCTGATTCTACACCAAACCAAGAACTAAACTTGCTTCCTACCTTAAAAGCAGCAATATTTTTCTCGTACAAATCACTTTAAAGTAATTAACTGGTATTCCTTTTAAGGATAGGCCTTTGTCTAAGGACTTTCTATCAGCTGAATCAAATAATGAAACAGCTGAATCAGTCCCTTCATAATCTATAAAGCTCAGGTCTAAACGGATCTGATGATTCACAGTACTAAATTATTAAACCAAACGTGAAAATATGGTTAACACATCCACTCCATTTCCTTAAGTACACTATTCTTGTCTTTATCAACAACAGCTTTTAGTCTAATAAGTATCATCATGCTAAGTAATTTTATTTTACATATATCGAGTAGGTATTCATAAAGCACTCTATTAAACAAACAACATTCAAATGATTGGCCCATACCCCTTTTCTATGCCTTATTTGAGTCTCTAACGTAATTAAGATTTCTTTTAATGTCTCATATCTCCTTTTCTAAAATACAAAAATTGATAGAATATTAAGCTCTTTAAAAGTGTTTTGATCTGATCTTATCTTGACTATATTTGACTATATTAAATTATGACTAAATGATAAATTATGACTATATTTGACTATATCTAAAAAATAGAAACTATATTTGTACAAAACACCCGTTAGACAACAACAAAAAAAAAAAAACAGTTTCAGCTTCTTTTTTTTTTGTTCGATTTACAATGTTCAATGGACAACCTTTTGAATTATCCCCGCCGGATAGGGCCGTTTAAAAAAAATTCTTGAACTCGATCAAATTTGCACGCAATACTTCTCTTGGACTTAGAGCCAGCAAAAGGAGAAAAGTATGAATTTTTTTATTATCCCATCTTAAATTGAATACTAAACGAAACTTTCCTTGTAAACAAGCGTTTGCAACAACACTCAAAAAACTTTTTGGACTACGGCACTAACGGCACTAACGTTTAGGAAACAACGGCACTAACGTGGTACATTGAACATTGTAAATTGTACAAAACAAAAAGAAGCTGAAAAATATACTTTTTTTTTATTTTTGTTGACTACCACTTGTTTGTAAAAGGAAAGCTTCCGTTTACTATTCAATATAAGATGAGATCAAAAATATTCTAAGGTCAGTAAACCATCGATTTTTGAATTAAAATCCAATTGATTTCAAGCCATGGCTAATTGGAGATAAAGCCAAGACAAATAGTCTGAGTGAGAGGCAAAGCTGGTATAAGCCTTTTTCAGGATTGTATAAAAATGATGTCATTTTCACTTCTTGACAGGCTGTAATCTTTCATTCATCCATCCTAGGGCAGAACTAAGGTAGATAGCCCTAGAACTAAGGGATGATCGAAATGTTTGAGATTTTGATTGTGTGCAAAATTGGTCGAGGTCAAGATTTTTGTAAAACAGCACTAACCGGTAGGGACAGTGCTGTGCAAGCAAGCGTTAGCAACAACGAGCCCTCTATGGACTTTTGACCAGCAAAAGGAGAAACGTATGAACTTTTTATTTATCTCATCTTATCTTGATACTAACACTAATACTACTAAACAGATGATACTAATACTGATGATACTAATACTATGATACTAATACTAAACAGAAATATCCTTGTGCAAACAAGCGTTAGTTAAACAACGATAAAAAAAAAATTATATGTTTTAGCTTTCAGCATATGTACAATTTAAAATGCTTAACATGCCATCTTTTGAATCATAATATCCAGATAGTGTCGCTTTACAAGAAGCTTGATCTCAGCCAAACTTGTATACAAATGTTCCCTTTTAACTTTGAACCAACAAAAGACCGGATCGATTTTGGGGGTTCTCCCCTTCCCATGCCTCTAGGCAGAGGGAGTACAAACAATGAAAAACTAAGGGGTACTTGTATGATAAACCCCCTACCGCTCAAGTTGTTCAAGCATTGACGCACTGTAAACCGGTTTTTGTTTTTCGTTTCAGCTTAGCATTAGACAAAGACAAAGAGAAGTGACAGAATAGATGGTAAATATATAATTTAGGCTATATATTTACACATTAGGAGGGGGGGGGGTAAAGTATTTGGACAGTGTGAAGGTTTGGTTTTAATTCTAATAATTTTTGGTCTTTTATAGAATTTTTTATCTTTTAATTTTAAAGAGTTTGACTGAAGACCTAAAGGTCCCTGGTTCGCTCCCGGTTCCAACAACTACCTATACTTCTTTTAGCAGCTTCCTTAATCATCATAAGCTCTACCAAAGCCGTACCCAGGGTGGCGGGAGTGGAAGGAGTTTGAACCCCCCCCCCCCCCCCCCCCCCGAAGTGTTTGTCTGACTCGTAAAAACGTAATAAAAATGGATATAAACGAACTTTTTATGCGTTTTTTGTGTCAAAAAACCGAAAAAAAAAAATCTTTGACTAGCCCCTTCCCCCCCAAAAAAAATATCCTGGGCACGGCCCTGAGCTCTACTATAAATGGTTTATGAAAAACTGCTAAGTCTTTTTTAGGCTGGGAAGGTATTTACAACAGAAAACTACTCGCATATTTTGGTTTTGTTGACTTTCGCGTTTGTTTTTTTTTTTTTCCTTCGGCATTTTCCTTGATTATATTATTTTGTTCGCGCTGAAGAAGATAGGCGGCTGTTCTCTCGAAATATTCGCTTTGTGTGTTTCTTCAGTATTTTCGTTTGGCCTTTAAAAAACCCCATTTTTTATTGTTTCTTTCTTTCTGTTATGGCAGGCCTATGTGGTTTGAGAAATCATCTTTACCATACTTAGGTATATTTCATTAGAATTGAGCGTCAGAAAAACATTAGAAGAATATTAAGTAGGGGGCCAACTAAGATACAAGGGGGCCAAACTCATACAAGCACTAACTAAGATTCTAGCATCAACTTTCAGGACTGATCAGTAACGGAAATAGGAAAAAGTGCCCACTTAGCATATGAAACTTGGCACAAGGTCACCCTCATATTTTGAATGAAGTTACTTTCACGTGTTTGTACTCCGTTAAATGATCCAACCTAAAAAAATTCTTTTTTTAAATATTTTTTTAAATTTCGTTACTTTTTTTAAGAAAAATAACGATTTAAATTTTCCGCTTTTTTTCTTGATTAGTTTAGCTTATCTTTCAGTGTACACACAAAATACATACTTGATTTTACACAAAATACAAGTATATAGATTATGTAGGTCAGATGCGAATTACACATCCGTTTTTATCAAAATTAGAATAAATGAGTATAACAACATGTTTTGTGTTGTGAGTTAGAACGTCTGATCATACCACGCAATAAGTGGCATATAATAATAGTATCGCAAAGTTTTGGGGACGTTTCTTTTCGTTACACCTCCCAAAATTATTAAAAAGATAGGTCATACCGTCTGCTCCAAATTCCCCTGAGAGTGATGATAATACATTTAGCTTGGAGTCCACTGAGGAAGATCTTAACAATCCTGAAACAAAAGAAAACCTACATAAAAAACACATAAAGAATCTAAAATATAAATAAGAAGCATATAAAGTACAAAATAAAATATAAAACAGGATTTTTAAATCCAAAGACAACTCACCTATTAGTTTCTTCTGTATTATTTACTTATGTCTTACGCTTAAAGAAAAGATACACCAGAATCGTTGCTATTACCTGTGAGCCTAGCGAAATTTCGTGTATTTATTTCAAGTGTTTATTTTTTGTTACGATTTTTTTTTTTATTATTTGTATTATAATTCTATTAATTTAATATGTCTATGTGATATAAAATCTGCGAGAATTCCCGGGTATTTTATTATACAGGGATTTTTAAGATCTGACATAACTATAGATATATACCCAGAACTTCTATTTATTCGACAGTAATGAAATAAATAATAAATGAGTAATACGGACTAACAAGGCCGTACCCAGGGGGGGGGGGATAGGGTTTGAACCTTCCTTCCACCCCCCACCCCCCTAATGTTCGTCCGACTCGTAAAAAATGTAATACCCTGAATCTGATGGTGTGATATTCATTATGGTTCTATGACTTTTAGGGGGTGTTTCCACTTTTTTCCGAAAATCAGGCAAATTTTCTCAGGCGCGTAACTTTTGAAGGTAGGACTAATGTAACAAAATGAATATAGACACATTTTAGATGCGTTTAAAAAATTTTTTTTTGTATTTTTTATAATTTACAACATACCGCAAAAAAGAAAAAAAAGAAACACGTAGAAATTAAAAGTTCTAAGTGGTTGAGGGATTTCATAACCCCTCAAATATCTCAACTAAAGTTGTCTACATGGGCACATAAAAAAGGGGCAGATGGGGTTAGCTCCTCCCTTTCCCTGAAACGCAATTTTTATTCTACAGTAAACAAGTGAAAGTGTTATCTAAGAAAGTTTGACAACAAATTTACAGGTAGTTCAACTAGACGCAAAGGATACATATTTACTTTATTTTAACTCAGCACCGACCATTAAACAAACAAATGTCACAACACATAAATTTTATAGGAGCAGAGCACATGAAACGACAATTTTTTATTCTATATTTTTTTATTCTATATTTTTACTTTATTTACTTATTTTAACTCAGCACCGACCATTAAACAAACATATGTCACAACATAAATTTTATAGGAGCAGAGCACATGAAACGACAATTTTTTATTCTATATTTTTACTTTATTTACTTTATTTTAACTCAGCACCGACCATTAAACAAACATATGTCACAACATAAATTTTATAGGAGCAGAGCACATGAAACGACAATTTTTTATTCTATATTTTTACTTTATTTACTTTATTTTAACTCAGCACCGACCATTAAACAAAAATATGTCACAACACATAAATTTTATAGGAGCAGAGCACATGAAACGACAATTTTTTATTCTATATTTTTACTTTATTTACTTTATTTTAACTCAGCACCGACCATTAAACAAAACATATGTCACAACATAAATTTTATAGGAGCAGAGCACATGAAACGACAATTTTTTATTCTATATTTTTACTTTATTTACTTTATTTTAACTCAGCACCGACCATTAAACAAACATATGTCACAACATAAATTTTATAGGAGCAGAGCACATGAAACGACAATTTTTTATTCTATATTTTTACTTTATTTACTTTATTTTAACTCAGCACCGACCATTAAACAAACATATGTCACAACACATAAATTTTATAGGAGCAGAGCACATGAAACGACAATTTTTTATTCTATATTTTTTTATTCTATATTTTTACTTTATTTACTTTATTTTAACTCAGCACCGACCATTAAACAAACATATGTCACAACATAAATTTTATAGGAGCAGAGCAGCACATGAAACGACAATTTTTTATTCTATATTTTTACTTTATTTACTTTATTTTAACTCAGCACCGACCATTAAACAAACATATGTCACAACACATAAATTTTATAGGAGCAGAGCACATGAAACGACAATTTTTTATTCTATATTTTTTTATTCTATATTTTTACTTTATTTACTTTATTTTAACTCAGCACCGACCATTAAACAAACATATGTCACAACATAAATTTTATAGGAGCAGAGCACATGAAACGACAATTTTTTATTCTATATTTTTACTTTATTTACTTTATTTTAACTCAGCACCGACCATTAAACAAACATATGTCACAACATAAATTTTATAGGAGCAGAGCACATGAAACGACAATTTTTTATTCTATATTTTTACTTTATTTACTTTATTTTAACTCAGCACCGACCATTAAACAAACATATGTCACAACATAAATTTTATAGGAGCAGAGCACATGAAACGACAATTTTTTATTCTATATTTTTTTATTCTATATTTTTACTTTATTTACTTTATTTTAACTCAGCACCGACCATTAAACAAACATATGTCACAACATAAATTTTATAGGAGCAGAGCACATGAAACGACAATTTTTTATTCTATATTTTTTACTTTATTTACTTTATTTTAACTCAGCACCGACCATTAAACAAACATATGTCACAACATAAATTTTATAGGAGCAGAGCACATGAAACGACAATTTTTTATTCTATATTTTTTTATTCTATATTTTTACTTTATTTACTTTATTTTAACTCAGCACCGACCATTAAACAAACATATGTCACAACATAAATTTTATAGGAGCAGAGCACATGAAACCGACAATTTTTTATTCTATATTTTTACTTTATTTACTTTATTTTAACTCAGCACCGACCATTAAACAAACATATGTCACAACATAAATTTTATAGGGAGCAGAGCACATGAAACGACAATTTTTTATTCTATATTTTTACTTTATTTACTTTATTTTAACTCAGCACCGACCATTAAACAAACATATGTCACAACACATAAATTTTATAGGAGCAGAGCACATGAAACGACAATTTTTTATTCTATATTTTTTTATTCTATATTTTTACTTTATTTACTTTATTTTAACTCAGCACCGACCATTAAACAAACATATGTCACAACATAAATTTTATAGGAGCAGAGCACATGAAACGACAATTTTTTATTCTATATTTTTACTTTATTTACTTTATTTTTAACTCAGCACCGACCATTAAACAAACATATGTCACAACACATAAATTTTATAGGAGCAGAGCACATGAAACGACAATTTTTTATTCTATATTTTTTTATTCTATATTTTTACTTTATTTACTTTATTTTAACTCAGCACCGACCATTAAACAAACATATGTCACAACACATAAATTTTATAGGAGCAGAGCACATGAAACGACAATTTTTATTCTATATTTTTTTTATTCTATATTTTTACTTTATTTACTTTATTTTAACTCAGCACCGACCATTAAACAAACATATGTCACAACATAAATTTTATAGGAGCAGAGCACATGAAACGACAATTTTTTATTCTAAATTTTTTTATTCTATATTTTTACTTTATTTACTTTATTTTAACTCAGCACCGACCATTAAACAAACATATGTCACAACATAAATTTTATAGGAGCAGAGCACATGAAACGACAATTTTTTATTCTATATTTTTACTTTATTTACTTTATTTTAACTCAGCACCGACCATTAAACAAACATATGTCACAACATAAATTTTATAGGAGCAGAGCACATGAAACGACAATTTTTTATTCTAAATTTTTTTATTCTATATTTTTACTTTATTTACTTTATTTTAACTCAGCACCGACCATTAAACAAACATGTGTCACAACACATAAATTTTATAGGAGCAGAGCACATGAAACGACAATTTTTTATTCTATATTTTTTTATTTATATTTTTACTTTATTTACTTTATTTTAACTCAGCACCGACCATTAAACAAACATATGTCACAACATAAATTTTATAGGAGCAGAGCACATGAAACGACAATTTTTTATTCTATATTTTTTTATTCTATATTTTTACTTTATTTACTTTATTTTAACTCAGCACCGACCATTAAACAAACATATGTCACAACATAAATTTTATAGGAGCAGAGCACTTGAAACGACAATTTTTTATTCTAAATTTTTACTTTATTTACTTTATTTTAACTCAGCACCGACCATTAAACAAACATATGTCACAACACATAAATTTTATAGGAGCAGAGCACATGAAACGACAATTTTTTATTCTATATTTTTTTATTCTATATTTTTTTTAGCTCTCATTTCCTATGTTGCTCAAGTAGTTTGTCTATAAAAGGTGTAGAGGAGGGGGCTTACAAAGGTCCAAAGCTGCCTCTCTGGTTACTTACTATACAACAAAGCTTATTATTATTGCTCTCCATGCTAAAGAATATTATTACTGAAACAATATGGGAATTCCGTATTTACAACAAAAAAAACAGAAATGAAGATTAGATATTGCAGACGCTGTACCCAAGCGTTGCTTATTGTTTTAGTAAAACTGAGTAACGGGATATAATCCTGGAACCTGGAACTGTAGAATAATAGCAATTCCTCAAAATGGTCAGGGATTATGTTAAGCAGATACAAACAAAGTTATCTTTTTCTAATCTAAAAACAATTATGCCGAGGTAATTAGCCTTATATACATATGGACAAGTTCTTTTATTTTAACAAGTATACTAATGTATTTTAATTTCCGTGAGCTTCAAAAGTTCTTTTCTAAATCATTTTATCTAAAACGTTAACATTTCTGGAAATACGACATGCACATATGACAATAAAGATACGTAAATCGATCCATGATATTCAGGGAAAAACCAAGAGCAAGATTAGAATTTTTCTTACTTCCAAGATTAGAACATTTCCATGTTCTTAAGCTGATAGCTTGTGGTTCAGTCTTAAGACTTATTAACTTAAAACTTAATAGATTGTTAAGTCTTAAGTCTTAATATTGGCATGTGTTAAGTCTTAATATGTTATTTTTCAAAGCTACTGTAGTACATAAATATATTTTACTTTCTTTCTAAAGTCAAAGATATTTTCGAAGACCACACTGCCTTTCCATGACATACGTATAATAGTACAAATAGGGATAAATCCTTTTATTAGACAGTAAAAAATAAAAAGATTTATCCCTGTTGTAACTATTATTTGTACGTTCTAAAGTCAAATACGTTTTGGGTCTGGAATGACGATTTGATCTAGCCACGAAATCCAAAACTCTATAATGAAGTTTTTATGTGGCAATAAGCAGGAGCGGGATGCGTCATTAAATTCATAATATGTTTACTTGAATGTTAAATAATTTATTAGAGATATAAGGCATTTCTTTAGTTTAGCTTCACCAAAATTTTAGGAATATATGTTCACACCCCAAAGAAAAGGCGTATCTTCTATTTTGATAATATCACAGAAAGCAAAAATGAGACTTTGAAGCTTTTTGCATGAATAGGCTTTCTCCAAGGATTGAAGTGAAAAAAACTATATTGAAAAACTTTTTGTCCGACTCAATGCAGCAACAAGCCGCCTGAGGCAATAGAGCTACGCACGCTCCTCTTCCATTCCAATCTAATTAAAACCTCCCTCTTTATACCGTCCCAGGAATTTCCCATTTCCCTTAAATCTTCTTTTATGACAACCTCCCGCCCTAACCGCGGACGACCTACTTTCCGTTTAGTCCTAGACGGTTGACCGAAAAGGACAATCTTCGGCAATCTGTCATCTACTAAAAAGAAATCTTTGTCACATTCTTCTTCTTCAGAAAAATGACTTAATACATGGTTTCCTTTTAGACATGACGACGTAAACAACTCAAATTTTTCTGGCTCGTATCTTTTTGCGAATTGAGTCAGTACCCTTTTCCTTGGATTTTTTCTTTTAATGCTAGAATGAATACCACCTCCTTTAGCCTGATTCGCCACTGCTTGTAGTTTTGCTGCAGCAGAAAGCATTCCTTTACTGAGAAGTTGCTCGGGCAAGAGAGAAATAAAGCGAGGCCTGTCGTTACCACTTAAACTTCCTTCATTCCGCTCTCTCCGTCATTCTCCGTATCAGATTCATATCCTTTTTTGGAATCTTCATTAAAATTGACATCAGGCTCCTCTGAAAATAAAACAAAAGTTAAGGAAGGGAATAACAAAAGACCAAGACACTAGATAGTAAAACAAATAACAGTAAGCCATTCTAGGCTTACGAAAGTATTTTTACTGCAAAGACATGCAAAGTGCACCCTGTGTAGTATCTCTTTCACCACTTTCACCACTTAAAGTAATTAAGTGGCAAAGTAAGGTGGTAAAGTAAGTAAAGTAAGTAGGTAAAGTAAAGTAAGTAGGTAAAGTAAAGTAAGTAGGTAAAGAAAAGTAAGTAGTAAAGTAAAGTAAGTAGTAAAGTAAGTAAAGTAAGTAGGTAAAGTAAGTGGTAAAGTAATTAAAGTAAAGTAAGGGAACCTCTTTCACCACTTAAAGTAATTATAAGACTGAAGGGCCGATGAAACTCATGAGAGTGAAAACTGGCACTACGATATCCAAAAGTAAAATCTTCATTGCTTGACTCAATCACTCCTGAATAATTCCTTCAACTCCTTCTTAACATGTCTAGATTTCCCAAGCTAACTTAGGCGTACTTGGCACACTTGATTTTGAATGTAAATAATTATCCAAGTCCTTACAGCCTGTCTTTGTCTCTATCTCCCTATTTCCTCTTTCTATATATCTCTGCTTTCTTTTATTCCTCTTTAAGAACCTTCTCTTTCACTCAATATTAATATGTCTGTCTAGATTAATCTGATCTAGCATTTGGTAATTCTGCCTGACTCTAAACTGCTTCATATTGGCTATTAGGGTACAAAAAAAAAAAAAAAAAAAAAAAAAAAAAAAAAAAAAAAAAAAAAAAAAAAAAAAAAAAAAAAAATCATTAATGTGGCAGAGAAGCTTCTAAGGCAGTGAAGCTTCTGCCTACAAGCAAGAACATAAAAGAGGAGCGAACACTGGGCCCATACATGGATACAAAGCGTATACTCTGGGCACTGCAAGAGCGGTCCAACATCATCTCGCAAGGCCAAACTGTAAAACATTTAGCTAACGGGGACTACATATGTTACATTTATTTCCATTATAATTTAAAACAATTTTTTTTTTTCACATATATTATAATTGAAGATAAACAAGCTCCTAAGCCGGTAATAACACTTTGTAAGGCATAATTATTGTTGGCTACACGAAGAACGTCGATAAAGGGGATCTTTTTTGCTTATAGCCACACCGAAAAGTATGATTATACTTAATGAGAAGTATGTAAAGGTTCAATCCCTCTTTCTAGGGCTATATCTAGAGAAAGGTTGACATGGCTAGGGCACGCTCTGCAGATGAAAGATGACAGATTGCCAAAGATTGTCCTTGCCGGCCAACCATCTAGGGCCAAATGAAAATCAGGTTATCCCGGGTTGGGTGAGAGGCTGTCGTAAGGAATGATTTAAGCCAAATGGAAGCTTCCTGGGAGGGTCTAAAGAGAGAGGCTTTGAACAGATTGGAATTGAGAAGGGGCATGCGTAGCTGTGTTGGTCTTAGGCGGCTTGATGCTGCAGTGAGTTATTAGTAGTAGCAGTAGTTGTAAAGTTTCACACGTTTGGATAATGTTTTGAACCGTGGTGCTCGGTTACCAGTTGTGATTCAGTTACAATCTTGTTTGTCTTGGTTATTTGGTTTCGAAGGCTGTTTATTTAGCTTGGAACGGAGGTAAGTGGCGTGTCTGTAAGCTCAGCCAGTGTCGACCCAGCTTTAAATGGGTATATTGAAAAATCTGGGGAAGGTAAACAGAAAAGATGAAAGCTACGGTTTCCCCCTCCCCATTGCACTTCCTGGAAGGGCTATGAAGCGGAGATGCCCATAAAAAGGGTAAAGCCCAATGCCATATTCTTTACCCTTAAAGAAGCATTTATTTCCAAACGCTCAATTTCAAGGGGAGAACAGGATAACCTCCAACACTTAATTCTTATCCAGCATGATATCAGGTTTCCATCAGTGGCGGTTCTGGCCTCTGTCGTTCCCAGGGGAAAATATTGATTAGCCCCCCTCCCTTTTCTCCCTAAATTTTCTGGCTAATATTTAAAAAAAAATTTATCCATTAACAAAAATTTCCACTTATTTATATCTGACGTTTCTTAATTTAGCCTCTACAAAATTATTAATTATCTCGTCCGAATTGCTTGCTTCTAATTCTTCGCGTTCTATGCTCAATAGCACTAAATCATTCAGTCGCTCTAGGCCTATAAACGATCTGACTATGGCCCATAGTCGATCTGACCTTTCTTACTAATTGACGTAAGTGCTGACCCTCCCGTCCCGAAGAAGTATGGACAGCTGTGAAAAGTTGAAAAATGGATGTGCATCTGGAGTGGATGGGATCACGGCAGAGATGCTGAAGACATCCCTTCGAGTCTGCTGTTTGAACTGCTCTCCTCGTAGTCATTTCGAATAACAAAAAGTCCCAGAAGATTTGATAGGGCCCCCATACAGGTCAAACACTTCAAGAAGGGTAAGAAGGGTAATGTGATTTTTAATGACAACTGCAGAGGCATCAACTTACCGCCTGTAAAATACAACTTACCTAGTAAAATACAACACCTAAGAACAGCCCTAAACTCACCTCGGCGAAGAAACACGGCTTTCGACCTGGTTTCTTGCTCTGATCTATTTTCATTCTTAGATTAATGGTTGACTAGTCCAGGAAATGGGACAAAAAAACATGCATACTCTTTTTTTATTTGAAAAGGCATTAGATTCTGTTGATCGAACGATTCTACGGAAGATTTTGAATTATTACCAAGTACCTGGTGAACAAGCCAAAATGATAATCACACTATGAAGATAATGAATGTTGCGTACACACAAAAAATGGGGACATGTATTTCTTCAAAATAATGTGGGGTGTCAAACAGGGATGAGTCCTATACCTATTTATGTTTGCTACTGTTATGGAGTACATTCTAAGGCACTCTTCGAACTATGGAGTGCAGATTTGCAGCCGACAGATCTCTGACTTGGACTTCGCTGACGACGTTGTTCTTCTCAAAGAATCGAAACAGCAACTGCATCTGCTACTCGACACCATAAATAAAGACCGAAAAAGATACGCTTACAGTGAATGTCAGTAAGACAAAGAGCATGGCTACATCTGACTTCGCTGACACTGAAATGCAAAGATAAAGCAATTGAACGGGTCAATAGATTTAAGTGTCTCGGATTATAATCGTGAAATAGCCAACGGAATCACGAGGAGGATTGAACAAGTTACATCGGCTTTTAGTAAGTCGAAACCAATCTAGAGCAGTAGGAAAAACTCTACGCGCTTGAAGCTCCGCTTCAAGAATAACAATGTGATGTCCATTCTCCTCTATGGAAGTGAATGCTCAAAACTAAATGTCGAACTGGAGAAATGCGTCCTAGCCTTTGAAAACATGTGCTTCACAAGAACAATGAACATATCATGGCAGAAAAAGGTCACGAACATAGGGGTTTGCTGGCGAACTGGTCAGCCATTAGTTATTGACCTTCGAAGAAGTAGAAGGGCGTACCTTGGCGACGTTTTTTGATCGACTCCCATGTGAATTTTATGAGTTGTGCCCTGAAGGAAGGCACAAACGAGGTCGCTCAAGGCACAGCTTGCAATGGCAGTAAAACCGGATCTGAGTAGAAGGGAGATATCTTTTCAGCCATAGTGGAAGGACTTCGGGGCTGCAGCTCAGCTCCCTGATTTCCGGGGAGGTTTCTGAGACACCTTATGTACCATTCCGAACTCTGTAGGATTTAAGGTCTAAGGTAACCGACGGCTCATTATTGGCCACCAGCACTACTATCGCTAATAATATTTGAATATAGAAGACCACTGTAACTCCCTAAGACACAATTAATTCTAATCGTGGTTTTTTCTAAGGTAATATATCAGTGTTGAATGATTTTTCACGTGTCTTGGAGTTGGTGGAACACGACTGAATGGGATCTAAGTCATCACAATATTTTACTTTTACTGATATTTACTTTTATTTTCAAGGAATGATGAAGATATGGGGAAAATGAAAATCTCGGATTCAATTGCTTATACTTATTACCAATTGCGCCCTCTACTTTATTTTAATACAATAAGATCATAAAATAACAAAATGATTATAATTGTTGGATTATCTATTTAACATTTTGCAGCCCTAAAATTTCTGCCCATGTGGCAAGTGCCCCTTCTGCTCCCTCTAAAACCATCTCTGCTTCCCATACGTTGTGACCTATAGTCCTATGATAAATAGGACCTATTTAGCCATTAAAAAATTAGTTTTTTTACCTTTTATGACTAAAGCAGCATCCGAATCCGTATCGCCATCTTTATCTAGATCATCATTTTCAGTGTCATCAATGCAGGTAGTTGTAGAGGCTGGTGTTGGTGGAGGGTAAGATTCATATGATTTTTTCCTTTTTCTTTGCAACTGGACGCTTCTCATTATACTCAGTATCTTCGGATAATGTGTCTGAGCTCGCTGAAATTAGAAAATGCAATAATATATACATGCAATTCGGTCACAGTATTTCAAAAGGCTATTTTGAAAGATCTAAAGGCACATAAACAAACTCAACAGCTATTAATTCCTGGGCCGGATTTTTCGGGGGGGGGGGGGGGGGGGGGGGGGGGGGGGGGTGGGGGTACAAAACGCAACGACAGTTTGTTATACATGCGTTTTCCTTACTTTGGTACGAGTAAGAGAAATTTTCGTTTTCCCCCCCCCCCCCCCCCCTAATACGGTCTTGAAACAATTTGATTCACTTTTTCGAACATTATCTTATTTTAACTGATCAGAAGATCTATTTGGTCGCAGTATTTCAAAATACATTGTAGTATCTTTTGAAATATCTAGAGTCAAGCTGAACAAGCAAGAAAAAAAAGAAACCAAGCAAAAAAAAAAAAAAAAAAAAAATAAAAATAAAAAAAAAAAAAAAAAAAAAAAAAAAAAAAAAAAAAAAAAAATCAATTATTCACTTCTTCTTAGGATGTTGCTTTATTTTTAAATTATCAGACATCCTTTAACTTATCAGGCACAAAACCTTCATTTACTTTAGAACCTCTGATTAGCTTGTGAAGTTTGTAGCAGCTTTTGGTTCATTTTTAAAAATATTACCTTATTTTTCAAGAATCGCGAAGAACATTTTAAGCAGACGTTCACCAATTGGTGATTCAACAAATACGAAATGGATTCACTAGAAACTGGCCCATCTTCACCAGAATAGCCAATATATAGGTTCCCTATGTCTACTTACGGCCTGACCAAAGAAAAGAAAAATATATTTCTTTGTTTCTGTGGCCTCTCTTACCAACTATGTAAAAACTTGAAAATGGCCACTCGAGCTTTATTTTGAACAAAATTAGTAATTTACTTTCCTTAGTTTTTCTTGTTTTTTACGGTGACCTTTTGATTTTAGTTACGTTCTTGATTGGGTAAAGTACTTCTAGATTGAGCTAGTCTTTGCCAATAGGGCTAGTAAAACTGTATTTGGCGACTGAAATTTATAAATATTAGCCAAACTGCATGAAAAAAATAACCTAAGAATGACTCAACTATGATAATTTGGGACAGCATAATTCACAAAAAACTTGGCCACAACGAATGGACGATTCATTCAATTTTGTTTTGGGATTTTATCTTCCTAATGGTTTCGTTTCCGAATTTGTTTAGTTGTTCCGATTTTTTCTTTTTTTTTAAGTTTGCATTATTTTTAGCCTTTCCCTGTATGCAACATTACCTTTTTTGTTTGTGCTGAGGAGCCTTATTTACTATACACAATATTTATGGCACATTTTCTTCTCTGAAATTTTTCAGACAATAGTTTTTTTTTTCTCGACTTTTTAATGACATTTTTTGTTACTGTTATATTAGCTGGTACCCACGGATATACTCTATAGGGAAATGCTAAAGTAAATCAGTCAAACGGGTATCTGTCATTAGATAAATGGATCGCAAAGCGTGGTTGGTCACTGCGTTTACAATATTTAAACTATTGTTTTTGGGGCCTAGGGGGGAAAGGTACCTAGGTTAGGCTAGGTTACGTTTTTAATATATGCTATGCTTTACCCCTCCCCCCCCTAATGTGCAAATATACAGCCCAAATTTGTTTCTGAACTATTATATTTTCATGCTATTTTGTTTTATTTCATTAGCATTACCCAAACTTGACTTCTCGCGTGGGTACCAGCTAATAGAAAAGTACCCATTTTTTTTAAAAGACAATCTGCTTTGCAATAATTTATTTTTGAGACACCAATTTTTTCTTCAATTTATGAAATAGTTATAAATTCGGGCTCCTGATGTAAGAACTGTCCGTTACTACATCTTGGATGCCTAGGAAACCCTTCCTTAGACAAGCTGCTTTTAATAGCAGTCAAAAACTAAAAAAAAGTCTTACTCTGAGGTAAAAATTATGTCAAGTGACATAATAATTTTGAATCCTCATAGCTGTTTGTTCGCACGCAACACTATCATAAAAAGTACAATTTTAATTGTGCATGTTACGTGTTAGGTGGTTTAAAGAGCGCATTAACAGCATAAATTTTAACTGTTAATAACTAGTCATTAAATCTACTAGAGACACTAGGACAGGTCCAGTTTGGTACGTGGGTATTGTTCTCCGGGACAGAACCCAGTTTTCTGGATGATTTTTTTTTATGTTTTACTTAAGCAGGAGAATAGTCGTTTTTAAGTTTTTTTGCGAGTTGCAAAATTATATTGAAAATTTATTTGAGACTTGAAGTTCGTTATTCTCAAGCTTTACTTAGAGGTTGGGGTACTGGTGCATTATATAACACACGAAAGTATGCATATATTAAATACTTAACCTAACCTAGATACCTCCCCCCCCCAAAAAAAAAAAAACAACAGTTTAAATATTGTAAATGCGATAAGAAATCACGCTTTGCAATCCATTATCTCTTTCAAATATCCGTTGGACGGGTTTCCATTTGTATTTCCTTGTACAGTTTATAGCGCTGTGTTATATATAGTGCATTAGTACCGAGGTTGGTAGAAGATCATTCATAGCTACAGTGCATCCATTCATTTGATGAACGATACCCAGGACATGCACACACGGTGGGGACCAGCAACAAAACAAACATTACGTAGAAACAAGATGAAGGCCAAACGGGCCACAGGGGGTGGGGGCCAAATGGGGAACCTTCACAAGGAGCGGAGCCAAGAAATCTTAAAGTACGTACAAAACCAAATTCCACGACAAAATGTGACAAAGATTTACTGGATACAAAATTAACTTGCAGGTCTGTTCAAATATTTAAACGCCTTGATCAGCGTTTCCTTGCATATACTTTTCCAAATCATCATCCACATTTCTCAAGATTACATCTCCCTTTTCAGCTAAAAACGGACTTGTGAAATGTAGGGTTAAGACGAGTTAATATACCCCCTATTTTCTTATTTTTTATGAACTATATTAGGCAACCACCGGATCATCCACTAGGTGATAATGACCGAGGTGATACAAAAGATCATAACAATCCAGCAAACACTTTCAAATAAACCGTTACGAGGTCCATACAACCTGGTATGACCTCCATTATTCATTGATCTTAACAAAACACGGGACAAAGCAGAAACTGTTATCAGTATTTGACCTAAAATTTGCCGCGCCTTCAAATGAATAAACAAACAAGACGTGATATTATAAAGGCCTTAAGATTTTGAAAGCTAAGCCTATTCTGTTCTAGATAGGTATTTATCTAGGTCATTGCATCATTGCGCTTTGAAGCAATAAATGTATGCTCTTTAGGCTGATTCCGAAAGCTGTACTAATTGATCATAATTGTAGCTCAATTTTTTCTCTATAAAAAACAAAAGAAAAACAAACATACATTAGCATTCTAGTCAATATAGTCAATAGCAATAGTCAATAGCATTCTAGTCAGTAGCAAATCATCGGTTCAAGCTCATCACTCCTTTTTTTTTTATTTCTAGAAAGCAGCGCCACCAGAGCAATATACAGCACTGTTCGGGAGATGAGGGGGAATGTTTACAAACAGAAATTTAGGAAGCGCAACAAAAGTGGTACGTGTTTTTGTTACTTTCTTACGAATCAAGAAAATATATATCGGGAGGGGGTTCAAACCAGGTACCCCCCTCCCCCTCCTCTGGCCCTGCATTCCACCTTTCAAATTACTGTAGCTGGAGCACCAAAATCCAAAAGTAAGCATATTATATAGAAAATATTCGGTTGAAATCAGGTTGGAGGCCCTCTTAGCCCTCATGTACAGCTATGACTTTAATATGAAACTTACAACTTTAAGTTCCCCATTCAGGAACTTTAAAAATTATTCCTGAATGGGATGGCAGGTAGAATTCTCGAAAACAACAAAAATCTACATGAGATACAGTAAAAACGGAAAACATTATACAGCTCATTAGACTCAGGGGGTGACCCAACCCCGTGTGTGAGCCTATCCCAATATTATTTTTAATTTGGTATTTTTTGTCCAATAGTTGAAACTAAACGCCCATAGACTCCTAATTGGAAAACGGAAAAAAGCTTTTTAAAAAAGCGCAGGCTCTCTAACATTTGGGTCAAAATTCTAACTACAATTTCATCCCCCTTCGCAGCAACTGCTAAGACATCTCTAAAATAACTGCCATAATTAATTTTGAAAGCTATGAACGAGCTAAATCTTCAAAAATCAAAACGCACTAATTACAAAACCATGATTCTACAATAGTTACAAGTTACAGGCCAGAAGTTAAAAAGTTGGTACATTACCTCTAAGACCCTAAGTGTTGGCCTAATGAAGTAATCAAGACCGTTAATTTAATTTTCGGAAATAGCTAGCTACCAACGTATAAAACAGACATCTTACAAGATTCATAATGCATTCATACTTGTATGAATAATTTCTTAGACCACACTGCCTTTCAATTACAATAAAACAAAATGAAAATATAGAAAAACGGATATACAAGAAAATGGAAAACAACCAAAAAAATCTTGTCACTAACAATAATAACAATCATAAAAGTCCGAGTATTTTGGCATCAGGTACGTAAGTTTTTATCAACGGTGATTAAAAAAAAATAAACTAAGCAAAATATAAAAAGAAAAAATGAAATGAAACAAAAAAATTCACATCTTAATAAGTTAAATATATATATAATATAAAATATATATAATATAAAATGATTATATTTGGACATTACTAATGTGTTTTTCATCGTTTTTTTTCCTTTTCTTTATGTCATAGATATTTTAGTTTATTATGTTCCACTGTCTTACTTAAAATATTATACCCATTTTTCAATATTTTCATTTCGTTTTTATTTGTAAATAAGTTTATGGTTGTTTCCCTTGAGGGGCTAAAAGATCCTCCTCATGTGGTTTTATTATGCAAAATAATTTAACACTGGTAGGTCACCAAGGTAATTTAGTTGCCAACTAAAAAAATTTTTCAGTGCGGCTGTCAAGCGAATTCTTGAGCTGAAAAGAATCGATTATTTTCGGGCAGCTAGTCCATTTTTTATGGTATTTTGTCAAGAATTTTTTTTTAATAGCAACAGAAATGGAAGAGGCTATTTTGTATAAACACAACTACAACTAAGATTGATCATCGGTGTAATTCGCGAACATTTCTGATCACAGTAAACTGATTTACGTGTGTACCACTGTATATAAATAATAGATAAATTATATCTGTATATAAATTATATTATCTATATACAGTGGTGTGAACCTAGACATCCTAGAAGGGGAGTGAATGAACATTTAAGAGATAACATCTTTGAATGTGTAAAATATTGCCGAGTGGCTGACAAGCCATATTGGAATAAATTTATTGAAGTATGGGCATTGTCTGTTAAACGGAACACACTCAAGAATTACACTGTGTAAAATCTGACAGAAACCGGTTTCCCTTCCTGGATTGGTTATGATTTGCTTATTTTGAGTGAGAAAACTACGATATATGTATATTTTATTAAATACTTAAGATATAAATGTGGTTAGGTTAGGTATTTAATACGTTCTGTGCGGCCTACTTTCCACAATACTTTGTCGTAATTTCCATAATTTTGTTTCTAAAGTATTATATTATCGTCATGTTTTGGTATATTCATTAGGATAAACCTACTTCACTTATTGTGTCCGTTCGTCCGTTTAACAGACAAGTACCGAAGTGTGAAGCCCATTGACAAAAACTGTAGGATGTTATTGGTTAAATTGCACGTATAGGCTATTTAATTTTGCTGATCATATCTTTACTTATTAGTTGCTACTGTTTTTATGCTTGCTACCAGTAGGGTCGATTGGGGGAGGGGGACATAAGCCCCCCCCCCAGATTTCCATAAATACCCTTTTTGGCCCCACCCTCAATTTTATATCAATAGCGACGAAGACCACACTGCCTTTCCATCATAAACAATAAGTAGAACAACAGGGAAATTTTTTATACAAGACAGTGGAACGCAACTTTAAATGAATATTTCGACCCTATATCCAAGGGTCGTCCTCAGCAAAACAAACGAAGAGAATAAAAAAAAAATATAAAAGAAACTTACATTAAAATTCAATCATTAAAACTGAAGAGTTGTTTTTTTAATCTTTAAAAAACAGCCCTAATATCAATACTTCAAGGAAGAACTTCCTTGAAGGAGAGAAACAGAGTACAGCTGGATACAGCAAACCCTTTGAGGAGGAGGGGGGAGGGAGACTGTAGATGAAGATTAGAATCAGGCATTTTCCCATTTTACTTCGTCCACAGTAATTCACTATTAGCAATTCAAATTCAGCAAAAATATTGTGATTTAGCATGTTAATTGGGAGTCAGTATAGTTCTTACCAATTCCTGTATCTGTAAGGGGTGTTGCAGACGCGGCAGCTTGAGCAAGGGCTAAGAGTGGAACGGATGAGACAATTTGTGATCCCAAAATTGTAGCACCAGGAACTATTTGTTTGGGCTGATCCGAAGAAGAAACAATAGACTGGAGCATAGGCACAGGCCTAGGGGCTGGCACTTTATTGTTCTTTTTTGCAGTGGTTAGGATCTGCTTCGGTGGAATGACTGGCTGCAATGGATTCGCACCAGTGGCAGCTTGCAGGACGTTCATGACTGTTTCTGATGCAGTACCGTTCTAAGAAAAAATAACGCTTAAAAAACACAGATACAATCAGGCTAATTGACGTAGAACCAAGATCGAACTGTCTCTGCTGCGTGAATAACCTAAAATACTCCAACTCAATTAAGAAAAAAAAAGTTTCTCTTGGTATTGTGTAACTGAATCAGATGGTCTAGTCCCTGATAACATCCCTTTTGAATGTCACAGCGGACCCCTTTCCCACCAAGAACCGAGCCCAACTTTTGGTGGGCTTTATTCATTAGTTTCCAGTGAGAACTAAATAAAATACTGGCTATAAGTAATTCATTGTGTGTAAATCAATAAATTAAAATGTTATTTTTTTATTTTTTGTATGGTGAAGATAAGCAAACATTCAAGATGAACCCAATTCAGCTTCCGGCAATAGAACTGGATGCAACAAAAAGGACAATAAAAATATACTGTTCTTAATTAAAACAAACGATGGTGGTCAATGTTAGTTACCCCCCCCCCCCCAAAAAAAAAAAAAAAACGTGAAAAATCTTACAACTTACCAAATAAACCTAAAAATGATAATTGGCGAGAAATTCGTTTATGTGTTGCCATTAAAACAAAATTGGACTAGGTTTAGGGATACATTTTAAATTAACTTTTTATTAAAATTATGTCAATACTGCAAAGATTACGATAGCACTAGTTTTGTTTGAATCTTGATAGGGTAACTTAGATGTATACAAATAGATATGAACCAATCTTGCCCCCCCCCCCAATCAAAATGTTTGAAAATACATCAAAGCCAGACATAGTTTTTCATGGTTATCAGAGAACTTGTAAATAACATTGTGACTAAAAAAACTATTTGTTCTTCTTTACTGTTTTATATTTCTCACAGAAAAAAACCGATCGGGTTTTGAAAGTAATTATTTGTTCCTTCAGAAATTGCATTTCCTTTACAGTGGATGCATTTTAGGTTTTTCACTTCGCATTATTTAACTGTTTTTTTTTTATGGCAGGGCCATTTTTCTCTCCAGAAATAAGGAATAGCGTGATTGGCTTGCGTCACTAGCACTAAACACAATGGAAGTAAAGTAAAACGAGCCATGTAAACGAGGCGGTGCCTACGTTCGAAAATCACGTACACCGGGTGAAGCGTAACAAGCATGGTGGAAGTGTGCCAAGCGTGGTAGAAATTGTTCCAAGCACGGCGGAGCTGTGCAGCACACATTCCGTTCTGAGGTGTACACCAGGTGGCTGAAAGTGGGCACCTCCTCGTACGCAAAAACAAGACAGTAATCTCTATTTTGTCTCTTTGGTTTCACTTTGCAGTAGCAAAAAAAACTTGATTATTTATTAATAAAACAACGACCAAATCCAATGAAACAAGAAATAATGACAAACTCTTCAATCCATGCCAGAGACTCCTCCAGCCGCCATTGATCTAATACCACAGTTTATATAATTATCTAGTATGATCTTTCCCTATCTCACCCATTATAAAAAATCCGGACCAAGGTGCGAGCGCTCCAGAGAACGTTTTTGCAGATAGAAACATAAGCGGAATAAGATCTTTTCACGGGTAGACAAGAAAGACTGTGATCTAATCGGAAACAAGTGGAAACCCGCTATTACGAATAATGCACTTTGTTGGAAACAATCGGAAACAGACTAACCCGCTAATGCAGAAAGAAGTGGGAGGAGCTTTTTTGTTCGTACCCAGAATGAAGACCAGAAATGATCTGCGATAAACTTACTGGATAATTATATAAACTGTGTCTAATACACACTACACCTTCAAAAATAAGAATGAACCTAGCAACCCATGTCCAGAAAAAGCAAGGGTTAGAAAAGCCAAATAAAAAAAAAAAAAAAAAATAATAGTGAGGATGAACAACAATTGAAAACCAGCTCTTCATCTCGTCCTGGAACTTCCAGCAAAGGACAGGAAGCCTAACAATTGCATTGTACGGACTGACTTTGCATCACTCTTGGATCGTCGATTACTAAGCTAGAACGATATATCGATTGATAATGAGAAGTACATATAAAAGAAGAGCATTGTAGTAAAGAAAAATATTTTCTTACCAAGTTATGAACACTTCTGACATCACATAAGCCTCTGACCTGCAATACTTGTGCCGTATTTAATAATCTTGGAATTCGCTCTTGTTCTACCATCACTTGGCCATGATACATGAAATGTACTAAAGACTTGAGATCGATAATTGGAACGTCTTTTAATATTATAATTGGATGCTGACATGGATTTTCCTAAAATAAAATCTTTCTTCATTTTTTCATGTCTATTTTCTGCTAAGATACAGAAAGGAATGATGTTTTTTTTTTTGCTCAATTGAAAAAAAAAAAACTCCCAGAAATTATCTAGAATTGTCGGATTAGGGACGCGAAGACACAGCTTAAGAAAAAAAAGACGAGACTTCAAAATTTATATGGCATTTGCTTCTAACAGCATATATGCTCTAATCTACTAAAACAGGTACAAACCATTACAGTAAGACTATTTGATGACGTTAGTTGTAATATATATTTTCTATAATAATCGTTACAGCGGTAGATGCAACCTAGCAAAGAACGAAACACACGGACCATAGTAGCCAGAAACTAAAAAACATGTTTTGAAAAAAAAACTGGCGAGTAAAAAAAAATCGCCATTTCTAGCTGATTAGACCCCGGCGCCGCGCCGGCGGATAGACCGAAAGCCACCGACGAGGCCCGGTCGACCACCGCCGAAGTGTCGCGCGCCACACCGGCAGAGGCGGCGGCGTTCGGTCGACTTTAAATTAATTTTGCAACAATTCTTTATTGCGTCAACCGCAAAGTCGGAGCTTTTCCCTCTCGTGTGGTTTAGTATTTCGATTTTCCTGATTAGAAATCAAGCAGGGCTTGCACTATCCCCGAATTTTCGGGTATTTCCCCAAAAATCTATGCGCCAAATCCCGAAAAAAAAATTGGTTCCCCGAAAATCACGCAATCACGGTGCCACCCCTAGCGATTTATCACCAGTGACTTTCCCTGCCAAATATTACTTTGCATACCATAATTCTTCACTACTCTCTTGTTCGTTAATTTTCGGCTCTTTTGTTACTTTGCATAAAACCAGACAGATGCAATATGCAATTGCAAATATTGCAATATACACAGTTCTACATATGTTGACAAAAAAAGTATCGTCTTTATGAAACGAGTTTAAATCATTTCGAATGCGGTTTCCCAATCGCTATTTCTTACATCATTCGTAGTCAAGATTTTATTTTCAAGATGAATAGAATTATAGAACGCATTCACTACTATAGCCTAAAGCTTCAGCCTTCAGCTGGATTTTGAAATTGACAGCCGACAGATTGTTTCTACAGCTGAGTTGTAAGTTTGCAGATTTTTTTTCTTTTGCTGTTTTTAGATATGATTTTCTTAACGTGCAATACTCAATTGTTGAACACCTGATAGAAAATAAAATCTACTTTCTGAAACATTTTTACACCCCCCCCCCCAAAAAAAAAAAAAAACCTATTGAGATAAAATTACATATAGACTAAGCTATGTACAAGGTTGGGGAACTAAAGATTGAAACGGAAGTTACCCCAAAAATATGACTCATAAATAAATTGTAAATTATTGCCTATAGGGGGGGGGGGGTGTAGTTTTTTGTTTCATTGGGGCTATCACTTTTTAAATGGTAATACCTCATTTTTTTTATTGAAAGCAGGGATGCCAAAAAGATAATTATTTTTTCATTTAAAGTGGAGACAGAAGAAAGTGATATCAAATTCCCTGGGAAACCATTGAAATATTAGCACTTGTATAGTTTTATCGTCCAAAGCGAAAGGAACTTATGCGTCCAACTAGTTTTTTTTCTTATTGATGAAATGGGGTTTACTTTGAAAACATTCATTCAGAAGTACCAAGCAGATTCACACTAAACCAAATTGGTTTGACAAAAGCGATATCGACATCCCCACCTAACGTTGCGCTCGAGTGACATTGCGCCCTTGGTCCAGTGCCAAGTTACATTAAAAAAGCCAGGTCATAATAAAAGCTTTCAATTTGGGAGGTTCAAGGAGGAGTCTTTGACAGTCTTATGACCTCAGGGTACTAAATGTTGCAACGTTCTTACGTATCTACAGTGGTAAAAAATTCGATCACCCCACAAATGATTACCAAAAATATGCACAAATATAACAAATGTAACCTTTGGAATATTATAACACTTTTTTCAAAGCTTTGAAGAAAAGCAAAAAAAGGCTAGATACCCCTAACTACGCTTGAAAGCTATTTAAAAAAGAAAAACTCTTTGGAGATTTCCATGGATATGACCATAGCAGAAGCTTTGAGCCTGGGTGGGGATCAAAGAGGAGTCTTTGAGTATTTTGACCACAGGTGACTTATTGTTGCGACTTTCTTAAATTTGGCAATTTTTGCGAGCGTTTGGAAATCAAAGCTTAAACTCAATAACTGATACTAAGTGTCCTAACATTTTGCTTGGATTAAAAGTGACGAACTAGGAAGAAAATCTCAACATCTTCCTGGAGCTACTTCAGTCTTCATATTATTTCATTTAATTACATTTAAAAACGGATGAGCTTTTCATTTTTTACCTAAGAAAATAGCTGGCACTTCATTTTTCTTCCTAAAGAATAAACCATTAAGTGTTTTTTGTTTCATTGTAATTGAAGTGTTCATCGTGTACTTTTCAATTTGATAAATTTACTCCTTTTAGATGCAGTTTATAATTTGACTGATATTAGGTATTTATAAGTTTATAATTTGGAATGAATCCCCAAAAGAAAAAAATGAATAATATCCAAAAGAGCAGCCGAAACAATAAAAAAGCAGCAGTTCAGCTTTAACCTACATGACATATATTCTATAAAAAAGCCAAAAAAAAACTTTAAAATGCATTTTTTAAATTGTTATTAAAAACCAGTTTTTAATACAAGAAGGCTTTTTAGGAATCCAAAAGAGCCAAAAAAAAACAACAATCAATATCAAAGTAGCCCATTTCAACTGTTTTAAAGGTGACAAAACAGATATAGGCAAAGGGCATTATGAAAAAATTAAGCTTCTAAGTTCAAAGTTATATTCGAAGTTTTTACCCAGATAACTGACGAATTTTGTGATACGGTATTGAAGTTTTGTATGCAGTAATGCTCGATGAAAAAAAAACTATTAATTTTGATAATTATTTATGTTAAGAATACACAGCTAATAGATACTTCAACTACTCGTATTATGCAAGGTTTCTGAAACGCCACGGCCATTTCGTTCTACCAGATTTCTACTCTCTTGATGAATCAAACAGTTCGTGGTAACGAACTGTAAGTAAGGAGCGACCCGGCTCAATGGTAACCGAAACTCTAGAAAACGGGTTTTTGATACCAATAGATATATCAAAAGAATCAGATTTCAATGCTGATTTCAAATATATAACTTTCATCAAGTTTAGTGCTACCCATCAAAAGTTACGCGCCTGAGAAAATTTGGCTGATTTTCAAAAAAAGGGGGAAAGACCCCCTAAAAGTTATAGAACCTTAATGAAAATCACACCATCATATTCAGCGTATCAGAGAACCCTACTGTAGAGTTTTCAAGCTCCTATCTACCTCTAAAAAATGTGGAATTTTACATTTTTTTGCCAGAAGAAAGATCACGGATGCGTGTTTATTTGTTTTTTTTCCCCAGGGGTGATCGTATCGACCCAGTGGTCCTAGAATATCGTGGGAGGGCTCATTGGAACGGAAATTAAAGTTCTAGTTCCCTTTTTAAGTGACCAAAAAAAATGGAGGGCAACTAGGCCCCCTCCCACGCTTATTTTTTTCCCAAAGTCACCCGATCAAAATTTTGAGATAGCCACAGCATGGTCGAAAATATGATAAATATGTCTTTTAGGGTGACTTAATCCCCCGAAGTTCCCAGAGGGAGGGTTAAAAGTTATGAACTTTACCCAATGTTAACATATAGTATTGGTTATTGGGAAGTATACAGAAGTTTTCAGGTTTTTTTTTTCCGGTAGTGGGAGGGAAGGGTGGGTCGGTGGTTATGTTGGAGGATCTGTTCATGATGGAAGTTTTCATGGGGGAAGGGAAATTGCCATGAAGGGTTTTCCTTTTTTATCCTTACTCTTTTTTCCCTTCTTTTTCTTTTTTCTATAGGCGCCGGACTTGCAAGCATTATTTATTGGTTATTGGGAAGTATACAACCATTTTCAGGAAGGATTTTTTCTGGGGGGGGGGCTAGAGGAGGGGGTTACTCTGGAGAATATTTCCGTGGAGGATGTTTCTTTGGGGTAAGAGACGTTTCTATGAAGGGGGCGCCGGATTTCCAAGCATTAGAAATTAAATCGATCATTAGACGATCAGAAATTAAATAAAAAAAAACAAGTTTTTTCAACTGAAATGTAAGAAGGAATATTAGAACTTAAAACGAACAGAAATTATAACGTATGTGAGGGGGTTCTCCCCCAAGTCAATACCTCGCTCTTTACGCTACAGTTTTTTTTTTCGTGCTTTCAAAAGAGCTATCTATTCTAATTAAACGGCCTTTGTGATTCAGGGGTTTGTGAATCAAATTTTTTTTAACTTTTAACGTAAAGAGCGTGGTATTGACTAAGGGGAGAACCCCTTCATATACGTAATAACATATACGTAATAAAAAAAAACAATAAAAAAACAAGCGATACGGCTCAATAGTAATCGAAACTTTTAAAAACGGAATTTTGATGTCAATAAATGTATCAAAAGAATGTGTTTATAATGCTGATCCTAAATATATAAATTTTATTAAGTTTAGTATTACTCATCAAAGGCTACAGGCCTGAGAAATTTTACTTGATTTTTTAAAGAGGGGGGAAACATCCCCTAAAAGTGAAAGAATTTTAATGAAAATCACACCGTCAGAATTCAGCGTATCAAAAAACCCTATAACATAGGTTTCAAGCTCATATCTGCAAAAATCTGCAACTTTGTATTTTTTGCCAGAAGAAAAATATACGAATATAGAAGTTAGTTACGTAAGTTAATTTGTAAAGACATCCATTTAGCAAAAGAAAAGTAAAATTTTTATGCAAATAAAAGCTGCATTAACTAAAAAACGATCAGAAATTAAATAAAAAAAACAAGTTTTTTAAACTGAAAGTAAGGAGCGACATTAAAACTTAAAACGAACAGAAATTATTCCGTATATGAAAGGGACTGTCCCCTCCTCAACGCCTCGCTCTTTACGCTAAAGTTTGACTCTGTCTCACAACTTTATTTTTTAAAACAATAAAAAACTTTAGCGTAAAGAGCGAGGCGTTGAGGAGGGGACAGCCCCTTTCATATACGGAATAATTTCTGTTCGTTTTAATGTCGCTCCTTACTTTCAGTTCAAAAAACTTGTTTTTTTATTTAATAACGAAGAAGACCAGTTTCCAGCCAGCGACTTGTGAATTTTTGAACTCATGAATAGGCTCAAATCTGTTGTAAATTTAAGCTGTGCTTTGAGAAAGACTGATGAAAACATTAATATTTGCGGTCAACATTGATCGCGCCGGCGGTGCGGCGGTAGCGCGCTGTTTTGGCCCGCCGCCACCGGTCTTCCCTCATCGACGCGGCGCAGGGGTCTAGATACATTGGTATTGATAGTATTGAGGTAGGCTATTGATACATTGAGGAATTGATATTGATACATTGTTCTCAGCACAAAAACGAACCACGGCACAAAGTAACAAAAAATAAATAAATAAAACGCGTTTTAAATTGCCACTGATAGTGTTTTCCACTGAACATTAAAAAAAAAATAATAATAAAAAAAAATGCGCTGCCTGTTATAAAAGGATGCATGCAGTCAAATCACCTCTTTATCCCCAACAACTCGCTCTTTACGCTAAAGTTATTTAGTACTTTCGAAAAAAGCTTCTTTTTGTTCCACCCTTGTTTAATGTTAATCCTTACTTTCAGTTGGAATTTTTTTTTTTATTATTAATTTCTAATCGTTTCTTAAATTGTCCCAGGAAATCTGGCCAACCCAATCTTTGGGCTGGGGGAAAAGGGGTAGGGAGGGGGGCCAAGTTGCCCACCAATCTTTTTGGTCACTTAAAAAAGGTACCAGAACTTTTAATTTCCGTTCGAATGAGCCCTCTCACGATATTCTAAGACCACTGAGACGATACGATCACCCCAGGAAAAAACAACAAAAAAAAAAAAACAAAACAAAAACAAACAAATAAACACGCATCTGTGATCTTTCTTCTGGCAAAAAATACAAAATTCCACATTTTTGCAGATTGAAGCTTGAAACCTCTACGATAGGGTTATCTGACACGCTGAATATGATGGTGTGACTTTCATTGAGATTCTATTATTTTTAGGGGCAATTCCCTTTCTTTCGATAAAGAAATTTTTTAAATAAAGATTTTTCTCAGGCTCGTAACCGTTGATGGGTAAGACTAAACTTAATGAAACTTGTATAACTAAAATCAGCATAGAAATTCAATTCTTTCGATATATCTATTGGTATCAAAATTCCATTTTTTGAGTTTCGGTTACTACTGCACGAACCACTGTTTGAAAAAAAAAAAAAAAAAAAAAACGATCACTTGTAAACAAAATTGTGTCCAGGGAGCTATCCAAAAGACAAAAAAAACGAGAAAAGTAGCAAAGCCAAGAAACCGAAGCATTTACTTCAAGAAAACAGTACTTTAACGAAAATAAAGATATCATACTATAAAATATGAAAAGCATATTGAAAAGAAATAAATAGGTTAATAGTAACTAATATTAAAAACTTCATTTAAAAAAAAAACACATATAGAGCTACTTATGGCAGCCTTGCTAGTTCTATTATAACTAAAATTTTATTGAACTTCTTTGTAACCTAAAAATGAAGAGCCAGAGGCGCTAGGTGATATCCTTGACCAAGAATCAGAAGTTGCAAAAATAAAACATGTTGTGTTGTCCTGTTATAATTGCCTCATATTTATTTTTGCTTACATTTATCTTCTAGAGAATCCTCAGATCCGACTTTTATTCTCAGAAAAAAATAAATGAGCAACTTTACAAGAACAAACACAGTCAAGAATCTAGTTAAAAAGTCGATTTTGAAAGACATTTGGCAACCACATTACCAAAAGCTACATATTTGCATACCTAACCCAAATGTTGTGTACATCACCTGTTACACTTCTGCCAAGCATAGCATATATTAGATACGTAACCTAACCGAACCTAGGTAACCCCCTCCCCCCTAAACCCTAAAAAACAACAATTTAAATATAGTAAACGCAATGAAAACCACGCTTAGCATTGCATTACTCTATAGCGGTCTCTTGAATTAACCCGTCTCTGGCGGGTTTTAATATAAAAGAGTACGTTTAATACATAAGTACCGATAAAGTATGTAAAATTAAAACGTGGGATCAAATAGATTTGCTTTATTTTATTTTCCCCACATGCTTCCAATCAAAATTGAGATAGCAATTTTGTTCAAAATAGTCAAAGGTCAAGTAACTATGCCGTTGATGTTGACAAAAACCCACAAGAGCCTGGGACAAGGGCTGTAACTTGTGCAAGTTGCCCATTATTATAAGGTTTTTTTATTGGGAAAAGAGGGCATGTTCAATCTCAGGCCACCAAAAATGCTCAGGGTATTAAGGAGAAACTTTAAGGAAATCTTGAGAGGGATGCCGGACACAATCAAAACCCACTATGTGCTTGCTGGTTCTAAAAAGAGAATACCGGTAATATATATGGAACAGCTGAGAATACTAAGTTCAAACTTTCAAAGCATGTTGAAGAGGGATTGGTGCGCAACCAGTCCCGCCTTCCTTGCCGTTTTTTATGGACCGCCTCTTATAAACATAGATTAAAATTTTGAAATTGTCATTTTCCTCTAACTAGTCAAAAGGCCTAATAGATATACCTCCAGGGACGGGGCATCGTTTGGGGGTTGACTATTCAGATATGGACCCCTATTGCCCCCCCCCCCAATAAAATGCTGGAGATTTGCCCTTGTCCGGGGATGCAATGCTCCCAAAACCCGCTGAACAAGGATAATAGATTATGCAATTTGACCATTGTTTACATGCAGGATATATCATTAGAAAAAAGAAAAAAAGCTTTGGTTATGGGTTATCCAGAAAGGCTAAAGACGTTAAGGTGAAACTTTGGATAATGTTGAGGGATATGCTAAACTAATCAAAACGTATTATGTGCATCCAGTTTATCAAAAAGGCGGATCTGCAATATCTTCAGAATGGCTGAGGGTACTACGTCAAAACCTTCAGGGCATGTGGAGAGGGTTGTTGAACAGTGATCGGGGGCAACCAGCCCTTTTCCCTTTTTACATACTTACTGCAATGCACTGATCATAATTTTGAAAAAGCAATTTTATTCAAAATAGTCAAAAGGTCTAGTAACTATGCCTCCAGGGATAAAATGCCCCACGGCCCCAAAGGCAAAGGTTGTGAAATATACAATTTGTCTTTTTTGCATGCAGGATTCTGGGTGTCAAAAGGAATGTTAAAAAAAAGAACGGATGGAAACTAGCCTCCCCTCTCTTGCCCTTTTAGATGCTCCCCTTAACACTGATAAGAAATATGAAAAAAGGCATTTTATTCAAAATAGACACACTGTTTAATGGATATGCATCTGGGGATACCACAACCCCAGGGCAAGGAATGTAAATTATGCAAGTTATCAAAGGGTATTGAGGTGAAATTTTGCGGAATGTTGAGCTAAATTAAAATCCACCATTTGTGTCCAAATTATCAAAAAGGTGTATCTGCAATATCTTAAGAACGGGTTAGAGTAATAGCTCAAAACTTTCAGAGCTACTACTACTACCCTTGTGGCTGCAAATGCGACTGGTTGCGACTCCAACTACTTTCGACTGAGGGCAGCTTGCGGCAACTGCGACTGCGTGCAACTGCTACTATATCAACTTGTAACTTCTTTCAGGGAATATTGAGGGGGATGTTGAACAAACCAAAACACACAGTGTGCATGCTGGTTTTTAAAAGAGCGCATCAGCAACATCTCAGGAACGGCTGAGGTCGTTAAACTTGAATTTAAAACTTTCAGGGCATGTTGAACAGTGCTTGGAGGGCAAAGAGCCTCCTTGTCCTTATTTGAACCTGGTCATTTTGTTCACATGAATTTGGGTATTGAAAGAAACAGGGTCAACTTGACAGCAGGAAAGCAAGTTTCATTGAATTTTCTCTCACCATTCTGTATTTTTTTTTTTTTTTTTTTTTTTTGTGAAGATAATAGGGATTTCAGTTCAAGGGGGAGAATTACCTTGTTATAAAAAAAAGGTATACTTTACACGGCCATTGTAAAATCAAAGCACGGTTTCTATGCAGGGAGGTTTGTCTTGAGTAGGGATTCTTAGAAATATTAAGATCTTGGTAAAAACCCCTCTAAATGTTTTTGAGACCTTCTAAAGCTGTTGATCTAGGACAGGTAAATTAAGCTTCTGGGAATGAACTCGGAGCCTCAAATATCCCCCTGGAAGCTCTATTTAAGTTAATATCTCTACTCCTTCTGTATGCTATTCTAAAGCTTAGGAAGGTGCATAAACACAAGTCTGCACCTGTTTTATTCATGGGAAACAATAACAATTTCCGTAATTCTGGTCTGGGTCTGATTTTCTTTAACTCTCGGTTTTGGATATAATAGATGATACATACATAATAATGAAATATATAACACATCAAATGGATTAGTCACTCTGCCAGGAATCAACGCCATTTAAAATTTTGCCGAGATTTATTTGATTTTTCGTGTAAAATTAGTTCTTATTTTCATTTGAGGATTGCTGTTCTAAATGTATTTAACAAGAATCTTATTCCTAAAAAAAATATATTCCCCTGCCACCATCCACTAGTGCTATTCTGCAGTCTGCCCCCTGGAAAACTTTCTGCAGGTGTCCATGCTCCCAGAGGTACTATTGTGCCTTGAAACCAAGCATGTACCAACTAGGACACTAAACCTTAGTCGCATCAATTTGTAAGATTCACCATTTATGGTCAAAGTAGAGTTGCATCAAAGTACACCATTTATGGAGATGTACTAATGACAAGCTTATTCTTTTGCAGGAATTTTTTCTGAAAATCAAGAAAAGAAAGGTCGACATAATCCTATACTTGGAGTTCTCAAAGAAACAGATTCCATTTTCGGCACAATTCCGTCATTACATAATTCCCAAGAAGTTTACTTTTGGAGATGTGACAGTTTTCTTTAGTTTTTTTTTCTTTTTTTAACGATTCAATAGGCAAGAAAAACAGCTGATTCTGAATAAAATAAATAAATAAAAATAAAAAAAATGGCTATTGCTTACCCAAACAACTAAAATATCACAAAAATTTCAATTGATAGACAGAAATATTATCAAAAAAAGAACTGGCATGTGTCTTTGATATCATACTACTAACCCTCCCCCCCCCCCGCTTCACTACTCTACAATACTGCGTAACAGTTTACAATACACAAGATCCCAGTAATTATCCCAAAAGTGTGCCTTCTTTTTTAATTATTAGATCCCTCCCAGCCAGTAAAATATTTTGCATTCTCCATCTTGTGTTTTGGATGTGTTAACTATATGCCAGAAGAGACAGAAAAAGAGCACAAAAACAATACCTTTAAAATTTTTTGAAAATATGAAGAGCAAGCTGACAGCACCACTTTGTGAGCTTTAACTTGTTTACCATCACAGGAGAGAGTAACATCCACAAAATCTTCCTGGTTCCTAAGCAGCTCAAATGCTGATAACACATTGTCTGTATAGTTATTCCACTTTAAACAATACTGTTGACTATCACTCATAGTTTCACGCAACATAAGGGACTAGATATAAATTACTGGGTAAAAAAAAACAGCTTAAGTTGGCAGCTTTGCAGCTATTACTGAAAAAAGAATCAAAATGATATCAATATCTGAGTTATTATACTAGCAATATTAAGAAAATTGCAAATTATGCAAGGAATCACAAAGACAGTAAGATAACTTGAAAACTAGGGTTAAAATCAAAACAAGCATGAATCAATCCTATTTCAAATATAATTTTAAACAGATCCATGACAAAAAAAAATTAAATAAACAAGATATACATAAATTTTCAAAAAGAAACTACTTAATAAAGATGTATATACTGCCGCGTCTTTCAATTCAAAACGCATTCCCTACAAAAACAGAGTTTTAAGTAAAATATTCATACGGTATTCAGTCCCTCTGTATTGATTAGTGACGCCTGACAAGTCACTAAATATATCTTTTTTATATTTGTTCAAGACTCACTATTTGCCATCACTTACCATAAGTAAGTAAGTAAGTAAGTTTGACGGCACGAAACCGTTAAGGTCCAAAACCGGCGGTGCTGATCTCCGTTTCGTGGCCCTTCAGCCAGGAAGTGCAATGGGGGCTGGGGGCCAGCCATCCTGTGCTTTCACACACCCTTCCTGCTTACCTTCCCCAGATTTCTCCAGGTACCCATTTAGAGCTGGGTCGACTCTGGCTAAGCTTACAGAGTCACACCACTGACCCGCGTCCCAAACCAAATAACTGGCCACGCCAGGGAACGAACCCGTGCCCCTTGGACAAAGAATTCTCAACCCAGCGTACGTCCACTTAGCCAGGACGGCATCACTTACCATGCAACTTCGAAAATTTAAACTGTACTTGTGCAGTACCTGTATTTTGTTGTAAAGATGTTTTGATTTTGCATGGCCAAGGTAGGGAGGAATATTCAGCCTTCATAACTTTTAATGCTATTTATTGGGTTAAATTTTACATTTCGCTAACAACTTAAGGACTAGCTTTAATCTCGGTATTTTTCAGCAGCTGAATTAACTAAAACATATTTTATTAGATATCCCAATTGTAGCATTATTTTTAGTGGTAAGATCTAAGACACCATTAAGGGAACAATAAGCATATTCAAAGCTATTGCAATTACCCACTAAAGCTGGTATATCTGAACATTTTCATAAACTAAAACCACTGACGAGCTCGGGTCATTCAAGTTAAAGCTAACAGTACTTTTGAAGACATCCAGTGAAAACAAAGCCTGCAGACATTGGTTTAAATACATGTCAATAAGAACTGACGATTGGCTAATGGTACAGTTTCCTGAAAAATTGTTCTTTTAAATTTAGGAGAATTTCAAAAAGATAGTTTTGATATTTTCAGTACCAATAGTGCAAGATCAAAAACGGTCTTATAGATAAAGTATTGTTCGCAAAAAAAAAAAACAACAACAATACAAGTAATAGGCTACCGTTGGGATTACAGAAAACTTTTTATTAGATTTCCAAACAGGAGGTCAATGCTTTGGTTAAATAAGGAGACCAATGGTGCATCCAGGACTCTTTTTCGGAAGAGGGGTTCTATTACTCCAGACAGGTCTTAACCTTCCAATCTTTCCCTCAGAATTCTATGTAAGAAAAGACTAACACAATTTTTATCAAAAGCAAAAAGAGACAAAAAAATCCCAGAATTTCTCAAAAATACATGAGAAATTAGGAAAAAAGGTAAGCTAAAAAATAACTTATGCTAGGCTGATAATATTTTCAAAGAAACATAAAATTCCAAAAAAAATTGAGAATTTGGTAGGAAGTATCAGGAGTGTATAGCCTAGTCTTGTCCTTAAAATAGAAAAATCTAGGGAGGTAAAATCTCCATCCCATGACTACAAAACAAGCCTGACATGCAACAGCAAGTCATTAACTAAGGGAAAACATCTCTTTTAAGGCATGTAAAGTATTGGTTGGAGCCCAATAAGCAGGACTTGGAAAGAATTCTGCATATACTAAACTACTGCAGGTTTGTTGCATGCTAACATAAGGTTATTAGTACTTCAGACGAGACAGTCGTTTTGATAGTGCCTTATTTTAAATCAATTGAAAACTGACTAATTTTGTTTTATTAATGGCATGTCCAAAAAGTAAAGTGGCCAGGAGAGGTAGGGGCAGAACAAGACGGAATAGCATGTCTGTTGGGATGGACATGTTTTTAGGAGGTTCAAAAATAGGCCAGAAACTTTGTCTCTTATTAGTTTAAGCTTCCAGCAATAAGTCACTATGCCAAGAGACGCTAATGGACAAATAAAGTCATTTGAGAACATGAGGCTCCCAAAAATGGAGCCCGAAAACATTTTTTTTTTAAGATTGACCCTCTATCCCATTTTTGGGATAGTCTCTATCCCGTTGAGATTTCAATGCAAAAGAGAGTATAGAGGAAAATATAGCACATACTCTGAAAATTGGCCTAAAAAACCCAGCACTCTTTTTCCTGAACAATTACAATAAAAAACACAGAAAAAGGGATCAAAATTTTCATTTCGCTCTGTAATTTGTAAATGGCAAGGCAGCATGGTTTGAACAGTTTAAAACTGCAGTAATAAGCCCCTAAGCCGCCAAATACAAAAAATGGTTCTGAAAAATAAGTCACCTGAAAAAGGGGTTCAAAAATGAGTTTTTTTTTAACCCATTTGAACGGCACTTCGGCTATAGACAGTCGAATGAATGCAGTGATGGAGACTCGTAAAGCAGGTAATTGTTATCTAAATTGATCGAAGAGTGTGGTTTCTCATTGAATTTAAAATATTTAAACTCTTGTTTTTTGGGGTTTAGGGGGAGAAAAAAGTACCTAGGTTATGTTACGTATTTAATATATGCAATGCTTTACCAGCCCCCCCCCCTTAATGTGCAAATGTACAGCCCAAATTTGTTTATAAAACTATATATACATCCTATTTATTTCATTAGCATTAACCAAACTTGACTTTTTAGAAGTGCCCATTCAATGGGAAAGTACCGTTTTTTTGTTTTTGTTATTTTCTCCAAAACACCTGATCAAATGTCTCGAAACGATGTCCTGAATTTTTCTTCAAAGATGAAGCTATTGAAAGAGTTAACAAACTTCGTCTTTTTGAAATTAATTTCTCCTCGGAGATGTCTGGGTGCATATCTAAATTCGGTTCAATCCTTATACATGAGAAAGCTGGGTGATTCTTCACGCTAAGAGTATGCTACCATCCTGCTTAAATATCCAAGTCATACCTCTCAGTTAAACATTTGATGCAGTCAGGTGCAGTCAGATGCAGATCAGCTGCTGTTGTGTGGTTAAACAGTAAAAAAAGGCGCAAAGTTTAAGAATTTTCTTTTCAAATATTAGGTGATGTTGATTATTTATTTTTGTTGCTGACTGATCTCTCACTTAATGAAGACAATCAGAAATTCAAGAATATCCAGCTATCCTATAGACCCTTCACAAACAATAGGAATTTACAAGGCAGGTCACATTACAAAGTTATCACTTTTTTGCATTCTTTATATAGAGATATGGCATCATTACAGGGGTGATCTATTGAGAGACCATCGATAGCTGGATTAAATAAGAGACATCAACATAAAAATGAATTTTTAGGATTATAGCTCCAAATCTCAGTTCTCTTCAATAAAGTCATGACAGATGTCTATTCTGAATGCTACATAGAGCTCAGCCTTTCAGAGTGCAGTCTTCTATCCTGACAGAGCTAACTTTCACCCCATTTCAACCCAAGTTCTCAGCTAACTCTCACCTGAATTAGGCTTAGTGTGTTGATATTAAAATAGATTTTGATACTATAGTTGAAAATAAAGTTAATTACCATAGTTATGTTGAAAACAGAGGTGGTAAGAGCAAATAAAACTTTGGCATCAATCAAAAGAGACAGTCAGTTTTTTTAAGTTTGATCATTAACAAATTATATCCTACCATATTTTCGAAAATGTGGAGGTTTCTATATACCCTCTTGCCACTTAGTGGGAGATCATCATTAGTTCAAAAATGCCCAGCTACCAGATATCCTACAAACCTTTCTCAATCAACAGTGATTTAAAGATAGGTCATAGCAGGAAATGAGAAGCAATAGTCTTAGGAAAATATAGCAAATGTTAAAAATTTCTTATCCTTTGCTTCTAGAAGACCAAACAATTGATTTCATAATTGTGTCCTCAAAGTCTCAGTAAAAAAAAAAAAAAAAATTAGCAACTCAATCAGCAATAAAACACGCATTAGTTCACCAGCACAGATTAAAAACATGTTCCCTGCAAAAACAAAGCTTTGAGTAATTGCATTTGAAGTTACTAGGTTACTTTATAAATTTTGTATCCACAATTTTTAATTGTGTTTATATGCATATTGTCTTACAAAAATGGAAATCCATGGTAAACTGTATTTGCCTTCTCTTTTACTAGCATCTCACATGCAGCTTCCAAAGATTGCATCAAAGTATATTTTTGCACTAAAGCAGAGATGCTACACATAATAATTTGTGAAATCCCACGTCAGCAACTGAGCAGACATCCAAATTAAAACAAAGCCTGCAGACATTGGCTTAAATACATGTCAAAACTGTCAGCAACTGAGCAGTGCATGAAACATTACTGAATAAATTCACAGCCAAAATTATGCCATCTACCTTAAATATCTCTTTCTTGAGGTAAGATTCAAGAGCCTATAGATTCTGTAGATTGCAATTGCTGTATATTCAAGAGCCATGCAGAACTAACTCTAGTCTTGGAACACCCTAGGTCACACCACCTCAAATTGTGTCTGAGACTTAAGCATTGGCACCATGGGCTTTTTTAAGCAATCTCCATAATGTAGGGTTTTTAGGTATGATGAGATTCCAGTGGCTCTTTTTTGACACTGCCAAGCTAATTACAGTTGCTAATATATTGACTTCAGATTAGGAGAGCAAAACGAGCTCCTACCTTGATTTTAGTTGGAAGACTAGTCTTAAATGTAAAACAGCATTTTAATAGCCTTCCCTTGCAGCAGCTAACAACAAAAATGCAATTTAAGTCTTTTCACACTCAATTTAAGTAGTGGAGTATAGGCTTACATTATTTTCCGAAGAGTCATCAATAGGTGGTTCATAGGTTAATACCATGTAAAAAAGTTTGGTACTTGTATGATATAGCCCCTACTGCTCAAGTTGTGCATTCATTGATGCATTATAGAACTATTTTTTTCAATAGTTTCTTTCAGCTTAGCATGAGGCAAGACAAAGAGAAGTGACAGAATAGATGGAAAATATATAATTTGGGCTAAATATTTGCACAACAGGGAGGGAGGGAGGAGGGTAAAGTATTTGAACAGTGTAAAGTTAGAATACAATTCTTACTTTATAATATGCAGAGTAATTGTACCTAACACATTAGGCAGGCAGACCCACTATGATTTACCCCACCTGACCCCCCAACCACCTAATTTGCAAATATATAGCCCAATCTGTCTTAGATTTACTCATTCATGCAGCCATTTAAACACTTGCCTCTCAATTACTTGGACTATTGGTTTTGGCTTTTTCTTTCTACAATTAGCCATGTTGTGATTCCTACTGCAAAATACTTGATTTTCATTTCAATTTCAAAATCAAGTATTTTGCAGCAGGCATCAAGACATGTCTAATTGTAGAAAGAAAAGCCAAGACAGATAGTCCAAGTAATTGAGGCAAATGTTTAAATGGCTGCTATGGCCCCTAATGTGCAAATAGATAGCCCCAAATTGTTCCTAAAGTATTAGATTTTTATTATACTTGGGTATATTTCATTAGGATTGAGCATCACAGAAATATTGGGAAGCATATTAGGTAGGGGCAATATCACAAGAACCAAAAAGTTCATCAAGCTTTTGTTTATACGTCAGGGAATTACCCAAAGCACTAGGGGGAAGAGGTTGCATGTAGTTAAGTTAAACTGGAAGCAACCCTGAAAATCTAGTATAGCTGATAAATTAAATTGTAATGATGAAAGGATTTTATTATCTAGCTTATGTTTACTTTTGAGGGGAAATATAGAATCTATAGCATCTAGTTAAGCCTAGCATTCCTTGAGGATTGCAATTGCTTGCCTCATTCAAAGCAAAATATGCAATATTATGTTACATGTAATATGTAAATCTATACAAGCTACTTGGAAAGTGTTCACTGGATAATAACATGTCATTAGGCTACTCTTCTGTTGTTATTGCAGCCAGTCAAAAAAAGAATTTGGTACCAAGATAACCCTTTCCCCATTACCTAATTAGCAATTCATATTGACATGTAAAGCTGGTTTGAACAGGAATGAATGAATAAGTAGGCTAGGCAGCTCAGTGGTGGATCCAAGGGGGAGGAAGCACCCCCCCCCCCCCACATAGTCCAATGTACTGTAATTTACTTAATTAACTCAGATTGTGTTAATTACACTTGCTCCTAATGCAAGTTTATTGGATCAACCTATTTTGTGCCCCCTCCCCTCCCTAAAAAAATCCTGGATCTACCCCTGAGGCAGCTGCCAAAAAACTTCAGTAGCCTAGGGTAAAAGACCAGTATCCAATTGAGCAAAATTATGTAAAACTTAAAACCTCATATCTTGTTATCAAATTAGAGTTCAAAAGGTTTGTATAAGCAAATGAATAGCTAAACATCTAAGCTATGCAACAACATGGTTATTATAAAAATTATTTAAGATCATTCACTGAAAATGATTAGTTCATTGACTTACCTAGAAAGACCTCTTTTTGGAAATACCAACTATCCTATTTTGATGTAACTATCTTTTTAGTGTTTCAGTATTATTCACATATTAATAGAAAGCTGATTGTCTTCTGATTCTAAAAATCTAACTTTTGTTTCTTGATTTTTAATCTATAAATCACAAATTTTAAATATATATATTTTTCATTTCACTTGCTTGTCAAAACAGAGACCACACATTGGAATTATGATGACAAATTACTCCCACTGGGCTGGCTCTAGTGAGAGATGATCGAGTCTACACTTCCATTATATCATACTGTAGTAAAAAAGGGGCAGTCCAAAAAACCCATTGCAATTTTTCCAAAATGCCAAAGAAAAGTAGTCTTTCCCAAAAAGAGGTCTTTTACCCTAGGCTAGAGGAATTTGGGGCAAGTCAATAGTACCTTGCCTATACTTTTATTTTGTTACCATATTTGGAACCTGTAATATCCCCTGTTTGCAGAAAAACCACCCTATCATGCTTAATTATCACTGCAACCTTCACTTCCTGAAAAAAAAATCAGATCTGTCTAGACTTCCTTTGGATAGCTTACAGCAACATGTGCCATAAACTAAAGCAACTTTGTGGGGAGCAGAAAGATGTTCATGCTCAAAAGGCTGTATTCTAGGCTTAAGTAATAATCTAGTTAAGCCTATTGTCTTAGCCTTAAAAGCCTAGGTCTAGTTTTTTGAAATAAGAGATGAGGAATTATTTCTAAGTTCAGTCCACAAGGCAGTTAACTAAGTTTTATACTTAAGTCTAGTCAATTTCAGCCTACATTATTTCCGAGACTTTGCACAGATTTAGGTAAGTTAGCTAGCCTACCCTTCAATTTAAGAAAATGTAGGGTAAAATTCTACTTTAGCTACTTTTGGCTATCTTGGAAAGGAGTTTGATTAGGAAAATGAAACTTTCAGGGATAGATCTACAGGCTAAAGTATGTCCCGGGAAGGTATTTTGAAGTACCTACCTCCACTCCTTCTCCCTCTAGAGGGTCCTGACCTTTGATGACCTTTAAAAATCTGTATATTATAGAAGTGCAAACCTTGTAAAATAGATCTTCTGCTTAAAATGAAGTCCAACAAAATTGTTTTCAGCCTCACAACTTTGCTCAATCCTGATTTATAGAGTTTTAAAGATATGCAAATACATTTCCTAAATTTTTGAAAATTAACATTGATATGGCTTAAAATACTACTCAAATAACAGGAATTGCATTTTCAGAACTAAAGCCAGAGAAAAAGAATCTTATAACTGAAAATTAAGGTAAAATGTTGTTTTGTCAAAATTTTAATAGGTCATGTAGGTCATTGCCTGTCATGTAGGCAAATTTCAGGATCCTCTAGAGAGAGAAGGAGAGGAGATAAGTACTTCAAAATACCTTCCCAGGACATATTTTAGCCTGTAGACCCATCCCTGAAAGTTTCATTTTCCTAACCTCACCCCTTTGCAAGATAGGTAAAAGTAACTAAAGTAGAATTTTACCGAATACTTTAATAACTTTTAGACTATTAGAGAAAATAGACCTCCTGCATGAAATCAAAGAAAGGGAATGACATTACAATTCAGTCCACATTGCTTATACTTGATCTATTCTGGCAAGGCTATTTTTTAATTAAAACCCAATATTCTTCCTAGGCTAATAATGCAAAACAGTTCATTATCTTTGAATATTACTCACTTTATCCTCAAATGATTCCTAAAGCTTCTAAAACAAGTTAATCCATGCTATGTTTCCGCCATTATGGTTGTGATATGATAGGCTACTTCATATCAAAACAAGGTCGTTGACTGCGTATCGATATTCACTTCGTAAATCGATGCGATTTCTATATTCCTATTGGTGGATTATGTATCATTTTGGTGTTTTTGAAAATCAAGCTGTATCGCCAGAAAGCAAAACTTGTTTTCATACTAGGCATTATGATTCTAATCTGGCTAGGCGTAATTTTGGGCCGCCCATTGTCACGTTATGTTATGCTGAGGGAAAAGGTGAACGATCTGTAATAAGCTTAGGTCATTCTGTAAAAGCCGTTACATCAGCATCCAAAAATAACTAGGACAGACAAGATCTTGATGTTTAAAAACAGATGGAAAAAATAGAGGCTATGCTGGCCAGGAGTCAGGGGTGTCCTGAGTGGGGAGGGGCGCCACCCCCAAAAATTTTTGGCATTTGGTAAAATTTACGCCGAAGGCGAAAATTTTGCAAAATCGACCGAAATTTAGCAAAATTCTTGTTTTCTGCAGAGAATTCGGCATAAATCAGGTAGCGATTCGGTAAATTTTACGATGATCGCCCCCCGAATAAAACGAGCCTCGAGACGCCCCTGCCAGGAGTTACTTATTCTCGACATAGATATAAAGAAAAACATAGACATGACAGGCACCAGGGGCGGATCTGGGATTTTCTTGGGGGGGGGGGGTGGGCGCAAAATAGGTTAATCCGATTTTTTTCGGGGGGGGGGGGGGCAAAATAGGTTAATCCGAAAAACTTGCGTTAGGAGTAAGTTTAATTAACGCAAACTTGAGCTAATTAAGTAAATTACACTACTTTGGACTACGCTAATGGGGGTGTGGGCGCCCCCCCCTGGATCCGCCACTGATAGGCACATACTCAGAGGAGAATGTTAGTTTCTTCCAAAATTCTCATTACTTCTTATTCAAACATATCTGTTTAATTTGGCGAATAAAACTAAAGAAGTAATCATGCGTTTTTGTCAAAATAGGGCATGGACGTAATTTTTACTTCAACCCTTGCTTTAACTATCCCAAAAAAAATGTTGAACTTCAGTCACATAGGGTTCGAGGGGTATACTATCTTCGGTATTTTCACGGACTTGAAGAAAAGAAACTCAATTATTAATGAAAGATTGTCACATTAAATATCCAGATTTTAGAAAACTTATGGAAGTCATAAGAATTTTAGATAATAAAAATATCATTTAATTCCACACCATCTACAAAAAGTTTATAGTGTAGCTACAATTTTACGCACTTATTATATAGCATATTATATAGCGTATAATAGCATATCGTGATTTCTTCACTATCTCTCATTATCAGCACGTGGGATACACTGGCAAAGTCACAGTGGACAGGGGCGTCATTTGGGGTGGCAAGGGGGCAGTTGCCCCCCAGTAATGTGGAGAAAAAAATATATATACATCCCATGTCCTTTGAGTATTCAGATATTAATCCCTCTCGCGTTTCTGCGGTTACCATGGGAACAGATGTATTGCGCGAACCCCCCTCCACTGAAAAATTTTCAACCATGGAGATTGTAACAATACCTTTTTTATGCCTCGCGGCCTTTCAACTCCAGAAATGGCGTCAAAAGGTGTAATTTTGGTGCCCTATGGTACTTTACGATGACATGGGTGAATGGGCAGGATGTAGGGCTTGTGACGAATAAGGAGGCTCCTAACTCTTGCTTTGGTTGGGAAAGAATTAATTACAGAATTCTAGTTGCTCATTTTACGAATATAAGTGCCATTTATCAGTAGTAGTAGCATATGCTCCTGTGGGATCAACTGCCGAATATAGTAGTAACCCATATGGGTTTTACTTACAGTTGCTTGAACAAATAGACAGGATCTTAGGTAGGAAATAAATATATAAAAAAATAAGTTATTTTCAACTAAAAGTAAGGAGCAATGTTAAAACTTAAAACGAACAGAAATTATTCCGTATATGAGGGGGTTGCCCCCTCCTCTACACCCCTCTTTTGAAGCTAAAGGTTTGTTGAGCATTTAAAAAAGGCTCTAATTCTAATCAAATGGCGGCTGTCTTTCAAGAATCGTTCCTAAAGCATTGGGAGAAAAGGTTGATCTTCAGCGTAATCATATAATTTTGTTATAATCTTGGAAGTTTTTAGCATATTAAAAAAAGCTTCCTATTTTAATGAAAAGGTCCGTTGTTCCAGGAGCCGTTCACTAAAAATTGGAATAAACAGTCAAACTTTAGCGTAAGGTGCAGGGTATTTGAGGAAAGGAGTAACCCCTTATTTACGGAACAATTTCTTGTATTTGAGTTTTAATTTTGCTCCTTACATTCACTCGAAAAAAACTTGCTTTTTTATTTAATTTCTGATCAATTTTCAAGCAATACCGGTAAATCTGGCTCACCCTCCATAAAAATTTTCTCTCCCCACGACAAACTCCTCCTTGACAATTTTTTTCCCACGGAAAATATAAGTCCCTCCGTAAAATTGTCCCCGAACAATTCTTTCCTCACTGAAAATCTCCCCTCCCGTAAAATTTCTTGTGTGGAAGATTCAGCGTGAAAAATTCTCCTAAACATATTTTCATTTGAAAAAGACTTTAATTTCTGATCGTTTACCCAATCGCTCCAGAAATCACCCCTTTCGTGGAAATTCTTTCCCAAAAATCTAAACACGCTGAAAATAGCCCCAGGATCATTCCCTCAGAACAATCTCTACATGCATAATTGAGTTGACAAAGAGAAAGTAAGAGAAATAAAAATAATTTTGTATAGGAATCCTGTCCCCCCCCCTAATTGAAAATTTACCCTGAAAAGTCGACCCCCCGGAAATTTACCTCCCCACGGAAATTCTCTCCGTGGAAACCCACTCTAAGCACAAAATCCCCTCCTACTCTCGAAAAATGTCCGTATATTTCCCTTTAAAAAATACTATACGTAAACAATAGGCACATTTTATAACTTAGAGGCCTCTCCCCACGGGCTGTGGGTGGCAATGTTACTTCCAAACGCATAGTTATTGGATCTTTCGATCACCCTTGGCAATCCGTGATCTTTCTTCTGGCAAAAAATGCAACACTCCGCTTTTTTATATATGAGCTTGAAACTTCTACAGTAGTGTTCTCTGACACGCTGAATCTGATGGTCTGATTTAAATTAAGATTCCTTAACCTTTAAGGGATGTTTCTACTCTTATTCGAAAATCCGGCAAATTTTTTCTGGCTCGTAACGGTTCATGGGTAATGCACAACAATCAAATGCATTATAGATCAAACGGGTTGATCCTTTGCCACGAATTTTCACCGTTTAAAACTTGCTGAGTTTTGTTTCATTTTGGATACAAAGTTAGTTGCTCTTTTTCCGTGAATTTATTTTCTTAATTTATTTAAAAATAAAATTATTTCCAAGAAAATGTATCCTAAAATATAGTTCCGTGCCCCTCACCCACCACTGGTATTTCGGTGTATGGCCAATAAATCATAGGCAGCGCAATAGCGCTACCTAAGTAAAGAGTGATGTTGGCACAATATATTATTTATATATACGTTTTTTTGTTGTTGTTTTTCCTACCGGGGCACATCTTATAGAAGAAGTTGTTGTAGAAAGTTTGAAAGGGGCTCATTCAATTGGAAATTGAAAGTTACTGTGCCCTTTTTAGTTTCCAAAAGTGAATGGGGGAACACCCCACCCCTCCTTACGTCCATCATTTCCCGAAACGCATCCAAACAAAATTTTGAGATAGCCATTTTGTTCATGTAGTTGAAAGGTCCAGTAAGTATGTCTTTGAGGATAACAAACCCCGCCCCACAGCCCTCAGGGTAAGGTCTATAAGTTATACTAGTTGCCCAATATTAACATATAAGGTTTTAATGAGAAAAGCAGTGGTCAAATAACCTTCGGAGGGGGTCATTGGATTGTAAATAAGAAGTTCTAGTGCCCTTTTAAGAGTACATTTTAAGTTCCCTTTGAACTGACAGAGGGTAGTTAGCCCCCCTCCCGAATCCCTTTTACCTCAACACATCTGATCAAAATTGTGAGATAACCATTTAGTTCAAAATAGTCCAAAGAACATATAACAACACCTCCAGGGTTGACACAACCCCCCATAGTACTGGGGCAAGGTTTGTAAGTTATGCCCTGGAGGCGTATAATGTTTTTATGGAATGGGTGGCCGTTTAAACTTCAGATGTGGGTTTATTTGATTGGAAATGGGAAGTTATAGTTCCCTTTTTAAGAGTAATGATTTGAGGGCAACCAGCCCTTCCCACATGCATCATTTCACAAAACATCCAATCAAAATTTTGGGACATCTATGTTCTTCAGCACTGTTGAAAGGTCCAGTAATTATGCCTTTGGGGATTCACCCCACTCATCACAGCCCTCAGGGCAAAAGCTGTAAGTTGTATATTAATTTGGAACTTTCAGGAAATGATAAAGGGGATGAGAAATCGACCAAAAAGGCAATATTTGCATGCTACTGCTACAGCTACCACCACTACTAGCCTGCTGCTACCACTACCACTACTGCAGCTAAAACTGCTTCATCTGCAGCGACTACTGCCAAGGCTGAGGTATCGTCAGTTTCTTTAACTCATCAATGATAGGCAGGCCAATAGCGCTGCTTATGGGCAACTAGCTCCCCCCCCACTCACGTCCCCCCCACTCCCATTCATTTTAAACTGACAATCCTCGATAGTTTGTTTTTTTGTTTTTCAGTAAAGAGAAAATTATGTTCTGGTCTTGAGAAGGCATGGGGGCTGTTAGCCCTACTCATATTAATTTTTGCATGTTTTGAGTTTGACTCGGTTATTTATCATAATGTTTCCTTGGGTTTCACTTACTTATTGATGGAGATTTTTGGTAGATTTACGCTTGGAATATTATTTGATTTCCGCTCATTTTTGGTTTAATTCTTTACTTTCCTTTTTATTTTGAAAAAAATTAAACTAATTTTCAAATAAATTCCAAACAAAAACAATTTCGGAGAAACATGACTGTTATTCAGTTGTCAATAGACAGCTGACAATGGTATTTAGTTGATCAAGTTATTCAGTTGACAATATTTATGTTTTGACAATAGATCCCTCGAAATAACTAGATTATTGACTTGCAAAGTTTCTATAAACTAAGAATACAGCATTAGCTTATCTTGCATGCTTCCATTTAGTCACAAATCTGAAAAGAATCGCGTGATGTTATACAACTGGTATCTGAAGCGTATACAAACAGACAATAGGGGGACGTTGAGCGTCAATATGTTGTCGATCCTCACAAGAAAGAAAGCGTTTTCCTTATTTATACCTAAAGCCTGAAAGCAAGCAAGTGTTTCTCAATATGGAGGTTACATGCAGTCAACAGGTTGCATTACAATGAGACGAATTGTATATGTATTTTGGTAAGTATAACCTCTTTTGTCTCAGGGCCGAGAACAAGTTCAAATTTCAAGATTTTTGGGGGAAGAGGGTGCGAAGAATCTTATGTTTCAGGAAGAGGGCAATATATTTTCCCCCACCAGTTCTCTAAGAAAGGTATATATAAGGTGTTTTTTATTTATTCCTGTTATCAGACCTTTCACTAAGTGTGCATAATCGGTAACATAACGTAAACAACTGATACTGAATTTATGTAACTTAAATTAAAAAACAATGAATGTAACATGTGGTTCTAGTTTCCACGTGATTAGACATGCGTCATTTCACTACACACTTAACCTAAGAAATAAGTAAAGAAATTCCTAGGATGTCAATTCACAAAAATACAAGGCGGGAGGGGGGCTGTATTTTTTAAAAATCTGGGGGGTGGGCAATCTTGTCGTTTTATCGATTTTTTTTTTTCAGTTGAAGCACCAAAAGGTATTTTTCAATGAAAAATACCAAAAAAAGGTATTTTCAGAATCTAGGAAGTGGTGGAGCGCTGAAACCTAAGTAAAATTTGCCCCTCTCCCAAAGTGACTTGCCAATAATTTGAATACCCAAATAACTAATACTTTGCAACTTAGATAGATGCTCAATGGTGGTTAAAAACGTTAAATATATTTTTTAGGTCAGTATATTCATTTTCGTTGGAGTTGGAGGGGAGGGTGTATAAAATATCTTGAAGAGGGGAAGTCGCTCTCTCCTTGTGAGCTGATTAAGCGCTGGAAATTATATTATTAATTAATCTTGTCAATATGAAACATTTCTGAGTTTCGACGGTTTCAATATTAAAGTTTAATATTTGTTAAAGTTTAGGGGGAGGGGTGGCAATTTTGTCTTTTTATTGTTTTTTTTTTGTTTTTTGGCAATTTTGTCTTTTTATTGTTTTTTTTTTCAATTAAAGTATCTAAAAAAAGGTATTTGTCAATGCTAACTATAAAAAAAAAGATATTTTCCGAATCAAGGAAGTGGGGTGTTAAAACATAGGGAAAATTTACCCCCCCCCCACCCCAATTTACGTGCCAAATAAATCAAATACACAAATAAGTAACACTTCGTATGTTAAATATTTGATGGGCAATGGTGGTCAAAAACATAAACTACACTTTTAGGTCAGTATGTTCATTTTCGTTGGAAAAGGGGAAGGGGTTTACCAGAAAAATCTTGAAGACGGTAAGTTCCTCTCTCCTAAGGAGCGGATTAAGTGATGGAAATGACATCATTGATTATCTTGTCAAGATAAAAATCGTCTGAGCGGTTGTTTGACGATTCAGTATTAAAGTGAATTAAAATGAATTAAATCAAACTTTAAAGGGAATTAAAGTTTATTAAAATATTTGAGAGGGGCAATCTTGTCGTTTTATCAATTTGTTTCAACTAAAATACCAAAAATGTAGTTTTCAATGAAAATTACAAAAAAAGGTGCTTCCAGAATCATGGGGGAAGCGTTAAAACCTAAGGAAAATTTCCCTCCTCCCCACTAAGTCAAAATTCACTCACAATTCTAAAAAAAAAAATAAAAAATCTAAACAAGAATGAATATAGCTAGTTCCTAGCAGAAGCTGATCAAACAATTCGTGGTAACAAACTGTAAGTAAGGAGCGACCCGGCTCAATGGTAACCGAAACTCTAAAAAACGGAATTTTGACACCAATAGACACATCAAAAGAATCAGATTTTAATGCTGATTTCAAATATATAACTTTCATCAAGTTTAGTTCTACTAATCAAAAGTTACGCACCTGAGAAAATTTGGCTGATTTTAGAAAAAAAGGGGAAAGACCCCCTAAAAGTTTTAGAGCCTTAATGAAAATCACACCATTATATTCAGCGTATAAGATAACCCTACTGTCGAGGTTTCAAGCACCTATCTACAAAAATGTAGAATTTTGCATTTTTTGCCAGAAGAAAGATCACGGATGCGTGTTTATTTTTTTTTTTATTTATTTTTTTTTCCCAGGGGTGATCTATCGACTCAGTGGTCCCAGAACATCGTGGGAGGGCTCATTGGAACAAAAATTAAAAGTTCTAGTGCTCTTTAAGTGACCAAAAAAATGGAGGGCAACTAGGCCCCCTCACACGCTCATTTTTTCCCAAAGTCATCTGATCAAAATTTTGAGATAGCCATTTTGTTCACCATGGTCAAATATGATAACTATGTCCTTCAGGATGACTTAATCCCCCGAAGTACCCGGAGGAGGGCTGAAAGTTATGAACTTTACCCAATGTTAACATATAGTATAGGCTATTGGGAAGCATACAGACGTTTTCAGGGGGGATTTTCTCTGGTAGGTGGAGGGGGGGAGGGGTCGGGGGTTATATGGGAGGGTCTTTCCATGAAGGAAGTTTTCATGGAGGAAGGGAAATTGGTATGAAGGGGGCGCCGGATTTCCCATCATTATTAAAGAAAAAGATCAGAAATTAAATAATAAAAAAGTTTTTCAACTGAAAGTAAGGAGCAACATCAAAACTTAAAACGAACAGAAAATATTACTTTTATGATTGGGTTCACCCCCTAGTCAATACCTCGCTCTTTAAGCCAAAGATTTTTAGTACTTTCATAAGAGCTATTTATTCTAATTAACGGCCTTTGTGATTAAGGGGTCATTTTTAAAGAATGGAACAAAATTCGAACTTTAGCTTAAAGAGCAAGGTATTGACTAGGGGCAAACCCCCTAATATACATATTAAAAATCTATGAATATAGAAGTTCGTTACGTAAGTTAATTCGTAAGTTACGTATATTTATTACTAATAAAAACATTCGTAAATAAATTAAACAAGTTTCGAGAAAGCCATTAAACCAAATAAAAGTAAAATTAATATGCACATTTTTTTTTAATTATTCATGTACGGTGAGCCAAAATCAAAACCTGCATTAATTCAAAAATGTTCAAAAATTAAATAAAAAAAAACAAGTTTTTTTAACTGAAAGTAAGGAACGACGTTAAAACTTAAAACGAACAGAAGTTATTCCGTATATGAAAGGGGCTCTCCCCTCCTCAACACCTTGCTCTTTACGCTAAAGTTTGACTTTCTCACAACTCTATTTTTTTAAACAATAAAAAACTTTAGCGTAAAGAGCGAGGCGTTGAGGACGGGACAGCCCCTTTCATATACGGAATAACTTCTGTTCGTTTTAAGTTTTAACGTCGTTCCTTACTTTCAGTTAAAAAAAAACTTGTTTTTTTTTTATTTAATTTTTGAACGTTTTTGAATTAATGCAGGTTTTGATTTTGGCTTTCCGTACATGAATAATTAAAACAAAATTTGCATATTAATTTTACTTTTATTTGGTTAAATGGCTTTCTCGAAACTTCTTTAATTTTATTTACGAACGTTTTTATTAGTAATAAATATACGTTACTTACGAATTAACTAACGTAACGAACTTCTATATCCATAGATTTTTTAATACGTACATTGTGTGTTCGCCCCTAGTCAATGCCTTGCTCTGTAAGCTAACGTTCAAATTTTGTTCCAATTCTTTAAAAATGACCCCTTAGTCACAGAGGCCGTTAATTAGAATAAATTAGCTCTTATGAAAGTACTAAAAAATCTTTGGCTTAAAGAGTGACGTATTGACTATGGGGTGAACCAAATCATATACGTAATATTTTCTGTTCGTTTTAAGTTTTGACATTGCTCCTTACTCTTACTTTCAGTTGAAAAACTTGTTTTATTAAAATTTAATTTCTAATTTTTTTCTTTAATAATGCTGGGAAATCCGGCGCCCCCTTCATAGCAATGTCCCTTCCCTTATGAAAAACTCTCTCATGGAAAGATCCTCCCATATAACCCCCGACCCCCCTCCCCTCCCCACCTACCAGAAAAAATCCCCCCTGAAACCCTCTGTATACTTCCCAATAACAGATACTATATGTTAACATTGGGTAAAGTTCATAACTTTCAGCCCTCCTCCGGGGACTTCGGGGGATTAAGTCATCCTGAAAGACATAGCTTTCATATGTTGACAGTGCTGAACAAAATGGCTATCTCAAAATTTTGATCGGATGACTTTGGTAAAAAATGAGCGTGTGAGGGGGCCTAGTTGCCCTCCATTTTTTGGTCACTTAAAGGGCACTAGAACTTTTAATTTCCATTCCAATGAGCTCTCCCATGATGTTCTAGGACCACTGAGTCAATAGATCACCCCTGGGAAAAAAAAATAAATAAACACGCATCCGTGATCTTTCTTCTGGCAAAAAATGCAAAATTCCACATTTTTGTAGATAGGCGCTTGAAACCTCTACAGTAGGGTTCTCTGATACGCTGAATATGATGGTGTGATTTTCATTAAGGTTCTATAACCTTTAGGGGTATTTCCCCCTTTTTTCTAAAATCAGCCAAATTTTCTCAGGCCCGTAACTTTTGATGGGTAAGACTAAACTTGATGGAACTTATACATTTGAAATCAGCATTGAATCTTATTCTTTTGATGTATCTATTGGTATCAAAATTCCGTTTTTTAGAGTTTCGGTTACAATTGAGTCACTCCTTACTTACAGTTCGTTACCACGAACTGTTTGATTAAAGAAAACAAAGTTTTTCGAGGGAGGTAAAGAGCGAAGTTGAAACTTAAAACGAACACAAATTATTACTTCACAGCCTATCTAACATATATCCATAAAACTAATGCAAATAAATCGACTGGTGATATTTCCCTATGTTTTCAGGATTACAGAAAACTAGCACTTTACTGAAAACACAAAACAATATAGGAGTTTTGGTACGGTAAAAGTAAACCTTTTAAGGACACTTTTACCAGTATAAAAGTAAAGTATTTTTTGATTGTTGCTCTATTTATTTTTTTCGTTTAATTTGGCATCACTTCTGCATAATGAGCTCAGTTCAATGATTGACTGTCGTTTTGGATCTGGAAAGGATCCAAAACGCCAAATTTCTCCGTCTTATAGAGAGAAATAACTGAATTTCCAGAGCTCATATTATGGTTAATATGTTCTTCATTTCAAGTAATACCAGGTGAGACATAAATGCTACCTGATAAATCAATCCATTATTTTATATGCTGTGTAATGACTTTAGCTTATTTTTTATGCCTAAATTTTTAAGATAATTTTAATTGTATATTGAAAGTCACTGATATCAGAGCTCCTGTAGGACTATGAAAGCATTATAGATTAGTTTTTGTTGTGAGGCTACGTATTTACTTTTGACTCCCAAATCAATATTCTTGTTTTTTATGCTTGGCTTTTGTGTTTTCAGTAAAGCGATAGTTTTCTGTAATCCTATAAATATAGAGAAATATCATCAGTTGATTTTTTTGCATCAGTTTTATAAATATATGGTTGAAAGGCTCTGAAGTAATAATTTTCGTTAGTTTTAAGTTTCAATTTCGCTCTTTAATTCCCCCGGAAAAACATTGTTTTTTTTTAAATTTATCTATACTCGATTTTGATTAAAATCTAATTTAGAAACAACACTGCTATGATTTTTTTATTCGTACAGAATAATTTCTGTCCGTTTTAAGTTTTAATTTTAGTCCTTAGTTTCAGTTGAAAACTTATTTTTTTATATAATTTCTAATCATCTCTATTCTAGGAGAGATAAGACAAGTCAACCCTTATTAAGTAGCTGAACTAAGAAGCCGCACAAGAATTGAAGGAAAAAATAAGTTTAGAGTGGGGGGGGGGAATCAAAACATAGTGTCGTTTCTTTCTGTAAAAAAAAAAAATTAAAAAAAGAAGAAATAGATCTTTAATTCTTTGTTTTAAAAAAAAATTAAATTTAGTCACACTTAAGAAAGTGGCTCCAGGTGAGTAACCTCGATACGACGGTTATCTAAGCGGACAGGTTTGTATATCCTCATACTTTTAAAATCAAAACATAGTGTCGTTTCTTTTTGTTAAAAAAAAATAATAAAAAAAGAAGAAATAGATATTTAGTTATTTGTTTTTAAAAATTAAGTTTAGTCACACTTAAGAAAGTAGCTCCAGGCAAGGAACCTGGACACAAAGGTTAACTGAGCGGACAGGTTTGTATATTCACATCCTTGCGGAAAATTTTGCTAGCTCAACAGAAATGTCCCTTTAGGCTTAGGGATTTATTTGACCTGTCCCTAAATAAAAAGCCACTCATTACTCAGAAATGAATGGAAATTTCGAAAAAAGATAATCTCTTGTCTAGGTACGATAAATGATACTATAAACTAAGTTTGTTTTCATTTCAAAAATTCTGGGAAGAATTGCCTGAATTCTCCTAAAGAACTGTTTTCATTTGTCTTTCCTTCTCTTTGGATGTACAATCTTACGTATGGAGAGAACATTCCGGAGGAATTGTCAAGTAAATACTTTGAATAAGTAAGTATAACAATAAGTAATCCATCTTTTAATATACAACTTTGAGTGGTTCCAGATTCATATGCTTACATTTCTCCAACCACTAAATGGCAAGGGGTTAGGGTTAGGGGCGTAATTTGCTATGGGACAGAGGGGGCGAATTCCCCTCCCAGACCTCAGCTTTCCTCTAGACCCCAGATTTCCCCCCTCCCAGCTGAAATTTAGTTTCTCCAAAAGTGTTGTCAAAACTAAGATAAGCGTGCATAATTCAAGCATCCACTGAAACAGGTCAGTTTTCTTTCTTTAGTACATCTTTAGCTCTTTTATTACTGTACGGGTAATTTTTACGTTTTCTCTGTTATTTTCACTTGATTGGGGAAAATTGGCTCTGACTTTGACCCCCCCAGAGGATTTTGAAAAAAACGCCCTTCGTTGGGGTATTATTTAGTGATCTACTCAAAATGTCGTTGTAAACAATGACCTGGATGACCTCTATTCCCTTTTGAATCAAAGTGCTTGACCAAATGCCTTCCTGGGGTATACTTAAAAAAATTAGTGCATCACATTTACAAAAACAGTGAAATTATCTGAAAATGATCGTATAGAAGGGAGAAAACCATGATTGACAAAAAAACTAAATCGAACAGTAGGGAGCCCCCAGAAGATTTGAAGCTAAAAAGATCGCAGCCAATCAGGGGGCTACAATACGACACGAAAAAGACCACACCCTCTTTCTAGGCCAATCACAGAGCTATAATACTAGGCTAAGTGACATCAGAGCAGATTTCTGGGAATTTCAGCGTTGGATTTGTGCAATAGCTCAAGAGGTATTAGCACGCGACACAAAAGTAGTGTCTATATACACAGTCCGAGATCCACATGGAATTACACAAGAATATATAGTGTAGTTTGACGTGCACATTGTAAAAAGTGACCAAACTTTTTATACTATATACCTATAAAGTGATTAAACAGGTTTTGGAAGTATAATTGTGATTGTATAACGCAACCAGACTGGTTTTTAGGCAACACCAATTTCTTATGGGAAATTATCAAATTGCGTATTTAGGAATGATTTTTTAGGAAAAGCTGTCTATCAACCATGCATTATCCAGTGTTCCATTTCTTTGAAGTATAAGCTATCAAACTGGTTTCTGATTTTTTTGGACAATTGCCTTTAGTCAAGAGTAGTTTGTTATGAATGTGTCGCTAGATAGCATTTGCGAATTGGATCGTATGAAGATGGAGAAAAAAAGGGTACAGCAATTGCGAATTGGACTATACGAACGATATTAATTGAATAATAGGAAAAAAACAGAGCTAGATAGCACTTGCGAATTGGATCGCATGAAGGTGGAGAAAAAAGGGTATAGCATTTGCGAATTGGACTATACGAATGATATTAATTGAATAATAGGGAAAAACAGAGCTAGATAGCATTTGCGAATTGGACTCTATGAACGATATTAATTAATGTTTGAATAATAGGAGCGTGAATGATTCTAATTAATGATTGGATTGTATGAAGATGGAGAAAAAGGGTTAAACTGACTGGCAGTTAAGGTAACCCCGAAGAGCATGTTAACTCATAGCTTATTTATTATAAATTTGGAACAATATCAATCTATGGAAATGGTTAACGATGATAAAACGGTCTTATGACTTGACCTAGCTTTACTTTTTTCGATGTGTTCTGTATAATACACAAGTTGCGTTTGAACAGTGTTGTCAATTTAAAATAGAGTTTAACGTTATAGTATACTAAAAAGTTGATACTAAGAGAGATGTAGATGGCAAGAAAAGAATTTTAATAATGGATAGCTTTACTTCTTCGATGTGTTCTGTATAATACAAGAGTGGTGTTTGAACAGTGTTGTCAATTTAAAATAGGGTCTAACGTTATAGTATACTAAAAAGTTGATACTAAGAGAGATGTAGATTGCAAGAAAAGAATTTTAATAAAGAAATTCAGAACAAACCTTAGAAATCCTTGCAAATCAAGTAGTAAGGTGTATGTGAGTACGAACCATACAGGATCATAAGCACCAACGACCCTAACCACCAGAGACCTCAACCCCCTAAAGGTACCCTATCCCCAAACTCGAATTTTGTTTTGAATTTTTTTTGAAGTTTTTTTTAAATTTTTTTTATTATTTTTTTAACATGTTATATGTTCAATTTTTTTTTACATGTCTTCGAATGAGATGAAATATACTTAAAACATTAAAAAATCACATTTAATATTTTCCAAACTCAAAATGAGAATGGCATGGATATGTTACTCATGACCTTTACTATTAGAAAAAAAATGTTTGTAGTAGCACTTTTTTTTATTGGACAATATTTTTTTTTTTGAACTTCGAAATTATTCAACTTTTTTTTTTTGTTTACATATCTTAAAATGACATGAAATATGCTTATGGCTCTAACAGTTGTACTCTATGCTTGCTCAGAAACACACGATGCGGCTTTCCCACTGGTACTTTATGGCGGATTATCGACACTACCTAGTTTATTGCATGTACTAAATCAGTATTTTTTACGCAGTGGAATGATAAAAACATAAGTCATATCTATAAAAAGTGAAGATGGAGCATTTTAATAAAGTGTGTTCACATGACAATGTTATTGCAGTATTGAATGCCGACAAGGAGAAGTATTTAAACTATGAAAAAGTATAAGTGGTAGCATTATTGGAAATGTATGCATGCATTGTCATGACAGTAAGGAATTAAATTTCTTTGGAGTACCGAAAAAATTCAACTCTTATAATGGTGGATATGTGAGATTGAGATCTCCAGAGATGATTGCACTCAAAGAGAATGCCAACATGAAAATAATCTTTGATGATAGAGGACGACTCCTTGCTACTGTTGCAGGTAACACATTACCTACTGATACATCCTATCGTCAGCTTTCGGGTATTAGCATTCAACGAACGGTCAAAAAAAGAAAGGCCTACTCTTCTACTAATATCATAAACCATATCTTGTCTACGTGCCGAAACTGTTACCTGTGTAAAAAATAATGTGATAATAGACAGTGAAATTGCCAAAAAAATAAAAAGGGCATTGGCAGAAAATACTACTATGGAATATAAAGATGAATCGATGAAAAACAAAGTACAAGCAAACGTTACTGCCATTGATCAAACAGTCGATGAACCAAATAATACCAAAGACGAAAAGCATATTGAACCTGTCTATGACACACCAGTAAAATTGTGTATGGCTCAAAATGGAATAATGATTATTCTACTGATTACGAACTAAGAAAAGACAATAGCTATAATATCCAGAGAGAACATGGTGAACTATTTTATGGAATAGATTCAAATTGTCCAAAGTTGATCATTGATATTAATAATGTATCATAATATATTTTTGTATTAATATTCTACATAGCATTATTTCATTAAAAAATATATTATGCATTACATTGTTATGTGTTCATTATTTTTAGAGTAAGCTAGCATATCAAACTCTTAGAATGTCTATTAAAGCATCGGAGATGTAAGAAAATGAATTTGCATACATCTATTGTCAGACACATGGGATAACATTGACAAAATCTAGGTATCAGAATGAATAAATTCTTTATCAACATCCGTTGTTGGATATGTCATTATGAAAAAATTGCAAGTAAGTAAGTAACAAACTCTTTCTTGAATTTACCTCTTGGATACACAATACAGAAATTTAATTAAGGAAATTATGAAAAAAATTCTAAGTAAGTAACAAACTCTTTCTTGAAGTCACCTCTTGGATACACAATGCAGAAATTTCATTTAAGAAATTATGAAAAGATTGTAAGTAAGTAGCAAATTCTTTCTTGAATTCACCTCCTGGATAAATAAAAAAGACATTTCATTCAAGAAATTATGACAAACTTCTAAGTAAGTAACAAACTCTTTCTTGAAGTCACCTCTTGGATACACAATGCAGAAATTCATTTAAGAAATTATGAAAAAATTGTAAGTAAGTAAGTAGGTAAGTAACAAATTCTTCCTTGAATTCGCCACCTGGATAAACAAAAAAAAGACACTTCATTCAAGAAATTATGACAAAATTCTAAGTAAGTAAAAAACTCTTTCTTGAATTCACCGCTTGGATGCACAATACAGAAACTTAATTCAGGAAATTATGAAAAAAATTTTTTAAGTAAGTAACAAACTCTTTCTTGAAGTCACCTCTTGGATACACAATGCAGAAATTTCATTTAAGAAATTATGAAAAATCGTAAGTAAGTAGCAAATTATTTCTTGAATTCGCCTGCTGGATAAACGAAAAAGACATTTCATTCAAAAATTATGACAAAATTCTAAGTAAGTAACAAAATCTTTATTGTTTTCACGTCTTAGATACACGATGCAGAAATTTCATTCAAGAAATTTTAAAAAAAATTCTAAGTAAGTACTAAACTCTTTCTTGAAGTCACGTTTGGATGCACAATACAGAAATTTATTTCAGGAAATTATGAAAAAATTGTAAGTAAGTAGCAAATTCTTTCTTGAATTCGCCTGCTGGATAAACAAAAAAAAGGCATTTCATTTAAGAAATTATGACAAAATTGTAAGTAATTTAGCAAATTATTTCTTGAATTCGCCTGCTGGATAAACGAAAAAGACATTTCATTCAAGAAGTTATGACAAAATTCTAAGTAAGTAACACATTCTTTATTGTTTTCACGTCTTAGATACACGATGCAGGAATTTCAGTCAAGAAATTATGAAAAAATTGTAAGTAAGTAACAAATTCTTTCTTGAATTCGCCTCTTGGATAAACAAAAAGACATTTCATTCAAGAAATTATGAAAATATTTTTAAGGAAGTAACAAACTCTTTCTTGAATTTGCCATTTGGATGCACAATACAGAAATTTGATTCAGGAAACTATGAAAAAAATTGCAAAACAAACTCTTTATTGTTTTCGCCTCTTGGATACACAATGCAGAAATTTCATTAAAGAAATTATGAAAAAATTGTAAGTAAGTAGCAAATCTTTTCTTGAATTCGCCTGCTGGATAAACAAAAAAGACATTTCTTTCAAGAAATTATGACAAAATTCTAATTAAGTAACAAACTCTTTATTGTTTTCACGTCTTAGATACACGATGCAGAAATGTCATTCAAGAAATTATGAAAAAATTGTAAATAAGTAACAAAATCTTTCTTGAATTCGCCTCTTGGATAAACAAAAAGACATTTCATTCAAGAAATTATGAAAATATTTGTAAGTAAGTAACAAACTCTTTCTTGAATTCGCCATTTGGATGCATAATACAGAAATTTAATTCAGGAAATTATGAAAAAATTTGCAAGAAACTCTTTATTGTTTTCACCTCTTGGATATACAATACAGTAATTTCACTCAAGAAATTATGAAAAAATTGTAAGTAAGTAAGAAACTCTTTCTTGAATTCTCCTCCTGGATACACAATACAGATATTTCATTCAAGAAATTATAAAAAAATTGCAAGTAAGTAACAAACTCTTTCTTGAATACACCTCAAAATTCTAAGTAAGTAACAATCTCTTTTTTGAAGTCCCCTCTTGGATACGCAATACGATACGGAAATTTCATTCAAGAAATTATGAGAAAATTCCAAGTTAGTAACAATCTCTTTCTTGAAGTCCCCTCTTGGATACACAATACGGAAATTTCATTCAAGAAATTATAAAAAAATGGTAAGTAAGTAACAAACTCTTTATTGATTTCACCTCTTGGATACACAAAAAAGACATTTCATTTAAGAAATTATGACAAAATTCTAAGTAAGTAACAAACTCTTTATTCAATTCGCCGTTTGCATGCACAATACAGAAATATCATTCAAGAAATTATGAAAAAATATCTAAGTAAGTAACAATCTCTTTCTTGAAGTCCCCTCTTGGATACACAATACGGTAATTTCATTCAAGAAATTATGAAAATATTTGTAAGTAAGTGACAAACTCTTTCTTGAAGTCACTTCTTGGATACACAATGCAGAAACTTCATTTAAGAAATTAGGAAAAAAATTTAAGTAAGTAAGTAACAAACTCTTTCTTGAATTCACAGTTTGGATGCACAATACAGAAATTTAATTCAGGAAATTATGAAAAAAAATTGTAGGTAAGTAACAGACTCTTTCTTGAAATCACCTCTTGGATGCACAATACAGATATTTCATACAAGACATTATGAAAAAATTGCAAGTAAATAACAAACTCTTTTTTGTTTTCACCTCTTGGATACACAATTATGAAATTTCATTCAAGAAATTATGAGAAATTGCAAGTAGGTAACAAACTCTTTCTTGAAGTCACCTCTTGGATACACAATGCAGAAATTTCATTCAAGAAATTATGAAAAAATTGTAAGTAAGTAACAAATTCTTTCATGAATTTGCCTCCTGGATAGACAATACAGACATTTCATTAAAGAAATTATGACAAAATTCTAAGTAAGTAACAGCTCTTTCTTGCGCTTTCTTGAATTCACCTCTTGGGTAAACAATATGGAAATTTCATTCAAGAAATTATGAAAAAAATCGCAAGTAAGTAACAAACTCTTTCCTGAATTCGCCGTTTGGATACACAATACAGAAATTTAATTCAGAAAATTATGAAAAAAAATGAGAACAAATTCTTTCTTGAAATCGCTTCTTGGACGCACAATACAGCAATTTCACTCAAGAAATTATGAAAAAAAATGTAAGTAAGTAACAAACTCTTTCTTGAATTCTCCTCCTGGATACAAAGTACAGACCAAAAAGTTGGGTTGATCTAGGTTCGCTGCAACCCAAAAATGACAAGCATTGGGACTAGCAAACACCCGCCTTGACTTAGAGTGGTCAGACACACAGTCATAGTGAGAGAGATATCCAAAAAGTAGGGTTGATCTAGGTTCGCTTAGAGTGGCGCGCCACTCTAAGCGAACCTAGATCAACCCAACTTTTTGGATATCTCTCTCACTATGACTGTGTGTCTGACCAATCTAAGGCAGGGTGGGTGTTTGCTAGTCCCAATGCTTGTCATTGTTGGGTTTTAGCGAACCTAGATCAACCCAACTTTTTGGTCTGTATTGTGTATCCAGGAGGAGAATTCAAGAAAGAGTTTGTTACTTACTTGCGATTTTTTCATAGTTTCTTGAATGAAATCTCCATATTGTTTACCCAAGAGGTGATTTCAAGAAAGCGCAAGAAAGAGTTTGTTACTTACTTGCAATTTTTTCATAATGTCTTGTATGAAATATCTGTATTGTGTATCCAAGAGGTGACTCCAAGAAAGAGTTTGTTACTTACTTACAATTTTTTTTTCATAATTTCCTGAATTAAATTTCTGTATTGTGCATCCAAACGGTGAATTCAAGAAAGAGTTTGCTACTTAACTACTTACATTTTTCCTAATTTCTTAAATGAAGTTTCTGCATTTTGTATCCAAGAGGTGACTTCAAGAAAGATTTTGTTACTTACTTACAAATATTTTAATAATTTCTTGAATGAAATTTTCGTATTGTGTATCCAAAGGGGACTTCAAGAAAGAGATTGTTACTTACTTAGAATTTTTTCATAATTTCTTGAATGAAATTTCTGTCTTGTGCATGCAAACGGCGAATTCAATAAAGAGTTTGTTACTTACTTAGAATTTTGTCATAATTTCTTGAATGAAATGTCTTTTTTGTGTATCCAAGAGGTGAAATCAATAAAGAGTTTGTTACTTACTTACCATTTTTTTTTATAATTTCTTGAATGAAATTTCCGTATTGTGTATCCAAGAGGGGACTTCAAGAAAGAGATTGTTACTTACTTGGAATTTTCTCATAATTTCTTGAATGAAATTTCCGTATCATATTGCGTATCCAAGAGGGGACTTCAAGAAAGAGATTGTTACTTATTTAGAATTTTTTCATAATTTCTTGAATGAAATTTCTGTATTGTGCATGCAAATGGCGAATTCAAGAAAGAGTTTTTTACTTACTTAGAATTTTGTTATAATTTCTTGAATGAAATGTCTTTTTTGTGTATCCAAGAGGTGAAATCAATAAAGAGTTTCTTACTTACTTACAATTTTTGTATAATTTCTTGAATGAAATTTCCGTATTGTGTATCCAAGAGGGGACTTCAAGAAAGAGATTGTTACTTACTTGGAATTTTCTCATAATTTCTTGAATGAAATTTCCGTATCGTATTGCGTATCCAAGAGGGGACTTCAAGAAAGAGATTGTTACTTACTTAGAATTTTTTCATAATTTCCTGAATGAAATTTCAGTATTGTGCATGCAAATGGCGAATTCAAGAAAAAGTTTTTTACTTACTTAGAATTTTGTTATAATTTCTTGAATGAAATGTCTTTTTTGTGTATTCAAGAGGTGAAATCAATAAAGAGTTTCTTACTTACTTACAATTTTTGTATAATTTCTTGAATTAAATTTCCGTATTGTGTATCCAAAAGGGGACTTCAAGAAAGAGATTGTTACTTACTTAGAATTGTCTCATAATTTCTTGAATGAAATTTTCGTATTGTGTATCCAAGAGGCGTATTCAAGAAAGAGTTTGTTACTTACTTACAATTTTTTTTTATAATTTCTTGAATGAAATATCTGTATTGTGTATCCATGAGGAGAATTCAAGAAAGAGTTTGTTACTTACTTACAATTTTTTCATAATTTCTTGAGTGAAATTGCTGTATTGTATATCCAAGAGGTGAAAAAGATAAAGAGTTTGTTTGCAATTTTTTTCATAATTTCCTGAATTAAATTTCTGTATTATGCATCCAAATGGCAAATTCAAGAAAGGATTTGTTACTTACTTACAAATATTTTCATAATTTCTTGAATGAAATGTCTTTTTGTTTATCCAAGAGGCGAATTCAAGAAAGAATTCGTTACTTATTTACAATTTTTTCATAATTTCTTGAATTAAATTTCTGCATCATGTATCTAAGACGTGAAAACAATAAAGAGTTTGTTACTTACTTAAAATTTTGTCACAATTTCTTGAAAGAAATGTCTTTTTTGTTTATCCAGCAGGCGAATTCAAGAAAGAATTTGCTACTTACTTACAATTTTTCATAATTTCTTTAATGAAATTTCTGCATTGTGTATCCAAGAGGTGAAAACAATAAGGAGTTTGTTTGCAATTTTTTTCATAATCTTCTGAATTAAATTTCTGTATTGTGCATCCAAATGGCGAATTCAAGAAAGAGTTTGTTACTTCCTTACAAATATTTTCATAATTTCTTGAATAAAATTCCTGCATCGCGTATCTAAGACGTGAAAACAATAAAGAGTTTGTTACTTACTTAGAATTTTGTCATAATTTCTTGAATGAAATGTCTTTTTCATTTATCCAGCAGGAGAAGTCAAGAAATAATTTGCTACTTAATTACAATTTTGTCAAAATTTCTTAAATGAAATGCCTTTTTTTTTGTTTATCCAGCATGCGAATTCAATAAAGAATTTGCTACTTACTTAAAATTTTTCATAATTTCCTGAAATAAAATTTCCGTATTGTGCATCCAAACGGTGAATTCAAGAAAGAGTTTTTGTTACTTACTTAGAATTTTTTCATAATTTCTTGAATGAAATTTCTGCTTCGTGTATCTAAGACGTGAAAAACAATAAAGAGTTTGTTACTTACTTAAAATTTTGTCACAATTTCTTGAATGAAATGTCTTTTTCGTTTATCCAGCAGGCAAATTCAAGAAATAATTTGCTACGTACTTACAATTTTTTCATAATTTCTTAAATGAAATTTCTCTGCATTGTGTATCCAAGAGGTGACTTCAAGAAAGAGTTTGTTACTTACTTACTTACATTTTTTTTCATAATTTCCTGAATTAAATTTCTGTATTGTGCATCCAAACGGTGAATTCAAGAAAGAGTTGGTTACTTAATTAGAATTTTCTCATAATTTCTTGAATGAAATGTCTTTTTTTGTTTATCCAGGTGGCGAATTCAAGGAAGAATTTGTTACTTACCTACTTACTTACTTACAATTTTTTCATAATTTTTTAAATGAAGTTTCTGCATTGTGTATCCAAGAGGTGACTTCAAGAAAGAGGATGTTACTTACTTAAAATTTTGTCATAATTTCTTGAATGAAATGTCTTTTTTATTTATCCAGAAGGCGAATTCAAGAAAGAATTTGCAACTTACTTACAATCTTTTCATAATTTCTTAAGTGAAATTTCTGCATTGTGTATCCAAGAGGTGACTTGAAGAAAGAGTTTGTTACTTCCTTAAAAATATTATCATAATTTCTTGAATGAAATGTCTTTTTTGTTTATCCAAGAGGCGTATTCAAGAAAGAATTTGTTACTTACTTACAATTTTTTCATAATTTCTTGAATGAAATTCCTGCATCGTGTATCTAAGACGTGAAAACAATAAAGAGTTTGTTACTTACTTAGAATTTTGTCATAATTTCTTGAATGAAAGTCTTTTTTTTATCCAGCAGGCAAATTCAAGAAAGAATTTGCTACTTACTTACAATTTTTTCATAATTTCTTTAATGAAATTTCTGCATTGTGTATCCAAAAGGTGAAATCAATAAAGAGTTTGTTACTTACTTAGAATTTTTTCATAATTTCTTGAATGAAATTTATGCATCGTATATCTAAGACGTGAAAACAATAAAGAGTTTGTTACTTACTTAGAATTTTGTCATAATTTCTTGAATGAAATGTCTTTTTCGTTTATCCAGCAGGCGAATTCAAGAAATAATTTGCTACTTACTTACAATTTTGTCAAAATTTCTTAAATGAAATGTCTTTTTTCTGTTTATCCAGCAGGCGAATTCAAGAAAGAATTTGCTACTTACTTATAATTTTTTCATAATTTCCTGAAATAAATTTCTGTATTGTGCATCCAAACGGTGAATTCAAGAAAGAGTTTGTTACTTACTTAGAATTTTTTCATAATTTCTTGAATGAAATTTCTGCATCGTGTATCTAAGACGTGAAAACAATAAAGAGTTTGTTTCTTACTTAGAATTTTGTCATAATTTCTTGAATGAAATGTCTTTTTAGTTTATCCAGCAGGCAAATTCAAGAAATAATTTGCTACTTACTTACAATTTTTTTCATAATTTCTTAAATGAAGTTTCTCCATTGTGTATCCAAGAGGTGACTTCAAGAAAGAGTTTGTTACTTACTTACAATTTTTTTTTCATAATTTCCTGAATTAAATTTCTGTATTGTGCATCCAAACCACAGTTTATAGAATTAGCAGTGTGATCATTCTCTATCTCTCCCATTATAAAAACCCGGACATGGGTGCGAGTGCTCCGGAGAACGTTTTTGCAGATAGAAACATAGGCGTTATCAGATCTTTTCGCGGGTAGACAAGTCAGATTTTTCTTGGACACGAAACAAGTTGAAACCCGCTATTACGAATAATGCACTTGGTAACCATTTCTCAGTGATTGACGATAACAGACTAATCCGCTAAGGCAGAAACAAGTGGGAGGAGCTTTTTGTTCGCACCGAGACCGAAGGCCAGAAATTATCTGCGATAAGCTTACTGTCTATAAACTGTGATCCAAACGGTGAATTCAAGAAAGAGTTTGTTACTTACTTAGAATTTTCTCATAATTTTTTGAATGAAATGTCTTTTTTTTTTATCCAGGTGGCGAATTCAAGGAAGAATTTGTTACTTACCTACTTACTTACTTACAATTTTTTCATAATTTCTTAAATGAAGTTTCTGCATTGTGTATCCAAGAGGTGACTTCAAGATAGAGTTTGTTACTTACTTAGAATTTTGTCATAATTTCTTGAATGAAATGTCTTTTTTATTTATCCAGGAGGCGAATTCAAGAAAGAATTTGCTACTTACTTACAATCTTTTCATAATTTCTTAAATGAAATTTCTGCATTGTGTATGCAAGAGGTGACTTCAAGAAAGAGTTTGTTAATTACTTGCAATTTTTTTCATAATTTCCTTAATTAAATTTCTGTATTGTTTATCTAAGAGGTAAATTCAAGAAAGAGTTTGTTACTTACTTACACTTTTTTCATAATGACACATCCAACAACGGATGTTGATAAAGAATTTATTCATTCTGATGCTTAGATTTTGTCAAGGTTATCCCATGTGTCTGACAATAGATGTATGCAAATTCATTTTTCTTACATCTCCGATGCTTTAATAGACATTCTAAACGTTTGATGTGCTAGCTTACTCTAAAAATAATGAACACATAACATTGTAATGCATAATATATTTTTTTAATGAAATCATGCTATGTAGAATATTAATACAAAAATATATTATGATACATTATTAATATCAATGATCAACTTTGGACAATTTGAATCTGTTCCATAAAATAGTTCACCATGTTCTCTCTTGATATTATAGCTATTGTCTTCTCTTAGTTCGTAATCAGTAGAATAATCATTATTCCATTTTAAGTCATACACAATTTTACTGGTGTGTCATCGACAGGCTCAATATGCTTTTCGTCTTTGGTATTATTTGGTCATTGACGGTTTGATCAATGGCAGTAAAGTTTGATGGTACTTTGTTTTTTTTCATCGATTCATCTTTATATTCCATAGTGAAATTTTCTGCCAATGCCCTTTTTATTTTTCTGGCAATTTCACTTTCTATTATCACATTACTTTTACACAGGTAACAGTTTTCGACACGTAGACAAGATATGGTTTATGATATTAGTAGAAGAGTAGGCCTTTCTTTTTTTGAACTTCCGTTGAATGCTAATACCCGAAAGCTGACGATAGGATGTATCAGTAGGTAATGTGTTACCTGCAACAGTAGCAAGGAGTTTTCCTCTATCATCAACGATTATTTTTATGTTGGAATTCTCTTTGAGTGCAATCATCTCTGGAGATCTCAATCTCAAATATCCACCAACATAAGAGTTGAATTTTTTCGGTACTCCAAAGAAATTTAATTCCTTACTATCATGACAATGCATGCATACATTTCCAATAGTGCTACGACTTATACTTGTTTCATAGTTTAAATACTTCTCCTTGTCGGCATTCAATACTACAATAACATTGTCATGTGAACACACTTTATTAAAATGCTCCATCTTCACTTTTTTAAAGATATGACTTATGTGTTTATCGTTCCAATGCGCAAAAAAATACTGATTTAATACATGCAATAAACTAGGTAGTGTCCATAACCCGCCATAAAGTACCAGTGGGAAAGCCGCACCGTGTCTCTGAGCAAGCATAGAGTACAATTTTTAGAGCCATAAGCATATTTCATGTCATTTTAAGATACGTAAACTAAAAAAAAGCTGAATAATTTCGAAGTCCAAAAAAAAATTGTCCAATAAAGAAAAAGTGCTACTACAAACATTTTTTTTCTAATAGTAAAGGTCATGACTAACATATCCATACCATTCTCATTTTAAGTTTGGAAAATATTAAATCTGATTTTTTAATAATTTAAGTATGTTTCATCTCATTCGAAGACATGTAAAAAAAAAGTTGAAAAAATATAACATGTTAAAAAAGATAATAAAAAAAGTTAAAAAAACTTCAAAAAAAAAAAAAAAAAATGGGTGGAGGGGGCCAAAAAGTTGAAGGGGAAGGGGTGCCTTTCGAGTTTGGGATAGGGGACCTTTGGGGGGTTGAGGTCTCTGGTGGTTAGGGTCGTTGGTGCTTATGATCCTTGATGGTTCGTACTCACATACACCTTATTACTTGATTTGCAAGGATTTCTAAGGTTTGTTCTGAATTTCTTTATTAAAATTCTTTTCTTGCCATCTAGTATCAACTTTAGTATCAACTCTCTTAGTATCAACTTTTTAGTATACTATAACGTTAGACCCTATTTTAAATTGACAACACTGTTCAAACACCACTTGTGTATTATACAGAACACATCGAAGAAGTAAAGCGAGGTCAAGTCATAAGACCATTTTATCATCATTAACCATTTCCATAGATTGATATTGTTCCAAATTTATAATAAATAAGCTATGAGTTAACATGCTCTTCGGGGTTACCTTAACTGCCAGTCAGTTTAACCCTTTTTCTCCATCTTCATACAATCCAATCACTAATTAGAACATTCACGTTTCTATTATTCAAACATTAATTAATATCGTTCATAGAGTCCAATTCGCAAATGCTATCTAGCTCTATTTTTTTTCCTATTATTCAATTAATATCGTTCGTATAGTCCAATTCGCAAATGCTATATCCTTTTTTTTCTCCACCTTGATACGATCCAATTCGCAAATGCTGTCTAGCTCTGTTTTTTCCCTATTATTTAATTAATATCGTTCGTATTGTCCAATTCGCAAATGCTATACCCTTTTTTTTTCTCCACCTTCATACGATCCGATTCGCAAATGCTATCTAGCTCTGTTTTTTTCCCTATTCTTCAGTTAATATCGTTCGTATAGTCCAATTTGCAAATGCTATACCCTTTTTTTCTCCATCTTCATACGATCCAATTCGCAAATGCTATCTAGCGACACATTCCTAACAAACTAGTTTTGACTAAAGGCAATTGTCCAAAAAAATCAGAAACCAGTCTGATAGCACATACTTCAAAGAAATGGAACACTGGATAATGCATTCGTGATAGACAGCTTTTCCTACAAAATCATTCTTAAATACGCAATTTGATAATTTCCCATAAAAAATGGGTGTTGCCTCAAAAACCAGTGTGATTGCGTTATACAATCACAATTATTCTTCCAAAACCTGTTTGATCACTTTATAGGTATATAATATAAAAGGTTTGGTCGCTTTTTACAATGTGCACGTCAAACTACACTGTATATTCTTGTGTAATTCCATATGGATCTCGGAATGTGTATATAGACACTGCTCACAACTAATATAAGGAAGGATTTTCAGTATAGTTTGTTATTAGCGTGAGAATAGAATTCAAGGAGTGAGAAAAGTTTGGCAATACTCATTTGTTTATTTGGCAAGATATATATTTGCAATAATGAGCGGAATGTTTACACTTTTAGAAGTTGATAGTGGAGTTGGCAGCAGCAGCAATGGTAAAAGAGCACCAAACATCGCGAGAGGATCTCGAGTGGAAAGGAGTATATGCAAGATACGTGTTATCTTTGAGCAAATTTAAATTGGAGGACCAATTGTGCTTCACTGCGAAAGTCGATATTGTAAATATACATAGACTTCAATGTGCTTTGAATGCAATAGTGAAGTATATTGAGGACAATAAGTTATATCGGTAATTGTATATGTGTAATATCTTATTGTTGTAATTATGCTCACACACACACAATAAAATTGTTTCGAAATCGAAAATGTTCCCTTTTCTTTTTTTTAGATTTTTTTTTATGTAGGTTATCGAATATTCTTGAAGTAGAGCGAATTGTAGTTAGTCTAGAGTCAGCAGTGAGAGTGTTAGGATTGAAAAATGAATGAACTTGAGAAAGAGAGAATAAGTCGAATCTTTTGATTATGGAAAAATGTTTGACTCTAGATGACGATTTTCCCGAGTTATCTCTTCAACGGAAGATATTTTCTCAGGAAGCACTTGACAACATAATGGGGAATGATTTTCCACCATTGGACTATTGTATGATGCTTTTACGACGGGATTCAAATGCTTTTACCCAATTTATTGATATATTAATTGAAACAAAGCAGAATAATATCGTGGATATACTTTTGAAAACATTGCTGTAGATTCTTTGTAGATGACTCTCCCTTCAAAACAGATTATGTAACGTTACAGGGTTACTCCTCTCTCTCCTATCCCCCTCTGAATTTATCGAATATGGATCAGTTTCCTTTTAGCTGTGAGAAATTTGACATCGGAAACCAAAAATGTTCTATACATGTCCACTATGTATGTGTACTCTTGGCAGTTAGTCATCATGTGAGAATTGTACAATTATTGATGAGTGTAATGAAAAGTGCAAATTATGCAATCCGCGTAAATTACATAGAGGATATGCAGTACAAATTAAAGGCTGTAATCCATGTCTTGAGGGCAGATTTGTGTGATCAGTGACTCTCACCCTAGAGGGCAACTATGCTCCAATTGTCACTATGACAAATGTGATCAGTGGGAGAATACTTATTCTGGTATGATTGGAAAGAGCCCTAAACGAGATTTTAGTTTATTTCTACGAGATTGGTATCGTCTTGGTTTTAAATTATCTTGGGAGGAAGAATCAGGTCTACGATACAACTGTTAGGATAACAAGACAATTTGGTTTCTACGTCATCGTTGTGACGACACTGCCTATTATGACTATAAACCTAGTGATTTTTATTTGGCTGATACAGAATGTGATTCACCACTTGAAAACACTGTATGTGGTATTTCTTCAAATAGACAAATTGAAACACGTGAATTTCACAATATGAATGCTAATAGCATCATTGACTATACAAAGAGATATGACAAGAGAGAAGTTACTTTGTAGTGTAGAAAATGTGACCCCTGACTTTGCAGCCAATCAAGATCAATATACAGTGAATTGAAATGATCTACCAGCATTAGTGGTTCTCGACAGTTGCCTATACACCGAAGAAGAAGATATCTAAAGTGAAGAATAAAGAAATTGTTGTTGTGCATATACATTTTTTTTTTATCAATAAGCAAATTTACATACATTTTTAAAACACTTTACTCGTTGGGCACTAGAATCAATAATATACAGGTCTGAGAGAATATTTTCCACCATAAAGTCATAATGACGTGGATTGTCTACGTAAATGTTGAGAAACTGCTTGTAAGTATAACCGCGACATCTGAAGACAAAATATAGTAGCGCATGAAAAATACAATTTTTAGTCGTTAGATCCTGCACTCTCTTCCGATTTTGAATAATAGTTTTTCCCACTGCTTTCAATATAGCTGTTGATGTGTGGAGTGTAGAATGTATAGGGTAGGCCGAGAGGATCAAAAAATTCAATAGTCTTCATCGTTTGAAAGATAAACAGCCAATGACAGGTATTCACAGTCGACGGACTGCTATTAACAATAATTAGGGTACTGTTTGCACTTAGAATTTTTCAAGGAAGTCCGATGGTAGACAATAGAATCTGCATTTGGACATGTAGGGGTCCATATTAAATATATTGATTATTCGACTGGTGTTCTTGGTGCAAGGTCTATTAGAACACTGTCTTCGGGAGTGATTTCCCAATAGGTTTCAAATTGGTTTAACGAGATTAGTGCGAAACTCTCAGGTAATGGATCGGCAAATGTACACTCTAACTTAATACCCTTAGAAGTTACTGCGATATTACGAATATGTTTTGTTGGATGTATACGTTCTTGTTGTATGTAGTTGCAGGATCGATACGTTGGATATATATATATATATATATATATATATATATATATATATATATATATATATATATATATATATATATATATATATATATATATATATATATATATATATATATTATATATATATATATATATATATATATATATATATATAATATATATATATATATATATATATATATATATATATATATATATATATATATATATATATATATATATATATATATATATATATATATATATATTATATATATATATATATATATATATATATATATATATATATAGTCTTTTGATTTAGTTTAAGTTCTCTCAAGGTATTTACCAAATTGTTAATGCTGGTCTTAATTGGTTCTTTGCGTTTCTTTGAAAAACTTCTCTTTCAGAAAGTTTTTTTTTTAAATTATTCTCTTTAAACATCTCTGTAGGATCTTGCAACAACCCGTTATCCTTGGTAAAAGAAAAAGAAAAAAAGAACAAGCGTTAGTACTACCTAGGCAGAAAAGTGATTTTACTGGTTGTTGAAGGTATTACTGCAATTCTCCTGTTGGGGGCTGTTTATCATGGCAATTCCTGTGCTGCTTGTTTAATTTCAATCTGAAACCAGTTTAAAAGGGTTCCAAGGCCTTTCCTAAACGGGAAAAACTGAGCTGCAAAGTAAGACAAAAATTGAGCTGCACAGTAAGACATATAAAATTTGACCTGCAAAAGGGAAAGTAAGATAAATAAAAACAAACTGAAGAAAAAAAGGGATTTTGAAATATCCTACATATATTCCAAAAACATGCAGAGTATATGGCTAGGATATCTTACAGGATTTATTTTATATATTTTTTCTTCTTTTCGTGTTCTGGGGGTTGAATTATCTTAGCAGGGTAAGATAAAGGTTAAAGAAATTCGTTTGTTTGCTTATTTGAAACAAGGAGTTCTATTCTCAATAGATTTTCTTGGTTCTTGCTTAGAGTTTGATTTTATGTTATTGAAATTAAATTTTAAAAACGGCGCTCCTTAAAGGTACTTCAGACGGGAACACATTCTGATTGGAGCGTAATAGACGCTTTCTCGACCGCAAGGAGCGAACTGGCATCATGTACTATAAGTGTCGGTGATGGAACAAGGCTAGTGGAAGTAATTATTCATACTTCTCAGTCTCAGCCTGTGCACTTTCACCCTAACGCAACCCTTTTATAGTTGCCATTAATTTTCGCCTACATTTTCAAAGCATTTTCTTTGGCCTTTACTTTACTCTGCTATGATAATTCAACCCCCAGCAGCCTCCAAAGAAAGTCGAATTAAAAGAAATTAAATATGAAAATAAAAACTATAGGATGTTCTGCACCATATGCTATACCTAAATTTTGGAATAAAGGACACTTCAAAATTTCACTTTTCTTCATTCTTTTTATTTTCGGAATTTTCCGGGGGGGGGGGGATTGTCTAGAAAGGATTTCTTAGGAGGCGATATTTCCTTGGGAGAATTAGCTTGATATTGTCTAAGGTAGGCTATTCATGATTTTCAATAAAAGTGTAAACAAGGCAAATAAACAATTAGCAAGACTAGTTTCTAATCCAGAGTTTGACTAAGAAATATCTTTTAAAGAAGAGCCTGGAAGGCTTGTGCTCTCCCCTAAATACCTATATTTGATCTTTCTTCAATGAATTTTATATTTTCCATTTAATATGCATATTTAGCATTTTTTAAGTCCTTCCCACCTCTCTTAAATAATTGTCCCTTGAACCAACATCCTGGGGAGTTTCAATAAAAATGCCTTATTTTGGGCAAATCAAAACGAGGACACACCTATCCGCAGATCCTTCAAAAAATTAAACTTTGTGCCGAGGGCATCGTAAATTTTTTATCAAAAGCATAAAATAAAATGAAAGACCATAAAAACTAGCCTACAGGCTGGAATTGAAGGGTAAAAAACACTGTTTGATTGGGAGTATTATATCAATTGTTTGTTGTAAGGGGGTGAGGGGTTGGCAGTATTGTTGGAAAGAGGCTGAGAAGTTGGGGATTCTTATATGTCATTTCTTCCACCCCCTAGATTTTAAAAATACCTTTTCGGAGGGATTTGAACTGAAAAATGCCTTTTTTTTTTTGTTTTCTTATCGACAAAAATTGAAAGGAAACGACAAATTTGCCCCATCTAGATATCGAGGAACACATCCCTCCTAGACATTCGTGAATCGACACCCCCTGACAAAAGGCAGATGTTCTCTAGCCTTAGAAGCCCCCCTTTTCTCTCTCTCAAATAACACCCAAGGATTTGGCTGAGTAATCCCAGAGGAAAAGGATTCGCCTCCGGAGGAGTTCTGCAAAATTAGTGAAACTAATTTTTTTTATGTCTGTTAATAGAGCTTCCCATCGCCCTGTCACTGTCTTTGGGTCTAGACGTTTACCCCCCCCCCCTTCTCATGGAAAAACTCTCCCCTGGAAAATACCTCTCGCGGAAAAAATGGTTTTCTAAATTTGAATATTTTTTGGGGTTCTGTTATTTTTTAGTTTAGTTGAGAAGTGCTAAGGAAAGTGGAAAAAAGGAATTTATGTGTAGGTCACCCCCCTCCTCCGTGCATAAAATTTTCTTCTCGTGGAAAACTCTCCAGAAACTCTCCTCCCCCTTCAGAAATACCAGCCATATCTACAATGGCTGATGGTATCAGCCGTCACTTAGTATCAGCCGTCACATCGTTCGGAAAATGTTTAGGAGCATCTTCAGCTAAATCAATATGTGCATCCAGTTTTATAAGACGATGTATTTGCAATGTGTCGAGAACAGCTGGGGGAATAAACCTGAGGTTCTGAAGTTTAAACTTTCAGGGCATGTTGAAGGAATATTGAAAAAAGGATGGAGTGCAACCAGTCCCTCTCCCATATCCTTTTTAGCTGTAATCTCCTCAAAGACATCTGACCAAATTCGTTATATAGATTCACAAAGGTCAAATATTTTCAACACATATGTTTATTACTTAACGTCCAGAAAGGTCTGATTCATCTGAAAAAAAAGGAGAAATAAATCAGCTTTAATGTATTGTGACGTCAGATCTTCTTTTTTTTTTTGCAAAAATAAAAGAAAGCTTTCTTATGAATGATATTGACAGGCGTTTATATCCTGAATTTAAGAAATAAATAATTCCAACAAGAATGAACGTGTAAAAATTGTAACTTGATATTTTTAGAATACTGAAAAACTGAGTTCAGTGGTTCAGTCGCAAGATGGTTCAGTTACACGAGAGTTCAGTTTCAAGGTGGTTCAGTTGCACAGTGGTTCAGTTGCACGGTGGTTCAGTTCCACGGTGTTTCAGTTGCACGGGGGTTGGGTTATACAGGGGTTAACTTGATATTTTTGTAACTTGATATTTTTAGAATACTGAAAAACTGAGTTCAGTGGTTCAGTCGCAAGATGGTTCAGTTACACGAGAGTTCAGTTTCAAAGTGGTTCAGTTGCACGGTGGTTCAGTTACACGGTGGTTCAGTTACACACACACCCTAGCATCTTTAAGCTTGGTGTATTGAAACAATTTTCCTATTAATCACACACGGTTTATTTCACCTCCTAAGAAATTTGAATGTATCTGTCCCTGCAAATGTGATGAGTATTCCAAGGAATAGAGGAAGGGCTATTAATTGGTCGATTACTTTTAATAGCCCAACTGGCTATTAAAATAAATTCTATGATTTTGTGTATAAAACAAAATATAATATGCTAGATTAAGTCACACGACTGTTCACCTTTGTCCCATGGGCCTTTATTGATACAGCGGATAAGAACAAATAAGATTAGTTTTCAAAGATTTAGATTTTCTCAGTTTCCGAATATTCAGCGAAGAGTCTGTTACAATAAAGAAAAAACTAGACATGTCTGTTAAGGATCATGTTGTTTATAGCAAGAAAGAATTTGTCGAACCTCCTTCAATTCCAGTTCACAAGCGACTGTTAGATTCGTTACAGAAGAACCTTGATCGGGTTGCTGATACAGAATGGATTGTGAGTAAATGCTAATGCTGTTTTACCTTGGATCTTGTCTTCGCTTTAGAACTTGAAACTGACATGTAAATATTATATTTATCAACTATAGTTTATTACTCATCATATCCATCATAGCTCACCATAACTCGCCATAACCATAACTGGTGCAACATATTTTAGTACCTCTAAACCTGAACTCTACGCTCTCACACGGGCGTCAATTAACTGTACTGAATTGGAGTGGCAATTTTTTTTCATTATATAAAATAAAGATTTAAGATACATTTTTCTAAGTCAAGAGGGGGGAGGGGGGATTATTTTGTCTTTTTTCGATTTTTTTTCTGTTGGAAAGCACCAACTAAAATATGTTATCGAAATCTAGAAGAAGAATATTCAAGGATGCGATGATTGCTGTTATTCTCCAACCAATCTCCCCTAATTGATGCCTCTGTACTCTCGAACAAGGTCATGTATTAAGCTTCCTTAATTGCTTGCGTAGTTTTACAAGTAAATGCAATTTCGACGATTAAGCTGTTTCTTGCTTACTGAGGAATTTTGAATCATTGATAAGTCTCTCAAATGGGGCCTCTTCTGTTTTTGGTACAGTCCATGGCTCCAGACAAGGGCACCCACAGGGATGAGCTCAAAGTCTAAGCCCCACCCCCCTCCAATGAAATGAAAAAGATAGACATTTTGCAATTAACTATGGATCTTTCCTTTTCGAACTTTTTTTATTTACACGTATTGAACCCCTTCCCCAAGAAAAAAAATTTTGCTCCACCCCCTTCCAAAAAACAGCCAGTGGCCTTGGCTATACAGAGAAATAACAGAGAATCTCTGGCCAAAAATCAGCTTGGACAGTAATCAAACACATGGTAACGAGCTGTAAATAAGGAGCGACTCGGCTCAATAGTAACCGAAACTCTAAAAAACGGATTAAGATACATCGAAAGAATCGAATTTTTATGCTGGTTACAAATATATAATTTTCATTAAGTTTAGTCTTACCCATCAAAAGAAACGCGCCTGAGAATATTTGCCCTACTTTCGAAAAAAGGAGGAAACACCCCCTAAAAGTTATAGAACCTTAATGAAAATCACACCGTCAGATTCAGCGTATCAGAAAACCCTACTGTAGAGCTTTCAAGCTCCTATCTGAAAAAATGTGGAATTTTGTGTTTTTTGCCAGAAGAAAGCTCACGGATGCGTGTTTATTTTTATTTATTTATTTTTCCAGGGTTGATCGTATCGACCCAGTGATCCTAGAATATCACGGGAGGGCTCATTCGAGCGAAAATTAAAAATTTCCAGTGCCCTTTTTAAAGTGACCAAAAATACTGGAGGGCAACTAGGCCCCCTCCCACGCTCATTTTTTCCCTAGGTCACTTGATCAAAATTTTGAGATAGCCATTTTGTTTAGCATGGTCGAAAAATATAATAACTATGTCTTTGAGGATGATTAATCCCCCATAGTCCCCGGGGAAGGGCTGAAAGTTATGAACTTAGCCCAATATTTACATATAGTATTGGTTATTGGGAAGTATAAAGACGTTTTTTAGGGGGATTTTTTCTGGTAATGGGGGGGGGGGGTTTGGGGTCGGGGTTAAGTGAGAGGATATTTTATGGAGGAAGCTTCTATGGGGAAGGGACATTGCTATGAAGGGGTGCCGGATTTTCCAGCATTATTAAAAAAAAAAAAAAGATCAGAAATTAAATTAAAAAAACAAGTTTTTCAACTGAAAGTAAGGATCAACATCAAAACTTAAAACGAACAGAAATTTATACGTATATGATTAAATTCGCCCCCTTGTTAATATTTCTCATTTTACGCTAAAGTTTTTTTTTTAGTACTTTCATAAGAGCTATTTATTCTAATTAACGGCTTTTGTGATTAGAGAGGTCATTCTTAAAGAATTGGAACAAAATTTGTTCCATTGGAACAAAGTTTAGCGTAAACAGCAAGGTATTGTCTAGGGGGCGAACCCCCTATTATACGTAATAAAAAATATATGAATATAGAATTTCGTTACGCAAGTTAAATTCGTAAGTTACGTAATAAATTTTAACAACTTTCAAGAAAGCCATTTAACCCAAAAAAACTAAAATTAATATGGAAATATTTTTTTATTATTCATGTGCGGTGAGCCAAAATTAAACCCTGTATTAATTCAAAACCTTCAGAAATTAAATAAAAATTTTTTTTTTTTTTTTAACTGAAAGTAAGGAGCGACATTAAAACTTAAAACGAACAGAAATTATTCCGTATGTGAAAGGGACTGTCTCTTCCTCAATGTATCGTTCTTTACGCTAAAGTTTGACTCTTTTTCACAACTCTATTTTTTAAAACAATAAAAACTTTAGCGTAAAGAGCAAGGCGTTGAGGAGGGGACAGCCCTTTTCATATGCGGAATAATATCTGTCCCTTTTAAGTTTTAATGTCAATCCTTACTTTCAGTTACAAAAACTTGTTTTTTTTTATTTAATCAAACAGTTCGTGGTAGCGAACTGTAAGTAAGGAGCGACCCGGCTCAATGGTAACCGAAACTCTAGAAAACGGGTTTTTAATACCAATAGATATATCAAAAGAATCAGATTTCAATGCTGATTTCAAATATATAACTTTCATCAAGTTTAGTGCTACCCATCAAAAAGTTACGTGCCTGAGAAAATTTGGCTGATTTTCGAAAAAAGGGGGAAAGACCCCCTAAAAGTTATAGAACCTTAATGAAAATCAACACCATCATATTCAGCGTATCAGAGAACCCTACTGTAGAGGTTTCAAGCTCCTATCTACAAAAATGTGGAATTTTCCATTTTTTGCCAGAAGAAAGATCACGGATGCGTGTTTATTTGTTTGTTTGTTTTTTTTTTTTTTTTTTTTTTTTTCCCAGGGGTGATCGTATCGACCCAGTGGTCCTAGAATATCGTGGGAGGGCTCATTGGAAACGGAAATTAAAAGTTCTAGTGCCCTTTTTAAGTGACCAAAAAAAATGGAGGGCAACTAGGCCCCCTCCCACGCTCATTTTTTTTTCCCAAAGTCTCCCGATCAAAATTTTGAGATAGCCATTTTATTCAGCATGGTCGAAAATATGATAAAAATGTCTTTTAGGATGACTTGATCCCCCAAAGTCCCCAGGGGGAGGGCTGAAAGTTATGAACTTTACTCAATGTTAACATATAGTATTGGTTATTGGGAAGTATACAGACTTTTCAGAGGAGATTTTTTTCTGGTAGGTGGGGGAAGGAGAGGGTCGGGGCTATATGGAAGGATCTTTCCATGAAGGAAGTTTTCATGGGGGAAGGGAAACTGCCATGAAGGGGGCGCCGGACTTGCCAGCATTATTTATTGGTTATTGGGAAGTATACAACCATTTTCAGGAAGGATTTTTTCTGGAGGGGGGGGGGCTAGAGCAGGGGGTTACTCTGGAGAATATTTCCGTGGAGGATGTTTCTTTGGGGTAAGGGACATTTCTATGAAGGGGGCGCCGGATTTCCAAGCATTATTTAAGAAACGATCAGAAATTAAATAAAAAAAACAAGTTTTTTCAACTGAAATGTAAGAAGGAATATTAGAACTTAAAACGAACAGAAATTATAACGTATGTGAGGGGGTTCTCCCCCAAGTCAATACCTCGCTCTTTACGCTACAGTTTTTTTTTAGTGCTTTCAAAAGAGCTATCTATTCTAATTAAACGGCCTTTGTTGATTCAGGGGTTTGTGAATCAAAATTTTTTTTTAACTTTTAACGTAAAGAGCGTGGTATTGACTAAGGGGAGAACCCCTTCATATAAGTAATAACATATACGTAATAAAAAAAAACAATAAAAAAACAAGCGATACGGCTCAATAGTAATCGAAACTTTAAAAACGAAATTTTGATGTCAATAAATGTATCAAAAGAATGTGTTTATAATGCTGATCCTAAATATAAATTTTATTAAGTTTAGTATTACTCATCAAAGGCTACGAGCCTGAGAAAATTTACTCGTTTTTTTAAAGAGGGGGGAAACATCCCCTACAAGTGAAAGAATTTTAATGAAAATCACACCGTCAATTCAGCGTATCAGAAAACCCTATTACATAGGTTTCAAGCTCATATCTGCAAAAATCTGCAACTTTGTATTTTTTGCCAGAAGAAAAATATACGAATATAGAAGTTAGTTACGTAAGTTAATTTGTAAAGACATCCATTTAGCAAAAGAAATTAAAATTTTTATGCAAATAAAAGCTGCATTAACTAAAAAACGATCAGAAATTAAATAAAAAAAAAACAAGTTTTTTAAACTGAAAGTAAGGAGCGACATTAAAACTTAAAACGAACAGAAATTATTCTGTATATGAAAGGGGCTGTCCCCTCCTCAACGCCTCGCTCTTTACGCTAAAGTTTGACTCTGTCTCACAACTTTATTTTTTAAAACAATAAAAAACTTTAGCGTAAAGAGCGAGGCGTTGAGGAGGGGACAGCCCCTTTCATATACAGAATAATTTCTGTTCGTTTTAAGTTTTAATGTCGCTCCTTACTTTCAGTTTAAAAAACTTGTTTTTTTTATTTAATTGAATACAAAGGACAGGGTAATAGTACTGCTATATTTTTGAAAACACTTTTTTTTTTGTCATTAAATCTCAAGGAAATAAAATTCCCTCCCAGATTTTCAAAATAACTTTTTGCATCGTCATTCTAGCATAAAGAACGAGGGTTGAAAAAGACCCCCCCCCCTCAAATAAAAAACAATTTCTTTTTTTTTTTAAGTTTTAATGTCGATCCTTACTTTCAGTTGAAAAAACTTAGTTTTTTTAATATAATTTTTGATCGTTTTTCAAATCATGCCAGGAAAATGTCTCCCCTATGAAAAGTTTTACCCTGGAAATCTCCCCAGAAACTTTCCTTCCCATAGAAAATTTTCCCAGTGAACCCCTCTCCCCCATAAAGTCCCCTCTCCCCCCAAAATCCTTATATTTCCCTTTAACAGACATCATATGTGAACAATGGACAAATTGTGTAGCTTATAGATAGGGCTATATCCAATATTGTTTCTGTGGGGGGGGGGAGTGAGTGGGTTCAAAAAATAGTTTTTTAGGAGGAGGGGGGTTACAAAAAACTTGAAAAAACGCATTAAATATTTTTGTATATTCATTTTGTTAGGTTTTTTACGAGTCGGACAAATATTTTGGGGTAGGGGGGGTCAAATCCCTTAGTCCCCCCTAGATACAGCCTTACTTACAGCCCTTTCCTCAGAAACTATGTGACTCATGTGATACCGAAAGGCACAGCTGTTGAACCTTTCAACTATGCTGGATCAAATGGCTATCTCAGAATTTTGATCAGATGTCTTTAGGAGAAAATCGGGGTGGGAGAGGGGCTAGTTGTCCTTCAATCTTTTTGACCACTTAAAAGGACACTAAAACTTTGATTTCCGATCAAAAAATCATTTCCCGGTATTCTAGGATCGCTGGTTTGATATGACCATCCCTGAAGAAAACAAAACAAACACCAAACAAACACACATGCATTATCTTTCTGTTAGCAAAAAAAAAAGCAAAAATCCACATTTTTATATATTAATAAAAAAAGCTTTTTGCACAAAATAAACTTTTCAAAAAAAGTAAAAAAACTGATTTTAACCAAAAATGAACAAAAATAGAATCAAATAATCTACCAAGCATACAACTACCACAAATCAGTATCAATAAATAAATGAAACCCAAAACAAACAAAAATTAAAATAAGTCAAACTCAAAACGAGCAGAAATTAATCTGACTTACTTGACTTAAGGCTCCTGCCGAGGGTTCGGCGTAGAGAACGATGAGACTAGGCGCCTCCAGGTTGACCTATCGCTTGCCAGGATCGCAGCTTCTTCCACCGGGATGTGGGCTTGGGTGAGGAATTCATCGGCTTTGTCTTTCCACCTAGTGTGTGGGCGTCCTCTGGGTCGTTTCCATCCGTGTAGGGTGGGGTCGAAGTCAAATGCGACCCGTGCTGGGGCGTCGCGTGGCATACGAAGGAGGTGGCCGTACCACCGAACAGTACGCTGGGTGATTTAGTTGAGTGTGAGTACGTTCCAGGTGGCGAGTCGTATTCCACCCTCGTCAATAAGGTTCATTCGATGGTCTGAAATCGGTCCAGGGACATGCTGGGGTCGTGGAAGGTAAAGGGGGGGGGGTAGGTCATCCGAGGCAGTATCATCATTTTTCGTTGCGGTAAAATTTTCGGGTGGAGGGTTGCAGGCCCAACCGACCCTAGGCCTGGGATCTAATTAGAGCTAGGACTTGCCTAGATACTGAAAGTCCCTGGGGTGGGCTCCACCCACCTCATAAGGTTGAGGCTGCCCATTAACATGGAGCGTTTAGTTAGGGAAAACCCCATATCCAGAGGCACGTGGTCAGCAGACATAGTCTGCCTCATTCCGGACGAACTCCATTCGCCTCCAATTCGCCTCAAATTAATCTGAGTAAGGTTCTAAACCCTATGCTATGCTTTCTAAAAGCCAGAATATAATTTGTACTTTACTGAAAAAATTCAAATGAATTACTGTAAAAATGTGCGTTGTCAGTTATTCCTTAAAATCTTAATTAATTTTTGCTTTCTTAAAGTTATAAGTGAAAACATTTAAAGAATTTTTTCAGTAAAGTACAAATTATAATCTCGCTTTTAGAAAGCATAGGGTTTAGAACCCTACTCAGATTAATTTCTGCTCGTTTTGAGTTTGACTTATTTTAATTTCTGTTTGTTCGGGACAATATGATGTGTGTGTAGGGGTGAGAGGGTAGCTGCCCTCTGATCACTTTGGCTCTTAAAAAGAGCACTAGTGCGTCTAATTACCAATCCAATGAGCTCCCTTTGAAGTTTATATGGCCACATCTTCTATAAAAACACTATATGTCCCCAGGGTACGACTTACAGCCTTGCCCTGACGGCTGGGGGGATTTGTCATCCTCAAAAACTTAATTTCCGGACCTTTCTGGTAGGCTTAACATACTGGCCACATCAAAATTTTAATTGGAAGTATTTGAGGAAATGATGGGCATGGAGGGAGACATTTGCTCTCTGATCACGCTTGACTAATAAAAAAGACACTAGTCCTCTCAATTTCCAATTGAATGAGCTCTTTTTAAAGCTTCTACGACAAAACTTTCTATAAAAAAAAAGTCATAACCCCAAGGGGCATAACTTACGACCCTTTTCATGAAGGCTATGGGGGAGGGTTGTCAACCTCAAAGACATAATTTCCAGACCATTCAACTGCATTGAACAAAATGCCCATATCAAAATGTTGATCGGAAAAGATTGGGGGAATAATGGGCGTTGGAGGGGGGATTACCCCTCTGATTACTTTCGACTATTAAATGGGCAATAGCCCTCTCAATTTCCAATCGAAAGAGCCCTTTTTGAAGTTTATACAACACCACTTTCTATATGACATTGTATGCCCCCAGGGCATAGCTTACAACCCTTAGCCCTGAGGGCTGTTGGGGTTGTCATACTCAAAAACATAATTTCCGTACTCTTCAACTATGTTTAACAAAATTGCTATATCAAAATGCTCATCGGAAGTGCTTGGGGAAATGATAGGCATAGGGGAGGGGGAATTTGCCTTCCGATCGCTTTTGACTATTAATAAGAACACTATCCATCTCGATTCCCAAATTGAATGAGTCCATTTTGAAGTTCATATGACATCGCTGGCAAAGACCTAAATTCAAGAACTTTCAACTACGTTGAATAAAATGTCTATCTCAAAATTGTGATTGGATGTCTTTGGGGAAATGGAAGGCTTGAAAGGGGCGTTAGTTGCCCTCCAATTAATTTGGACTATTAAATAGGGAACTAGCGCTTTCAATTTCCAATCGAATGAACCCTTTTTGAAGTTTCTACGACCTTACTTTCTATAAAACCTTATAGGCCCCCAGGAAATAACTTACAACCCTTGCACTAAGGATTTTGGGGGGATCGTCATCCTAAAAGACATAATTTCCGGAATTTTCAACCAGGTTGAACAAAATGGCTTTCTCAAAGTTTTTATTGGATGTTTTGGGGTAATGGTGGGCGTGGGAAGGATGTTAGTTTTCCTCCATCACTTTTGACAATTAAAAAGGGCACTAGGCCTTCGAAGTTTTCAAGGTTTCTATTATAGCACTCTATAAAAACCTGATAGACCCCCAGAACATAACTTACAACTCTTGCCCTGAATATCCAGAACTTTTAACCACGTTGAAAAAATGGCTATCTCAAAATTTTGATTAGATGTGTTTGGGGAAATGGTGGGCGTGAGAGGGAGGTTAGTTGCCCTCCAATCAGTTTCGACTAGCCTATTAAAAGAGCACTAGCCCTTTCAATTTCCAATTGAATGAGCCTATTTGAAGTTTCTACGACAACATATTCTATAAAAAAAAACTTATATGCCCTCAGGACATAACTTACAACCTTAGCGAATAATTTATTAGCGACTTAAAACCTTAGCAATTTCCAATCGAATGATTAATTTTCTAATTTTCTACGAAAACGCTTTAAAAAAAAAACTTATATACCCCCAAGACATAACTTATAACCCTTACCCTGAGGGCTGTGGGGAGAGTTTTATCCTCAAAAACATAATTTCTGGACTTTTTAACTACCTCGAACAAAATGACTATCTCAAAATTTTGATTGGATGTGTTTTGGGAAATGGTGGATGTGAGAGGGGTGTTTGTAATCCTCCAATCACTTTCGAATGTTAAAAAGGGCACAAGTCCTTCAAATTTCTAATCAAATGAGCCTTGTTTGAAGTTTCTACAACATCATTATCTATAAGAACCTTATATTCTCCCAGGGCATAACTTACAACCCTTGCCCCGAGTGCTCTCAGGGGGTTATCATCCTCAAACACCTAATTTATAAGATTTTTAACTACGTTGAACAAAATGGCTTTATAAAAAGTTTGATTGGATGTGTTTGGGGAAAAAATAGGCGTGAGAGGGGGATTAGTTGCCCTCAAATCCCTTTCGACTATTAAAAAGGGCACTAGCCCTTTGAATTTCCAATCGAATGAGACCTTTTTTAAGTTTCTACGACAAAACCTTAAATGAAAACCTTATATGCCCACTAACCCTTACCCCGAGGGCTATGGGGTGATTTTCATCCTCAAAGATATAATTTCTGGACCTTTCAACTACTTTGAACAAAATGGCTATCTCAAAATTTTGATTGGATCTGTTTGGATAAATGGTGGTCGTGGAAGGGGTGTTTGTTGTCTTCCAATCACTTTTGGCCATTAAAAAAGGCACTTTAAAAAAGCCATTTCAATTTCCAATCAAATGAGCCCTTTTTTGAAGTTTCTACGACAACGCTTTCTAAGAAAAATCTTATACGCCCCCAGGTCATAGCTTAAAACCCTTGCCCTGAGTACTTTGGGGTGGGGGGGGGGGGGGTTGTCATCCTCAAAGATCTAATTTCCAGAACTTTCAACTACGTTAAACAAAATGGCTATCTCAAAATTTCGATTGGATGTGTTCAGGGAAAAGGTGGGCGTGAGAGGGGGGTTAATTGCCCTCCAATCACTTTCGACCATTAAAAAGGGCAATAACCCTTTGAATTTCCAATTGAATGAGCCTTTTTTGAAGTTTCTAGGACAACGCTTTCTATAAAAACCTTACATGCCCCCAGGGCATAACTTACAACCCTTGCCTTGAGGGCTGTGGGGGAGTCTCTTCGTCAAAAAATAATTTCTATCGGGAAATAAGCTAGGATGAACAAATTTTGATTAGATGTGTTTGGGGAAATGATGGGCACAAGCCACTCCAATTTCCAATCGAATGAGGCCTTTTCGAAGTTTCTACGACAACTCCTTCGATACGAGGTGCCCTGGTCTAAACAAAAAAAAAATACATTGTGCCAACATCATTCTTTACTTAGGCAGCGCGATTGCGCTGCCTATGATAGGAACTTGTAACTGCTCCTATAGATTGCTTTACGTTTTAGGGGTGATTCTCCCTTTTACGGAACTTGGACAAATTTTCTCAGGCTATTAACTTTGATGGGTAACACGAAATATTACGGAAATAGGGTAACATTTGGAATCAGAATAAAAACTTGTATCTGTTGTTACCAAAATTTAGTTTTTTAGAGTTTCGGTTATTGTTAACCCGAGTAGCTCCTTTTTTACAGTTCGTCACCACGAACTGTTTGAAAAGCCAATCCTATGGTCTCAGCATGATTTTAAGCTATGCAAAGGCTTTTTTTTCAAATGCAAAAATATAGCATTGCAAAGCTGCAATATGCAATTTGTTGCAAGTTGCAATTTGCAACTCATCAAAACTTTATATGGCATGACGGTAAAAACACTTTTTGTGTGATTTATTTGGGCTGTTGGCCTGTTTCTGAAAATTTTTGTTTCAAAATACTAGTATTGTTAAAGGTCGTCATAGGTCATAACCATGGGCGCCCATAGACATGGGCGCAAATAGCCCCCCCCCCAACACACTCACACACGTCGTATTTTCCAGAAACGCATCTGATAGAAATTTTAAGATGGTCATTTGTTGTCGTAGAAACTTCAAAAATGGCTCAGTCGGTTGGTAATTGAAAGGGCAACTGCCTTCTTTAACAGTTAAAAGTGACTGGAGGACAACCAATGCCCCCGCACTCCGCCCATCATTCCTCAATCACTACGCCCATCATTTCCCCAAACACTTCCAGTCAAAATTTCGAGATAGTTATTTTGTTTGATGTAGTTTAAAATTCTAGGAATTACATCTTTGAGGATGAGACCCCCCTCACAGTCATCAGGGCAAGGGTTGTAAGGTATGCCCCAAGGGCGTTTAAGGGTTTTATGGAAACGGTGGTTGTATAAACTTCGGAGGGGGCTCATTGGATTGGAAATAGGAAGTTGAAGAGCCATTTTTAAGAGTCTAATTTATCGGAGGGCAGCTATACCCCCCTACGTCATATTTTTCCCCAATGCATCCGATAGAAATTTTAAGATAGCTATTTGTTCAAAAATAGTCCAGAGATCTCAAAACACGGCTTTGGGGTTGACGCAACCCCCCAAAGTTTGGGGATAAGGGTTTTAAGTCATGCCCCTAGGGGATATAAGGTTTTTATGAAGAGGTTGTCCTCTGAACTTTAGAGGAGGCTCATTTGATCGGAAATGCATACTTCTATTTCCATTTTAAGAGTCAAGCGTGATGGAGAGAAAATAGCCCCCCTCCCTGATATAATCTTTTCCCCAAACACATTCGATCGAAATTGTGAGACAACCATTTTGTAAAGTCCAAAGAGAATATAACAATGTCTTCAGCAATCAAATAAGAAAAATATAGGCGGACGTTGAGCTAAATCAAAACAAACTATGAGCATGTGAATTTTCAAAAAGGTGACAAAGCAATATCTCAAGAACAATTTATATTATTAAGTTAGATATTTAAGAGTAAGTTGGGAGGGATTTTCAACTAGCCAGAAGGCACTATGTGTATAGTTTTAATACTACAACTACAGTTACTGCAACTAATGACGCTTAGAGCATTAGATAAGATAAGATTTATTGCAAAAAGCCTGTGGGCCATAGCAACACATAATACAGTCTACAAACAAAACTCAGGAACAAAATACAACTTTAGATAATCAAAAAAGGAAAAAAAAAGAACAACAAAACGACAAAACAGAAACACACCGAGGCTCAACATTTTAACCAAAAAATACTAATCATAATAAAATTCAAATCCTAAAAACAGCACAGGCTATCCCCTCAAACAAGATTCCCTATGCTTAATCCCTAAACGAAGAAACTTAAACTGTTTAATAGCACATGTGTTCTTCTCAGCCATCTGCTGAACTAACCAGCATTGACTCCAAAACACTCGTCAAAAAGCATTCATTCCACAACTCAGACAGCTCTTCACACTCGAATACAAGATGAAATAAGTGCTCATTCACACATCCACACATTGGGCAAAAATAAAGGCCGGCCGCAAACCTAAACTTTCCCAAAAATTTCCTTCTCTCACCTAAATCCAAACTGTCTCTCAGATCATCTCCCCATATTTAATGGCATTCCTCAGGGGACTATTCTAGGCCCTCTCTATGATTAATAGCCTTTCAACCCTTTATGACAATAGATGGAAATTTGTCGATGACTTGACAGTTTTAGAGATATGTCATAAAAACATCTTTAGCAACCCAATGGGCATACTCCAAGATATTGCCTGTGAGGCCTCTTCCTTGACATGACTGTTAACCCTTCTAAATCCGCAATAGTCTCAGTAAGTTTCCTTAAATCCCCTCCCCTTTTTCTTGCTCCTATACCTCCTGAAACCTCTGTCACATCTCTTAAACTCCTTGGTGTTACAATTTCTTCTAATTTGAAATGGGATGCCCATATAAATAATATCCTACGACAAGCAAACTCCTCGCTTTCCCTCCTTAAACTTTTAAATAAATTCAGTTGCCCCCAATCACATTTACTACAAGTATACATTTCTTTTGTGCGTCCCATATTAGAGTACGCTTGTCCTGTGTAGCACTCTGGCTCTCTAATGAAGCAACACGAAAAATTGAAAATGTCCAAAAGAGAGCTCTAAGAATTATTTTTAAAGAGGGCAAGATACCGTATTTGTATTTGTTAAATATTTCAAACCTAGAGACCCTCGAGAGACGAAGAATTAATTTGTGCCTCCGTTTTGGTAAGTTGGCACTTTTGAACCCCCGTACTGCGAACCTTTTCCCTGAATACCATGTACCTGATAGAAATCGTCCTCCACGAACTGTGTCCCAGCCTATCCCCACCTTATCTCCCAGTCTTTGCACTACCTTGCGGTATAAAAAATCTTTTATCCCTTTTTTTACTGATTTAATAAATAGTGGTTAATTTGAACATAAATTTTGTCTTTTCTCTTATATAATAAAAGAAACAGCTCGGTTTCCTCTATACTCTTTTTTTTTGTTCCTATCCCCTTTTTATGTTGTTTTTTAAACATTTGTTAATGTGTATATTATTTATTTTTTTTTTCAGTTTTATTATTAGTTTTTATCTCATTAACTAGTTGCCATTTGAAGTTTTTTTAATATAAGTGACAAAGGAATTATACAGCATTCCGATATTTGATTATTTATTTATTTTAATTTTTTTTTTCATTGGTTGCCAATCTTTAAGTTGTTGTGCTTTTGTTATGATTTTCTTGCTTGTTTGTTTTTTATGGACTTCGAAATTCGAATTCGGCCCTTCAGGGCTTGTGATAGCAATTTCTAGAAATAAATATCTCTTATATCTTATCTTATCCCCTCTTTCCAGCAACAATTTCTTCAAATCCTCTTTATTCAACCCAAATTTAAAATAAACCTCCCTCCCCCCAGCCGTCTTTGGCTTGGGAGTAAAACCTCAAAGACATAGATTGGTCCTTATGAGCCTGCCACTCTTGGATTTCTTGGTCATTTAGGGTTCGCTGGACTTCTTTCCATACTGATACGGTTTCACCCATAGGGCCTTTTCCTTCATTCCACATCTCCAAAAGTCCACAAAGCCCCAGTATTTTCTTGACCTGATTTGGCCATGAATCACGTCTACCGTCCTTCAAGCTCTCTAAATAAGCTGACTTAAGAAGCCGAACTCTAGATAGCCTAATTATCTTCTCCCAGAATTTTACCATTCTAACCAACCTAAAACTCCTTAAAGAGAAAAGCCTCAAATCTCCTTTCAGTACCACTGAAACTAAATGAATCCTTCAAACCTAAAATTCTCTCAAAATATCTTAGCTGAACTACTTCTAGCTTAACTGCTTTAGCAAAACCCCAAACCTCAGAGGCCCAATGTAGACTAGAAGCTACTTTTGCCCGGAAAACTCTTTTCTGGATCCTCATGTCAGCCAGCTGATTTTAATTACTTCTCAAAAGCACACTTATTATCCTGTTACCCCTTAAATTACAATCTTCTACATGCCTAGACATCCCCCTAATGCACTAATCTTAACACCCAAATAAACAAATTCTTCTTTAACCTCTAAGACCTTTCCTCCAAAATTAAAATGAACCTCTGAATCAACATCTCCTGTACCCCTAAATACTAATACTACTGATTTCTTAGCGTTCAACTCTAAATCCATCTGTTTTAAACATTTTTTTTATTATATCTAATTGCTTCTGAAGATTATCTCTGCTATCCACGACTAGAGCTAGGTCATCCGCGAATAACGTGCATGATAGCCTAAACCAACCCAAAGATACGAAACTTCGTATCTTCGTATCTATATTAAGGTGAAACTTCTAGGAGGTGTTTAGGGGGCGTTCCAATTAAACGAAAAACTGTATACATGCAGGTTTTCAAAAAGGCATATAAGCAATATCATAGGCAGCACCACTCTATAATAGCTAGAAATATCACTGAAACATTTAAAGAAGCTAATTCGATTCAAATTAATATGTTCTAGGGTCCTTTCTAAGAGTAAAAAAAGAGATTAGAGGGCAAGCAGCCTGTCTCTCAAGCCGATTTATTCCCAAACACATCTAGTCAAAATTTTGAGACAACTATTTTGTTCAGCATAGTAAAACGGTCCAGCAACTATGTCTTTAGGGATATTGGCCATGTCAAAAACCCCACAATTATGCTAAACTATGGATTCTTATAGAAAAAAAAACCGAAAAGATGTAAAATAAAAATATTTTTTTTCATGAAAATGACTTAGTCAATAAAAAACGAACAGAAATTCATCTAAAAAAAAAAACTTTTTCCACATAACAAGCTTTTCAAAGAAAAGTAAAGAGCTCCATTAAGCCAATGGGCAGAAATGAAGTCAAGTAATCATCCAAACGTAAAACTACCCCAAATCACTATTAAAAAATAAATGAGACTCAAAATGAACAGAAAGTAGAATAAATAGCTGAGTCAAACTCGAAACGAGCAAAAATTAACATTAGAGGGCTGATAACCCCCATGCCTTCTCAAGACCAGAACAGAATTTGCGCTTTACTGAAAACAAAATATGTTTAAATATTTTCATTTTTTTAGTTAAATAAGTAAAAAAACTTTTTTTTACTCACTTTTATTACCCGTTTTTTTATTTTAAGGAAATATCAGTATAGGTAAATTAAACTGACAATCTACGGTCTTTTTTTTCAGTAAAGCCTAAGTTATGTTCTGGCCATGAGAAGGCATGGGGGTTGTCCGCCCTAGTAATGTTAATTTTTGCTGGTTTTGAGTTTGACTCGGCTATTTATTGTAATTTCTGTTAGTTTTGAATTTCATTTAATTGTTGATAGTGATTTGTGGTAGTTTTTACGCTTGGAAGATTGTTTGACTTTATTTCTGCCCATTTTTAGCTTAACAGAGCTCTTTACTTTTCTTTTAAAACTTATTCTGTGGAAAGTTTTTAAAATTAATACAAATATATGACACCGTCATTCAGCCAGGGAGGAGGGAGCTGACAACCCCTTGCCCCCCCCCCCCCTTATGGTTGCCCATGGTCAAAACCCTTTTGAGAGAGAAAGAGGGAAAAATAGATACACCGGGTATCATTGAAGCTCTTGATCCATCCTCGAACATTTTATTCAACCAGCTCAAATACTTTCCAAGATAACAAAAAGCATATTGTTCACAATTTTACTATCTACTGTTCAGGTCTATATATATAAGCATTTAGAGGTGGGAGGGGAGGAGGTATGCAGTCAAGCTGGAGGTGATTTTTAAATTCCCAACAAAAGCCAAATGTCTAAAAAGACATTTTACTGATTGATACAAGGACTGCATTCCCGCTTTCCAGACGGAAACACTATAAAATTTTTAAAACTAGTTCCAAACATTCTAAAATACTTACTAATATCATTCGTCATGGGTGCCGTCAAAGGGGGCAGGGGGACCATAGCCCCTCTGGAAATTTGAGACAATAAAGTAATTATAAGGAAACCAAAGGAAAGAGAGCAGAATAGGGAAAAACCATGGAAAAAAGTGCTTTTTGCCCCATTGTTGGCTGCCTGGCAATAGATTTTGACCCATTATAGGGAAAATATAAGTTCTAATTTGTAACTGAGCAACCCCTAACCAGTTTTTCACAAAGAATTTTTCTATATGATTTGGTTGGAGCAAAAAAAAAAAAAAAAATATATTCATAGTAATGAATGGTAAGTAAGTAACGATCAAACAGTTCGTGGTAACGAACTGTAAGTAAGGAGCGACCCGACTCAATGGTAACCGAAAACTCTAAAAAACGGAATTTTGATACCAATAGATACATCAAAAGAATCAGATTTTAATTCTGATTTCAAATATATAAGTTTCATCAAGTTTAGTGCTACCCATCAAAAGTTACGCGCCTGAGAAAATTTGGCTGATTTTCAAAAAAAGGGGGAACGACCCCCCTAAAATGTATAGAACCTTAATGAAAATCACACCATCATATTCAGCGTATCAGAGAACCCTACTGTAGAGGTTTCAAGCTCCTATCTACAAAAATGTGGAATTTTCCATTTTTTGCCAGAAGGAAGATCACGGATGCGTGTTTATTTGTTTTTTTTTGTTTTTTTGTTGTTTTTTTTTCTTTTTCCCAGGGGTGATCGTATCGACCCAGTGGTCCTAGAATATCGTGGGAGGGCTCATTGGAACGGAAATTAAAAGTTCTAGTGCCTTTTTTAAGTGACCAAAAAAAAATGAAGGGCAACTAAGCCCCCTCCCACGCTCATTTTTTTCCCAAAGTCACCCGATCAAAATTTTGAGATAGCCATTTTGTTCAACATGGTCGAAAATATGATAAATATGTCTTTTAGGATGACTTAATCCCCCGAAGTGCCTAGGGAGAGGGCTAAAAGTTATGAACTTTACCCAATGTTAACATATAGTATTGGTTATTGAGAAGTATACAGAAGTTTTCAGGAGGGTTTTTTCTGGTAGTGGGAGGGAAGGGTGGGTCGGGGTTATGTTGGAGGATCTGTCCATGAAGGAAGTTTTCATGGGGGAAGGGAAATTGCCATGAAGGGGGCGCAGGACTTGCCAGCATTATTTATTGGTTATTGGGAAGTATACAGACATTTTCAGGAAGGATTTTTTTTCTGGAGGGGGGTGGGCTAGAGGAGGGGGTTACTCTGGAGAATCTTTCCGTGGAGGATTTTTCTTTGGGGTAAGGGACATTTCCATGAAGGGGGCGCCGGATTTCCAAGCATTATTTAAAAAACGATCAGAAATTAAATAAAAAAACAAGTTTTTTCAACTGAAAGTAAGAAGCAACATTAGAACTTAAAACGAACAGAAATTATAACGTATATGAGGGGGTTCTCCCCCAAGTCAATACCTCGCTCTTTACGCTACAGTTTTTTAGTGCTTTCAAAAGAGCTATCTATTCTAATTAAACGGCCTTTGTGATTCAGGGGTTTGTGAATCAAATTTTTTTTTACTTTTTAACGTAAAGAGCGTGGTATTGATTAAGGGGAGAACCCCCTCATATACGTAATAACATATACGTAATAAAAAAACAATAAAAAAACAAGCGATACGGCTCAATAGTAATCGAAACTTTTAAAAACATAATTTTGATGTCAATAAATGTATCAAAAGAATGTGTTTATAATGCTGATTCTAAATATATAATTTTATTAAGTTTAGTATTACTCATCAAAGGCTACGAGCCTGAAAAAATTTACCCGATTTTTTAAAGAGGGGGGAAACATCCCCTACAAGTGAAAGAATTTTAATGAAAATCACACCGTCAGATTCAGCGTATCAGAAAACCCTATTACATAGGTTTCAAGCTCATACCTGCAAAAATCTGCAACTTTGTATTTTTTGCCAGAAGAAAAATTTACGAATATAGAAGTTAGTTACGTAAGTTAATTTGTAAAGACATCCATTTAGCAAAAGAAAAGTAAAATTTTTATGCAAATGTTGTTTACTTATTCAATGACGGTTAGCCAAAATAAAAGCTGCATTAACTAAAAACCGATCAGAAATTAAATAAAAAAAAAAGTTTTTTAAACTGAAAGTAAGGAGCAACATTAAAACTTAAAACGAACAGAAATTATTCCGTATAGGAAAGGGTCTGTCCCCTCCTCAACGCCTCGCTCTTTACGCTAAAGTTTGACTCTGTCTCACAACTTTATTTTTTTAAAACAATAAAAAACTTTAGCGTAAAATGCGAGGAGTTGAGGAGGGGACAGCCCCTTTCATATACGGAATAATTCTGTTCGTTTTAAGTTTTAATGTCGCTCCTTACTTTCAGTTTAAAAAACTTGTTTTTTTTTTTTTAATCCTTGTCAATAATGAAAGTATAAGAGCCTAACCATTGATAACATTATGATTCTTGCTCATTACTAAAACTAACTACTTCGTATATATTGTATTTGCCTTTGATGAAGCAAAAACTATCAATAATCATAGGCTAGTGCTGCCTAAGTAAAGAACGATGTTGCCACAATGTGTTTTTTTTCTTTTTCTTTCTTCGAAAGGCACTTCGTATCCAAGGAGTTGTCGTAGAAACTTGGAAAAGGGCTCATTCGATTGGAAATTGGGGTGGCTAGTGCCCTTTTTAATAGTCGAAAGTGATTGGAGGGCAACTAGCCCCCCCCCCACGCCCATCATCCCCCCAAACACATCCAATCAAAATTTTGAGGTAGCCATTTTGGTCAGCGTAGTTGATTTCCAGATAGAAAATATCTTTTTGAGGAGGAAACTCCCCCACAACCCTCGGGGCAAGGGTTTTATGTTATGCCCTAACGGTATAAAAGGTTTTTATAGAGGGCGTTGTCATAGAAACTTCAAAACAGGCTCATTCGATTGGAAAATTCGAAGGGCTAGTACCCTTTTTAATAGTCAAAAGTGATTGGAGGGCAACTAGCCCCCCCCCCCACGCCCATTATTCCTCCAAATACATCCAATCAAAATTTTGGGATAGCCATTTTGTTCAGCGTAGTTGATTTTCAGATAGAAAATATGTTTTTGAGGAGGACACTCCCCCACAACCCTCAGGGCAAGGGTTTTAAGATATGCCCTGGGGGCATATAAGGTTTTTATAGAAGGCGTTGTCGCAGAAACTTCAAAACAGGCTCATTCGATTAGATATTCGAAGGGCTAGTACCCTTTTTAATAGTCAAAAGTGATTGGAGGGCAACTAGCACCCCCCACGCCCATAAATCCCCCAAACACATCCAATCAAAATTTTGAGATAGCCATTTTGTTCAGCTTAGTTGATTTCCAGATAGAAAATATGTTTTTGAGGAGGACACTCCCCCTAAAGCCTCAGGGCAAGGGTGCCCTAGGGCATATAAGGTTTTTATAGAAGGTGTTGTCGTAGAAACTTTAAAAAAGGCTCATTTGATTGGAAATTCAAAGGGCTAGTACCATTTTTAGTAGTCGAAAGTGATTGGAGGGCCACTAGCTCACCCCTTCCCCCCATGCCCATCATTTTCCCAAGCATATCCAATCAAAGTTTTGATATAGCCATTTTGTTCAGTGTAGTTGATTTTCAAATAGAAAATATATTTTTGAGGAGAACACTCCCCAACAAATCTTGAGGCAAGGGTTTTAAGTTATTCCCTGAGGGCATTTAAGAACGATGTTGGCACAATGTACTATTTATTATTTTTTTTCCTTTAGAGCTGGGCACTTCATATGGAAGGAGTCGTAGAAACCTCAAAAGGGGCTTATTCGATTGGAAATTGAGAGTTCAAGTGGCCTTTTTAGTAGTCGAAAGTGATTGGAGGGCAACTAGCCCCTCCCCACGCCCATCATTCCCCCAAACACATCCAATCAAAATTTGAGATAGCCATTTTGTTCAAAGTAGTTCATTTCCAAATAGAAAATATGTTTTTGAGGAGGACACTCCCCCATAACCCTCAGGGCAAGGGTTTTAAGTTATGCCCTGGGGGCATATCAGGTTTTTATAGAAGGCGTTGTCGTAAAAACTTCAAAACAGGCTCATTCGATTGGAAATTCGAAGGGATAGTCCCCTTTTTAATAGTCGAAAGTGATTGGAGGGCAATTAGCCCCGCCCCACGCCCATCATTTCCCCAAACATATCCAATCAAAATTTTGAGATAGCCATTTTGTTCGGCATGGTTGATCTCCAGATAGAAAATATGTTTTTTGAGGAGGACACTCCCCCACAGCCCTCAGGGCAAGGGTTTTAAGTTATGCCCTGGGGGCATATAACGTTTTTAAAGAAGGCTTTGTCGTAGAAACTCCAAAAAAAGCTCATTTGATTGGAAATTCAAAGGGCTAGTGCGTTTTTTAATAGTCGAAAGTGATTGAAGGGCAACTAGGCCCCCCACGCCCATTAATCCCCCAAAAACATCCAATCAAAATTTTGAGATAGCCAGTTTGTTCAGCGTAGTAGATTTCCAGATAGAAAATATGTTTTTGAGGAGGATACTCCCCCACAACCCTCAGGGCAAGGGTTTTAAGTTATGCCCTGGGGGAATATAAGGTTTTTATAGAAGGTGTTGTCGTAGAAACTTCAAAAAAATTCATTCGATTGGAAATTCAAATGGATACTGCCCTTTTTAATAGTCGAAAGTGATTGGAGGGCAACTAACCCCCCCCCCTCCCACGCCCATCATTCCCCCAAACACATCCAATCAAAATTTTGAGATAGCCATTTTGTTCAGCGTAGTTGATTTCCATATATAAAATATGTTTTTGAGGAGGACACTCCCCCCCAACCCTCACGGCAAGGGTTTTAGGTTATGCCCTGGGGTATATAAGGTTTTTATAGAAAGCGTTGTCGTAAAAACTTCAAATCAGGCTCATTCGATTGGAAATACGAAGGGCTAGTACCCTGTTTAATAGTCGAAAGTGATTGGAGGGCAACTAGACCCCCCCCCACGCCCCATCATTCCCCCAAACACATCCAATCAAAATGTTGTGATAACCATTTTGTTCAGCGTAGTTGATTTCCAGATAGAAAATATGTTTTTGATGAGGACACACCCCTACAACCCTCAGGGCCAGGGTTTTAAGTTATGCCCTGCGAGCATATAAGGTTTTATAGAAGGCTTTGTCGTAGAAACTTCAAAAAAGGCTCATTCGATCGAAAATTCAAAGGGCTAATGCACTTTTTTAATAGTCGAAAGTTATTGGAGGGCAACTAGCCCCCTCTCATGCCATCATTTCCCCAAACATATCCAATAAAAAATTTTGAGATAGGCACTTTGTTCAGCATAGTTGATTTCCAGATAGAAAATATGTTTTGAGGAGGACACTCCCCAACAGCCCTCAGCGCAAGGGTATTAAGTTATGCCCTGGGGGCATATAAGGTTTTTAAAGAAGTTTTTGTCGTAGAAACTTCAAAAAAGCTCATTTGATTGGAAATTCAAAAGGCTAGTGCTCTTTTTAATAGTCAAAAGTGATTGAAGGGCAGCTAGCCCCCCCCTCCCCCACGACCATCATTCCCCCAAAAACATCCAATTAAAATTTTGAGATAGACGTTTTGTTCAGCGTAGTAGATTTCCAGATAGAAATATGTTTTTGAGGCGGAAACTCCCCCACAACCCTCAGGGCAAGGATTATAAGCTATGCCCTGGGGGCATATAAGGTTTTTATAGAAGGAGTTGTAGTAGAAACTTCAAAAAAGGCTCATTCGATAGTAAATTCAAAGGGCTAGTGCCCTTTTTAATAGTCGAAAGTGATTGGAGGGCAACTAGCCCCCTCACGCCCATCATTCCCCCAAACACATCCAATCAAAATTTTGAGATATCCATTTTGTTCAGCTTAGTTGATTTCCAGATAGAGAATGTGTTTTTGAGGAGGATACTCCCCCACATCCCTCAGGGCAAGGGTTTTAAGTCTTGCCTGGGGGGCATATAAGGTTTTTATAGAAGGTGTTGGCGTAGAAACTTCAAAAAAATCTAGTTCGATTTTAAATTCAAAGGGCTAGTCCCCTTGTAATAGTTGAAAGTGATTGGAGGGCAAATAGCCCCGCCCCCTGCAACGCCCTTCGTTCCCCCAAACACCGAATAAAAATTGGGAGATAGCCATTTTGTTCAGCGTAGTTGATTTCCAGATAGAAAATTTGTTTTTGAGGAGGACAATCCCCCACAACCCTCAGGGCAAGGGTTATAAGTTTTGCCTAGGGGCATATAAGGTTTTTACTAAAATCTTTGTCGTAGAAACTTGAAAAAGGGTTCATTCGATTTGAAATTCAAAGGGATAGTGCCCTTTTTAATAGTCGACAGTGATTAGTGAAAATATTGTTGTTTTGTTTTTTAGACCAGTGCACTTCGTATCGAAGGAGTTGTCGTGGGGAACTTAGAAAAGGGCTCATTCGATTGAAAATAGTAAGGGCTGATGTTTTTTTTAATAGTCGAAAGTGATTGGAAGGCAACTAATCCCCCTTCCACTCCCACTCTCCCACGCCGACCCTCCCATTCGCCCATTATGTTTAAAAACTAAATGTTGCCTGAACATTAAATCAAAATGCACTGTGATAATGCTAATTCCCAATAAGGCATCTCAGCAGTATTCCGAGAACGACTGAGGGTATTATGTTCAAACTTTCAGGGTTACTTCTGCTCTTAAAATTTAACAAAATTAAAATAGCGGAGTGTATCCAAGCTATCAAAGAAAGTAAACAGATTTTTTGCGAATGGTATAAAAGTTTTCCATTTCAGGTCAACTAGAAGAGGTATGAAACTAAATTGAACAGTACTATTTGTGTCCAGATTTAAAAAGGGTGTATGTTGTTAAAAATTGCTGAAAATGTTTCTCCAGCATATAAATAGAAGGCCAAACAATAAAGTCTTAAAAACGAAAAGATTTAAAGTATTATTTTCTTTTTCCCTGAAAAGACTATGTCAATATAAAACGAACAAAAATTAATTAAAAATTTTTTTCCACAAAATAAGTTTTTCAAAGAAAAGTAAAGAACTCCATTAAACAAAAAATGAGCAAAAATAAAATCAAATAATGTACCAAGCGTGAAACTACCACAAATCAGGATCGATAAATAAATGAAACCCAAAACGAGCAGAAATTACAATAAATAACCGAGTCAAACTCAAAACGCGCAGAAATTAACATAAGTTGGGCGCAAAACCCCTATGCCTTCCCAAGGCCAGAACAAAATTTGCCCTTTACTGATAAAATCACAATCGCCCGTAGATTTTGAAAAATTCTTTTTGCCCCTCATCCCAATATTTTCGCGAATGGTGTCAATAGTCAGGACGTAATGGTGTTATAAATAAATAAGAACTAAAACGAGTAGAAACGGAAAAGATTAGTCAATTCAACTTTCAACTTCAACTTTTTATATTAACAATAACAAATAAGTAAAAAAAAAAAAAAATAAAATACTTTCGCATGGAAAGAAACCTGTGATTGTTTGTGGTCGTGCAAAAGTCCAAGTGACTACTGACCTATGAAATTAATTATATAATAATAAATAATGTAAATAAAAGTTACAAAAATGAAAATAAATCAAATGAAAATAATAATAGATAAATAAAATATAAAATAAAAGCAATAAAAAATCCATTCTCCATCAATCATCAATATTCATCCCCCTCTCCTACCCTACCCTAACAATGCCACTTAGAATCCCTTGATCACCTCCTTTCCTACCAACCCAGTCACCCATAATAAAATTTCAACAAATATCCCCAAAAAACCTAAACTTTTTAAACTGACGCACGTGTTCCTTTGCTCTAACACCAACTGGTAGCTTATTCCACAGAGATGGGCCTAAGTGTTTCACTGTTTTCGTCATATAAACTCTTGAATCTTCAATTGCTGACGCTTCTAGGAATCAATATGATTATATATTAAAAATTTAGCTTATTTTCATTAGTTCTTTCCAGTCATCTTGATTACTTTGTGGATTTCACTTGGATTTTTATTTTCATTGATGCTATGAAAAACTAAGCCAAACTGTTGAAAATTCATATAGTTTTCAGTAGCACATAAATGAAACATCGGCATTTAGAAGGTTTAGGGGTGGCGCGGGCAGTAGCCCTATTTCTGATTGTAGTAATTTCTGTTTTTTTTCAAATATCACTTGATTGTCCATTTAAATTTTACTCGTTTCAAGATTTATTTATTCCTCTATATCAGTGTCTCTTATCCTATATTTGAGGTTAATGTTTATTTTAATTTCTGCTCGTTTTTGGTTTCCTTTATTAATTGATAGCAGTGGGATCATAGCAATACGTCCGACAAGAGCCTTCTCCCACCATACGACAAGAGCCCTGTCCCACCATATGACAAGAGCCCTGTCCCACCATTCGAAGAGAGCCCTGTCCCACCATACGGCAAGAGCCCTGTCCCACCATACGACAAGAATCCCATCATTCCATTTGACAAGAGCCCTATCACACAATACGACAAGAGCCCTATCACACCATACGACAAGAGCCCTATCACACCATACGACAAGAGCCGTGTCCCACCATATGAAAAGAACCCTATTCCAAGCGACCCTATATCCCACAATACAAGCGGCCCACGTATTGGATTTAGTAGTCCCTCATACCCTTTCTCTGCTTTTAACAACAGCCATAACTTATTCCTGGAAATAATTTTTCTCGACCAAACAATACTATTACTTTAAGTACATCATTTCAAGCGCACATACTATTATTAATAGGACATCTCATAGGACATCATTTCAAGCGCACATTTTTATCTTAAGTTTTGCAATAAGGATTCTAGAAAATTTTCTCTAGCGCTGCCAAGATTTCAAGCGGGCCTATTGGTCACGTGATCTTTGAAATAAAAGTTTGATGTTGAGTTATTTAATATCTCAGTTCCACACAGACACTTGATTAGTTTACATTGTTTCAAGTTTGAAAAAAAAACATTCAAATATTAAAAAAAATGGGTAGTTTTAAAGTGTTGCACCTTCAAGAAGTTGATAGTGGTTTTATGAAGACGAGGGCTCCCAATGTAGGAGTTGAAATTGGAAAGTATTGCCGACTAACATTTGAGTGGGATGAGATGTTTGGTAGATATAATATACCATTGAGTAAATTTAAGTGGGACGAACCATTATGTTTTGCCGCAAAACTGAATATAATACATATATCCAGACTACAACATGGATTGAATGCTATCATGAAGCACATTGAGGAAAATGGATTGACTCACCTAATGAGAAGAGAGTGAACATATATTCCTTTATCACATTTCTGTCAATTAAAATGTTTATAATAATTTGTTTTGGTTCGATCTTTTAGTTGATCGTTAACTCTACTCTCTCTAGGGGCAACCAATAAGCGTTAAGAGCGTGCACAAAGCCGAAATTAGCAATTGTTATTTTAGTCTATAGCTGGTAGTGGGAGTGTCAAGAACGAAAATGGAGAGATTTGAGAAACAGAAAATCTTACGGAACCTATATGAAACTAAGAGAGGAAAGACAATAATAAATTAAAAATAAAATAAAAAAGGTGAGAAAACGAGGATTTTGTCAGCCAGTGGCAAAATATGAAGACGAAGAACAAGCAAATATTTTGACAAGGACCTCTGCCAAGTCGTCATCAGTACTAAAAAAAAAAAACAAAAAGAAAAAAAAACAAAGATAACAAAAATCTAACCTTTCGAACTTTACCCGACAACAACAGAACAGACATTAAATAAAAACCAGGTAGGAATCAATGAAAAAATTTTTTGTCTTGCAATAGCCTTAGCTGGTCTACAGTTTAGATTTTCATTAAATATGCAAATTTATTCTCTTAAGTTAGACTGGGTGACAATATTGATTGAGTCTTTTAAAACTAAACTGCTATAAAATAGGCTTAGTGAAGTATCTCCAGTGTCTCTATTTATAGCCAAGTTTCTGTTTATTTTTTTTTAGCCATAATGATCGGTATCTACATTTCTCTTCAAATCCCCCCTTCTGTGAAAAGAGAGGTAATAATCTCTTTAGTCAACTTTTTTGAGTTTTAAAAATCTGTTCACGTAATCATTTAAATTCTGAATTAAACTATATCAAAGAATTTCTATTCTGCAATGGTTATCAAATAAACCTTATTGAAAATATCATAGATAAACGATTTAAAAAGATACTACAAGAAAAATAGGGAGCCCGTCCCCCTTGATTCAGTTATTCCGGCAATTGAGAAAAAACTTTCACCACTTTACCATACATCTCAAAACTTAGCGATAAACTTGGAAAAATTTTAAATAAATATAATTTCTGTGTTTCTTTCAAAACTGAAAAAATTTGAATATTTTTTCAACTCAGGAAAAAACTGACCTTGACTGACAGGGTCAGATAAAAAACTGACCCTGTACTAGGTAGTGGTGTCTACAGAATCCCATGTTCACGTGGGAAATTTTTCATTGGTAGGACCCATCTACAACTTGGTGAACGTATGCATGAACACAAAATTTCAATAGATAAGTCCCTGAGATTGGAAAATAAAAATGACAATTTTGATTCGGCCTTGGCCCTGGATATATTTGAAAATCATACACATCTGGTTCTTATTGAGGAGGCAAACTTTAATATCTACTGTAAATGGCCTACCGCAATATTTTAAAGAGGTAATTGAGATAAAAAAAATACATAAACAGAAGTTTGGCTATAAACAGAGACATTGGAGATATTTCACTAAGCCCAATTTATAACAATTTAATTTTAAAAGAGTCAATCTATATTTTCGCCCAGTCTAACTTAAGAGAACCTATTTGTATATCTAATCAAAACCGAAACTGTAGACCGACTAAGTCTATTGCAAGGCAAAGGATTCTTGCTCAATCACCCTGGTAAATTCTTTTTCATTGATTCCTACCTGGTTTTTATTTAGTGTTTGTTCTGTCGTTGTCGGGTAAACTTCGAAAGGTTAGGTTTTCGTTGTTTTTTTCTTTCTTTTTTATTTAGCACTGAGGACGACTTGGCAGAGGTCCTTGTCAAGATATTCACTTGTTCTTCGTCTTCATTTTTTGCAAATGGCTGACAAAATCCCCGTTTTCTCACCTTTTTTTATTTTATTCTTCATTTATTATTTTCTTTCCTCTCTTAGTTTTATATGTCATGCATAGCCAGTGTCATCTTGGAATGTATTTACGTTAAGTTTACCGGAGCATTGGGCCAATATTGTTTTAGATTCTTTAAATTGTGTTATTTGTCAGTTCATTTTTTAGAAACTTGCAAAAGATATCGATTTCTTCCACCTTCTTTACGTTTCAACCTATATTTAGGAACACAATCTGAAGGCCTATTTATCCAGAGAATGGGTTTCAAAACTTTAACACATATCTTAAAAGACCATAGATTCCATTGTGCACGTCCTCAGAGGATATCCATGAATCAAAATCAGAGTTTTATCCTGTCAAAACGACTAAGCAACTATCTCTTGCCCTTGAGAGTGCTAGTCTTTAATATCTTTTCAATCTGATACATTCCAGTGTTATCAATTTTTTGTAGTTCATAATAATAAAAAACACCATGAATCTCATCATCTTTCATCGTCACGTAGACGATACGCTATGGGTGTAATGTCTAAGGTTCTGGAGATCTTAAAAAGTTCAGTGTAGCTTAAGCAGTTACCCTTTTCAAAAATATTAGTAGTTCGATTGATTCGAACAGAATCACCAACATTGAATTTCTTCTTTTTCTTCACTTCCTTCCTACCACTACCATTCTCATTGGAACATTTAAAAAAAAGTGTCAAGTGTATTGTTGCCACCATCTCGATGAACTTTGATTTGGGTAAAGTTGGACAGGGATCGATGAGGACATTGATAATGAATCAACATTATTTTATCCAAATCATGAATAAATGCAGCAGCATTTTTCAATGTGCAATATCTTGAAATTAAAAGTCGAATAGTTCTTATCAATTGTTCAGCCATTGCTGCCTTTATTGGACTCTGACTACTGATAGAGAATTGTATTGTATTTCACTAGAAACCTCTTTTACATGACGATTAACAAATTCACTACCCAGATCCGTTTGAATCTTCTTATAACAATCCTGTTCAATGGGGATTTCAAGAGCCTTAGCAACTTCATCACCTCTCTTTGACCGCAGTGGAATGGCATATACATAGCGACTAAAAACACTCATTGCAAGTAGAATGTGCTTGTATGGCTCATTGTGACGCTGTTGAATCTCATCTAGAGTCAAAAGATCTGCTTGTAATATTTGCAATGGGAAAAAGGCTTTCGTTTTTTGGTAGTGACTACCACGAGCTCTATGATTACGATATAGATTGTAACTTAATTCATTCTGTAAATACTCTGCCGCCAGCTTTTTGTTCAAGTCAAGTGACTTGAGAAAGTGTGGTGTGTGAACTTAAACTTCCCACTTCTCCAACAATCTCATAAACATGTTTCAAAGCTTCAACCATTTGAACGTAATAGCGTAATGAAGTGTCCACTACCGTTTTGGATACTAACAGGTGATGTGAGGGAGATGCAGTAATATTAAGACGCCGTCGCCCGAGTCCCTCCACTGTTGTCAAATCATTTCCACTTGGCGTGCCAGTATTTTTCCGAAAATGTTTAAAAAATATCTTTTGATATTTGACTAAATTCCTGTAATTGTTGTAAAACGTGTTTATTGGCAATAAGACTTTTGGGTAAGTTTGATGAGTTTAAAAATTTATGCAAATGACTGTCAAAGGATGCAAGTCTTTTACGATTTGTGATCAAATCTGATAATAAATAAAGTAGAATGTAGGTCTTGTCATGGATTATAACTTGATTCTTATCACCACTAGCATCAATTATAACATGTTCACTTTCATTAAGATAAGTCAAGAGTCTTTTACATAGCTCACGATAGGAATGTGGCCTTAGATCTGCAACAATTGTCAAAACCTTAGAAATATCTTCTTCTTCTTTCTGTGATGATGATGATGGTGTTAATAATGGTGGAGAGTACGAGTCATTTTCTTTTTGCGATCAATTAAATTTACATTGACAGGTCTCTCGCGATAGGGTTTATGTTTGTCGATTCGTCGAAGTGCATTTTGAAGCAAAATTAATTTTCATCGTCGGTAACTGTCTCATTGTTAATGAATTTATTGAGATTGTCCTCAAAATCCTCCTTTGGTGAAAGGGCGAGTTCAGTTGGAGTCAATTTGTAGGGTTTGGCCATCTAGAGAAAACTGTTTACAAGTCCTGCAATGATTGGCGGTAAAAGTGTAAAGAAGCTACCCCCCCCCCCTTGAAGAAGTCGTTTTATTTTAAAATCGTTTCCTTTATTATTGCTTGCTGCTGTCAGGGCATGTATAAGTGAACGATGTTGCTTTGTCTGTTGTTTAACACCTTCTGACAGTTGAAAACAGCCTTCAGTTAAATTTAAACAGCGTTCTGATATGACATTAATGAATTTTCTGTCTATACCATGCTTGAGCATGACCTTCCAAAGCCGTGGTATTGAATTGCTGAGGACGGTGAATAAATGTCGAAGTTTCTGTTATTTCTTCAGTGTCATGATGACAACTAACGACCTTTTTTACTTTTAACGGGCAGATATACATTAATTTCATTATTAAAATTATCGATGACTACACGTAAAACCCCCGGGGTTGTTCTGATTCAAATTTAGTTGAATATAACCATATGGTTTATTGGTAGCCTGATTGTAGGCCGAGGGTATAAATTTCGGTTTACCCGGATATACTTGTCTGTTTAAAGTAATGAGGGAACTGGAATCACGAACAATTCTGTAGACAAAATAGTAGGCACAATTCAAAGCAAGTTTTCTCATACACTTGCTCTGATGAAAGAGATTGTGCAGTTTTAGGGTTAAGGAAATCCGTTGATAATGAGATCAGACAGCGAACAATTGTAACATCTCCTGAGACCATTCTTCAATTGATTCAGCTAAATAATCAATAATCAACCAAGAGTTTGGTGTAATACTACTGAAAATGTCAAGTCCCTGTATGAATTTCGTGTCTGGGGTAATAGTTTTTATTTTATCATAGGATTCTTGCCAAACACTTTAGCAATAGTAAATGTTTTTTGGATTTTGTAAAAACATTTTATCACGATTCTGAATTATTTATGTTAGAAGCGTTGTTTTGCCAGACACTGACGGTCTGAAAAGAAAACGATCTAAATGGAGTTTTAAATTGATACATAATCCCTTACATCAGTGTCAAAATACAACTGACTGTATAATGCATCTGTACCTTGAATAAATAATAGTAATTCTCTAGTATGATTTGAGAACAATCAATTTTTAAAGCAAATGGCGCTACAAAAAAATAATACATGTTTTTAATTTACAAATAAAAGGCACTACAAAAATAGATTCAAAGCAATAATATATGTTTTACAATAAAAGGACACTACAAAAAGCACTTATCACAATTAGAAAGGGCCCTCCGGAAGGGCTCGGTGGCTGGCTGAAGACCGGCCCCGAAAATCTTCCCGGGCCGGACGTGGGGCCAAAAAAAATTGTAATTTTTTACATGAAAAAACCACTCACATAGAACTCCACCTCCCTAAAGAACATAAAACACTGCTGAGTCGGGGGGAAAACCTCCAATCTGTATAAAAAAGGATCCCACCCGCCCAAAACCACCATTAACTACTGATTTTTTTCCGAAAACGGTGAGGTCAATAGTCGTGACATACACCTCGGTCAGATGTTAGTTAATGTTTGTTTAGCAGTACTATCATACCATCCGCATACACGTAAAATTTATCAGATACGGGGATATGACTTTTTTTTCCCCGCTAAAACTGTGTAATTTTTAAATTTTAAAGAGCGAATAGACATGACTCTTGGAACTAAGCTACTTTACACACAGTTTCTATAAACAATCATGTCGCAATTCTGATAGTGTCTAGGCACCCCCTTGCAGACTTCTTTGAT